>OY747716.1:19572317-20044817 GCA_963556495.2 Valencia hispanica
TGTGGTTCACCCTAAAACCAGACTGAAATTTCTCCAGGACATTGTGCTCATTAATAAAATCATTAAGTTGAATTAAAACAACTTTTTCTAAAGTTTTGCTTAAAAAAGGTAAGTTAGATACCGTTCTATAATTGTTAAAATCATTAAAATCTAAATTGCTCTTCTTCAACATATATATATATATATATATATATATATATATATATATATATATATATATATATATATATATATATATATATATATATATATATATATATATATATATATATATATACAGTATGTATGTATGTATGTATGTATGTATGTATGTATGTATGTATGTATGTATGTGTATATATATGTATATATATGTATATGTATATATATGTATATATATGTATATGTATATATATGTATATATATGTATATGTATATGTGTGTGTTTGTCAACAGAATATCAACAGAAGAAAAGTTATATACCACAGTAACACTCTGATCTTCAATTTCAAGCTATTTCAATGAGTGCCCTATAAAGGGTTAATTTGCAATTTATGAAAACAAAATAAAGAAAAATAGGTCCTAGGTTAATTGTGAGGATGGATACAGAATTCAGAAATTTCTCGACTGTTAAACCGCATATAGACACTGAGGGCTCGGGTTGGTGGGGTGTGTGGCTGCCTTCCCCACATCCCACCCATCTCTTTTAAATGCACATTATAACAACACTCAACACCACTCAAGCGGGAGGATGGAGGCCAGGGGTTTTTTCACACCCCTGTTCGCTACTTGCCATCAGGGGTTGGGGGCTGCTTCACCACTGTGGGGGCCTTGGTGGTCTGCTTCTCTCCAACCTAGAAGGTAAGGGGTCCATCTCCCGGGTCCGGGGGCTGTTTGCTCTATTAGGGCACCGGTACCTAGACCTGGGACCATAGAGTGTGTATGGGGTGTATTAGTGAGGGTACAGCGTCCTTTCTTGGGTGTCTTGGTGTGTTGTGAGTGTGCATGTGCTTAAGAGGGAGGGAACGTACGACTGTCTGTATGTCTCTGTCTACCTGTCAGGTTGGGTCGTGGGCTGCACTCTCACTTGGCGCACCTCAGGCCCTACATTTTTATGGGGGGCCTATTTCCCCTACGTCACTCCCTGCCAGTGACTGTTGCCCCTGTCCATTGGTGTGTTGGTGGTCAATCCGGTTCAGACCTGGTGCGTGCCTGGGTGGGCCTGGGTCGGTTGGCCGATGGGCTGGGCTGATATCTTCCCTTTGCTGGTTGGGATACCTCTTTCTGAGGTGCCAGTTTTGGGATTGTTGGGTGGTGCCTGTTTGGTGGCTCGGCGGGATACAGATCCGGCGTCTCTGCTCGTTCGATCGCCTGTTCTGTAAGTTTCGTGCATGGTCTGTTCATTGGCGGGTTTGACTGGCCCTGGCCCTGGCCCCGGCCCTGGCCCCGGCCCCGGCCCTGGCCCCGGCCCTGGCCCCGGCCCCGGCCCCGGCCCCGGCCCTGGCCCCGGCCCCGGCCCTGGCCCTGGCCCTGGCCCTGGCCCTGGCCCTGGCCCTGGCCCTGGCCCTGGCCCTTGTTGGATGCCTGGTCAAGGCACTCTGTGTTGCATCGGATCAGGATTCAGGAGCTGGTACAACTTGGTGTCCAGGTGCTGGCTGGGCTTGGCCTGGGGATCCCGTCTGCCTGCTGCGGCTACCTCTGGGGCGCCCCGACGTGGGGCACTGGGATGTTGGCAGTGGGAATTGGCCTGGGGTGGCGGCGGCCGTGGCCCCTGTGGCGGGGGACTTTCGTCAGCCGATCCTTGGTTGGGTCCCTGTTGGGGGGTGGGACCCCCCTGGTCTCCAGGTCCATGGCCGGGCCCCCCCTAGCGTAGTCAGTTGCCACCGGAGCCCGTGGGCTTGCCACTGCGGCCCCCTGGGCCCCTGCATTGTAGCTGCTGGATGTTCCCCTGTCTCCTCTGCCAAATCCCCTATGAGAGGACTTTTGGGGGATGTGGTCAGCCCTGGACTGGCCCGCCTGGGGCTCCTGGGCTCTGGGGGTCCTTTGGACATCTGTGGCTCCATTTTCCTTCATGTCTGCATCGATTCCTGGGAGACTGATCGATGGCTCCTCACACCAGCTATCAAACACTCGTATGGAGAAACCTTATATGCACCAGCATGCTCACACACACACACACACACACACACACACACACAGGTGTGGGGTCTCCGGTATTTACAGATACATTCTTGGGCTGAGGTTATCATTAGCCTACTAGATCTTGATTAATCGGGGCCATGAGCTTTTCATTGGCATTGTTGTATTTTTATATCCATTTTTGTGTGATTTGGTTGTGTAGTTCTTAGTTCCCATTGTTTGGTTTGTTTTGTCTATGTTCCTTTTTCGTCTTTGTTTTGTTTTTTCCCCTCTCTCTGCCAACCGGTGGGTATGGAGAAAGACTTCAATGTTTTCTAGTTCTCTTTGTTCCCCTTCCTCTTGTATTTTCAACTCACCCTCTCTCTTGACCTTTTGTTTCCTACCTCTCTTCTTGATCTTCTTTCTTTGTTCACCTTTATTTTCCGTCTCATGTTCATAACATCAGAAAATAAAACCCACAGCAATTCATAATAAAGATTTCTCACACATATATATCAAGTGAAGTACTATAGCAAAAGCTGTACTGCTCCACTTGTGAAAGTAAATCTGTTGGGCTTCTACTTGGTACTCAGACAACAATTCTGAGCTCCACACTGCCAAACAGGACACGTAAAAAAAGAAAAGAAAAAGAAATACCTCATGATGCTCAAGTGATCTGCACAGAATATGATTAAGTACAGTGCCCTGCAAACGTGTCATTACGCTTTGATGATTTGAACATATTGCCATGACAAGTACATCTCTATTCAGCCTTTACCATCTGTCTGTTAAAATCCCTTTTGCAGTTTGCCACCAGCCATGAAGGGGAATACAGCAAGCATGGAAGGTGTTCTGAGCTGAAGAGATAAAAACATAACTTTCTGGTGGTCCTAATGTAAAATATTGTTATGAATAAATTATTATTCTATTATATTCTAACTAGAATCGCACATCTGCTGTTCACATTTTTGTTGTTGTAAAAATGTAACCAACGGATACCTTTTCTTCTATTTACGAATTAACTCTGTTGTTCCATCTTAAACAGTCCCAAGAAGATCTGTTGAAAATTATCGTAGTAATGTGACAAAACGTGAAAATGTTCAATTGGTACGAGTATTTCTGCAAGGCACCTTTTGAGAGGGAAGAGTTCGCCTTCTGTTGAACAGCAGAGGGCGCCAGAGCTACAGGCACGGCGACCAGAAGAAGACTTCCCATCATGCAACTCGGCGCGCTAACTTTGAGGTGTAATATGAGAAAGACGTGTTTGTTTTTCGGTTGAGCGATACACAGTCAATGGTTCAGCGTAGCAGTTTTGATATCTACCAATTTGTCGAACTGTTGTAGTGTCCCGGAGCTGTTGGCGTGAGTATTTTTCCGTGTCATTCCGTCGGCGTGTCCATGTCTGTGCCTGAGCTAAAAATCAAAACAAAATTAAATGCTAAATGTGCCGCACAGAGTTTGTCTAATTTTATTTTCTTGTCGTTTCTGTGTAGTTGTTGAATAGCTGAGACTATAACGGAAAGTCTTCAATACTTCAGCACCTGTATTTATTAAATATTCAGTCTAAGCGACAGACAAATTGTTAAAATGTCTTAATGTCCGGGGTCAGGTTCACAGGTTCAAGCAGGGATGAGCAGTCCAGGAGACCGCAGCGGTTCCACTACCCCGGCTGATGTTTTTGAAGACCTTTGGAGGCAGCTGAAAGATTGCCACCAGGACACAGTACAAGGTAGCTGACCCACCCGAGATCAAATCGCGTACTTTATGTCTTAGACGTTAATTTTCTGCCTTTTTTTTGTGGTCCTTCTAGAATTTGAGGCAAAAGTGAGCAAGCTGAAAAAGGATCGCTGTCTGTAAGTATATTGCATCCATCCCTCACCTAACCGCACTGGTCATGGCGGAGGAGAGCTGAGATGAACTTTGTGTTTGTGGCAGAGACGCTCAGAGGCTGGAGGTGTTTTATAATCGCAACCAGCAGCTCAGGGAGCAAAACAAGAGCCTTCAGGACACCATCAGTCTGCTGGAAGACAGGTAACATCGTTACAGACTAATACTTTTGTTTTAGCTAGTTGAGGCAACAAAGTGGGCAGGCTATAACAGCTATGAGGCTATCAGATTGTACAAAGATCATTAAAAATAAAAGACAATTTTAAGTAGGGAATAAACAACAACAACATATGATTAACTAAATTGGTCTGCTGTATCTACAGAATGTCGAGCAACAAGTGTAATTTAAAATGGCTGATGCAAGCTTACTTGCATGTCCATCGATCAACCAATCAGTCAAGCATCTTTTGGGGTCAGGTCGTGGAGGCAGCAACCTAAGCAGAGAGGCCCAGACTTCCCTCTCCCCAGCCACTTTGGCCAGCTCCTCTGGGAGAATCCCAAGGCACTCCCAGACCAAGCTTGAAACATAGTCCCATCAACGTCTTCCGGGTCTTCCTCCCGGTGGGACTTGCACTGTAAACACCTCACCAGGGAGATGTCCAGGAGGCATCCTAACCAGATGCCCGAGCCGCCTCAACTGGCTCCTCTTGATGGGGAGATATGACAACCCACCCCCGCCCTCCGTTCTTATCTAACTTTATTTTTAACACTTGGATTAGAGAGCTGGTTATACATAACCACTGGAAAACATGGTTTGTGAAATTTGTTTCTAACGCACATTTAAAAAGCAAGTTAAACTGAAGTGCTGTCTGGGCAGCCAAAAGCATCTGGTCGCCTGATCTGAGGTCCCACAAAGGAAGGTGACACTGAATGAAATCAGGGAGGTACGGAGGAGCAAAACCTTAAGGGATTCATAAGTATAAGGTCCACAGAGAGCCTATGGGGGGAGGACAGTGTTGGTGAGATGTGCTTGTGTCTACATGTTGTAGTTAGGACAGGCAGCAGTATTTGCATATGATTTTGTCATTGCCTCCTTAACTTGTATCATCATGGTCTTCCCGAATCTATCTTAGCGGGAATCGTGCAGCTTATGTCCCATTTGAGGCGTCTGCGCTTTGCTGTAAAACGTAAACCAAACTAAGGACAACGTGTCCCGTTTCCAGGGTCCGTGCCGGAGAGTGTGATCGTTGTGTCGTCTTGGAGGAGAAGCTGAAAAGCATTCAGGATCAGAATCTGGATGTAATCACCAAACAAAGTGAGGTTTTCTTTTTTTCCTCTGCTACACACTAAAAAGGTTGACCTGGACCTCTATACTACAATGCACTTTCAGCCTATCTGGGCTACCTTAAAGAATCTTAGTTAACCCTGACATTTAATGCTCTAGTTGCTCTATGACGCTCTTTAATAGCTCTGTAGATCAACCCAGGATTATTAACTCTGGATGTATACACGTTCAGGATGTATACACTTTCAGGATGTAAAACAGGTGAAGCTGAAACAGGAGCACCAATCACAATAAAGAGGCGGAAAGAATGCTGTCCAGAGCACAAATCATCATGGTTATCAGTATTTAAGCCAAAAAACGATGCATACATTTCTCTAGCATTTTGTTGAAAGAACGTTTCAATCTAACCTCTGAGCAACGGTCCTGATTGTTCTAAAATTCATTTCAGACTAAATGATGTACAACGATGGAAATCAGTCCATCATGCAGCAGGAGATAGATAAATCCAGCTTAGAATGTGTTAAGCTGTGTTTTTATTAAAAACAAAAATCATGCAAGTGATGAAAGTTTGAAAACGTACAGATCCGATATGTAGCACTTGGTAGAGTATGACTGACGTGCATTTGAGGCTTTAATTTGTAATCTGTTTCTAACAGGAACCAGCTTTAAAGTAATCAGTCCCAACTATATAATTATTGACACATTATATTATCATTAAGACTGTTCAGAGAAGTGTGGGTGCGTTTGGACCACATTAGACAATGTTTGTGTTTCACCTTGCTCGATCCAGTATCAAAATTAACTCAAGTATCAATTTTGCTGAGATTCTGTTGAGCTAAAATGTCACTTGGTAAGGAGGAAGAGGAGTTTTATTTACTTTATGGTTCTTTATGAGCTGTGATCGATTGATCAGGTGGTGCTTTCATGGTTTTGAATTCGTACCCAGAAACATAACCTGTTTTTATTTTTATATTTACAGTTATTTTAAAAACACGTTCTGTAATTTTTTTTTACAACTTAACATTTTTCTATATATATTTTTTTTAATGTTTAAACTGTAGGAACCAAAGAGTAGGTTGATTTTGTTTGTTCTTCCAATTTCTTCCTCCCAGTAAAGGTTACCACAGTGACAGATTGAGGCATGATGCTAACCAGCTCTGTGATTCTGAAAAGGAACCTGAAGTCACCTCAATAAACCACTAATCCTTCTTTGTAGTAGTGGCCCCTGATCTCAACCCCTGTCTGTTCTTTAACTACATACATTTTCTGCTCATTCATAGTGTAGCCGCTGGAGTTACATACCAAATAAAGAACCTGCACTGCCTTTTTAACCCACCGTCATTCTGGGGATCTCAGTTTTCTACATCTTGTTCCAGAAAATGAGAACAAAAACCTGGAGGATGAAAACAGAAAGCTTCAAGCCGAGCTGGAGAAGATGAAGAAGTCTCAGTAAGTCTGTGTGCCTAACTAAAATACTGCATCAATAAGTTTAAATTATCTAGTTTTGTTTTAAATTAAATATTATTTACTATTTTTCCTATTACTATTATTATTATTTTAGATAAATTGTCACACATGAAAGTGCCTCTTCTAGAAAGTGTAAGCTCTGAAGCCAGAGCATTTATTGTTGTAGTTTCACTTCTGGTGCCGAAAAATAAATAGGGTAAATAAATACATCTCTTTATCTGAACCCAGCCCTTCAGTCGCTGCTGTCTGCCCCCCATGTGCTATTGAAGGGTGTGCGTGTTGCTCCACTTTTAGCAGCTTTTTCAGATTCTGGTTTTAGATATGTACAGGAAAGTTTCACTTCCCTCTCTTGAGCAGATGATGTTTTCGTATCAGTGCAGACCCCGAGGAGACCTCGCCGCTGGAGCAGGAGGACGGCGTCATCCCGGACTCGCCGATCCTGCCGAGCTCGCTGCCTGTGGCGAACAAACTGAGGAAGCGTAAACACGCTGATAAGGGCAAACACGTTCGTTACGCAGAGACTCCTCTGCCGCAGAAGAATAACTCCCTCTTTAATGGTCAGTCCATTTTTGAGGCACCAACAAACAGCTTTCACGATTAAGGATGTTCTAATCAGAATTTTTCTTTCTTTCTTTGCTCTCAAGAGTTACAGAAAAAGTCTGATGGAGGTGCAAAGAATTCTGGGAGAGAAGTGCTTGTGCCAAACACTTGTGAACTGGACACATCCCAGAGCTCAAGTACTGTTTTACAGTTTTATCAAATCAGAAAGAGGGAAAACATGTGTTCCAGGAAACCCTGGAAAGAAAATCTTATACTTAAATATTCACCAGGTCAACAGCTGATATTTTTCTTAGAGTTTTAAATTAAGGTTTGGTGAATTTTGACATATTTTGATCCCATCTACAGTGGGGCATAAAAGTCTTTGGCAGCCACTGGTTGTGCAAGTTGTCCCACTTAAATCATAGGTGCACTTCAACTGTAAGACAGAATAAAAAAAAATCCAAGAAATTACATTGTATGATATTTAAATCATTTATTTGTATAATGGTGCAGAAGATGCATATTTAGCACCTACAACCAAACCAGAATTCTGGCCTTCACATACCTGTTACTACTTTAAGAGGCTCTTCTGTCCTCCACTCATTACCTGTTTTATACTCATTATCTGTATAAAATACACATTTTTAGACCTTCAAACAGTCATACTCCAACCTCCACTATGGCCAAGACCAGAGAGCTGTCCAAGGACACCAGGGACAAGATTGTACACCTGCAAGAGACTGGGATGAGCCAATCTACAATAGGCAAGCAACTTTGTGAGAAGAGATCTGCTGTTGGAGCAATTATTAGAAAATGGAATAAATGCAAGAGCACTGACAATCTCCCTCAACCTCCATGTAAGATCTCACCTCGTGGGGTACATATGATCTTCAGAACGGTGAGGAAACAGCCCAGAATTACACAGTGGGGGAACTGTTCAATGACCTGAAGAGAGCTGGGACCACATTAACAAAGGTTACTATTAGTAACACACTACGTTATCATGGATTAAAATCCTGCAGCACTCAAAGTCTCCCTGCTTAAGCCAGCACATATCCAGGTCCGTCTAACGTTTCCCAGAGAACATCTGGATGATCCAGAGGAGGATTGGGAGAATGTCATGTGGTCAGATGAGACCAAAATAAAACATTTTGGTATAAACACCACTCGCCTTGTTTGGAGGGGGAAGAATGCTGCGTTGCATCCCATGAACACCATACCCACTGTGAAGCATGGGGGTGGAAACATCATGCTTTGGGGCTGCTTTTTTTGCAAAGGGGACAGGACGACTGATCTGTATTAAGGAAGGGATGAATGGGGCCATGAATAGTGAAATTTTGGGCAAAATCTCCTTCCATCAGTGAGGGCATTGAAGATGAAATGTGGCTGGATCTTTAAGCATCACCATGATCCCAAACACATCGCCTGGGCAACGATGGAATGGCGACTTTAAAAGCATTTCAAGATTCTGGAGTGGCATAGCCTAATTCCAGAACCATTATACAAATAAACTCTTTAGAAATCATACAATGTAATTTCCTGGAATTTGTTTTACATTCTGTTTCTCACAGTTTAAGTGTACCTATGATGAAAATTACAGACCATCTTTTTAAGTGAAAAAACTTGCACAACCGGTGGCTGCCAAATACTTTTTTGCCCCACTGTAACTGTCTGTGGATTTGATGCATTTCCAAATTTGTCTCATTTCAGATGATGTGAAAGAAGAGAGAGAGGAGGTGGTTGCAGAAACCTGTGCCCTGGACGCGCTTGGTAATCCTCATCTTGTGAGTATAGATACAGCACCCTCCACACTTATCCTTGGTGAAGATGTGCAACTAAAATATATTCATCTTGTCAAGAGAAAAAAAAGCTTTTGTGTCCTACCATCACAAATGTCAACTGGAACCGTGTGCTCTGGTCAGACGACCATTGAGGTTTTTTAATTAATTTTTTTAAATTTAGTGTAGCTTTATTTTTTATATATTTAAAATTTCCTTTTCTTTTTTTATATTTTGTACTTTTCATTTTAAATAATTTTATAAAAAACAACAACATTGAACTTTTAGTAGATCTGGTGTAAAACAAGGGATGAATATGTTGATAGCCCCCCCTAATGCCTAACGATAAGTATGGTGAAGGATCTGGGACCCTGTGGGCCTGTTTTTCTTCCTTGACGACTTGAAAGGGGCGTGGCACCATGAAGTCTGGGAATACCAGGAGCTTTTAAAAATAAATCTGAGGGAATCTACTTGATAACTGGCAGTGAGTCAACTCTTGATTTTTACCAGAATACTGCTCTAAAATAACAGGAAAACCACACAGAAAAGATTCATCAAACACAAAATGAACCTCCCTCCAAAGCCACCTCAGTGTCTGGACCTGAATCTCATAGAAAAACAATGGGGTGAGGAAAGATCCCTCTTTGTATCCACTAACTGTTCTAACAGAAGACTAAGTGCTGCCCTATTGGGGAAATGATTCCAGGTTCTAAAAAACGTATTTACTCATTTTAGGTTTTTTCATATTCAGATTATGCTACTGCTTTATTATTTAAGATTTTAACAGACATTTACCACTTGATAGCACGGTAAACACTTTTCAGTTTTTCTTTTTTCAAATGTTTTTTTTTTTGTATCCGTTCCCTCTAGAAAGCCAAGTTGGCTCCAGATCACCAAAGTACCTGGAAGGACAACGTTCGTTTGAGGCAAGCGTGACAATATTCGATAACGTTAAATCCTTCTGTTTTATTCACAAATAACCCTTACCATGATCTTTTATCTTCCACACTTTAAGGCCTTTCTCCCCATCATCCGTACACATCCACAGTCCAGACTCGACCGCAGAGAGATCGCCGTCTCTTCTTCCGTGTATTAAACGCTTTTCCGAAGACGGCCCCTCTTGCCGGGCCAAACGGAAGAAGGAGGAAGGTGACGCAGAAGTGAAGGAAGGTGGCGGAGTGGAGATTAAAGTGAAGGAGGACAATCAGAGGGAAGGCAAACCCTTACAACCTGAAATGATCAGCCAGGCCACCACATCGGTCTCTAATCTTAGCTTTAAAAGGGAGCCGCTAGACAGCAAGGTATGAATTAGGACCCCCCCCCCCCAGCTCCCCATCAAAGACGTTTGAGTCTGAGAACAGCATTTGATTTGTCAGAATTACAGTTTTAAGGAAATCCTTGAACATTTCACAGGGTCAAAGGGAGACTACAAGCCAAACACAGAGTGTTTCCTGCGCAAGTCCTGCTTTCAAGAAGCCGCTCAGTAAAGCTAAAGAGGCCACAGGCGGGAGAAGAACAACACCTCTGCAAGATCGGAGCACCACACAGAAACGACATCAATCTAAAGACGGTAAATCATTTATAATATAGTGTAGATATTTTATTAGACAAGCATTTGTTTTTATTTACATCTGTTTTGTCCCCCCAGCTGACTGGAAGGAGGCAGTGGAGCCTATGTGGAGCATTGACCCTGCGCTCGCTTTGTCTATGTATGAGAGCGAGCAGAGAGAGGACGAGGTACTACTCTTCATTCAACAGTCAGCGACATATTTGCGAAAAACTGCGCGTCTTTAGTGTTCACTGCAGACTGTCACCGCTGTTTTTAGGAAGTGGAAGAAAGGCAGCGAGCTGGAGAGCTCCTCGATACCGACTGCACCTGGGTCAGTCACAGCATGCTGCAACGTCACGGAGACGACAGTCCGGACAGGGAAGACATGAAGTCTGGTATGCATGAAAATCTTTCAAACGATTGAGCAGAGAAGTGATGTGATTGATTCTCATAATAATAATGTTTGATTTGATGTGTTTAATGTTCCAAGGACTCGGTGAAAAGGCCAATGACAGTTTGGACGTGATGTTTGATGAGCCAACTTTAGGGGAGTACAAGTCATACAACTGCTCCCACCTAGACCGGAGTCAGCATTGTGATGATGATGATGAGGAAGTAAAGGAGGAGATTAACAGTATGCATTCAGATTTAAAGAGTATACATTATTTGGCACCTATTTTGAGTAAAAAAAAGTAATATCTTGATTTATCCATCAAACCAGATCGAGATCTTCCTGAAAGCACTGCATGCCACAGCAGAAGCCGGTAATAAAGCTTGCCTATCAACACTGTTTTTGGATCATTTTAGTACTGCATGGCTTTGAACGCTTCCCTGTGTGTTCATCAGGCGGCCAACATTTGCACACGTGGCCGTCGTTCGCAAGAAAGACGAGAGGAGAAAACTGAAGGGCACCACATGCAAGGAATGTGAAGTGGTGGGTATTCCAAGCCGGACCCGTTTTTTTTTTCTCCAAACGTCGTTTCTGTTTAAATAATTCCTGTTTCCTGCAGTATTACGCTCATCTGCCGGAGGAGGAGAAGCAGAAGAAGCTGTCTGCTTGCTCTAGACATCGATATCTGTACATTCCTCCTTGTACGCCTGAGAACTTCTGGGAAGTTGGATTCCCATCGACGCAGACCTGTATCGAAAGAGGTAACGGAACGCTAAGCGGCAGATGAACTCTAATATTCTACAGGAGGCTTGTCTACAAAACGTATTTTAAATCAGCACTCCCTACTACTGAAATATACATTTCTTATTATTTTAATGCAAATGCTACATTTAGTTGTTTCAAGTCCTTTTTTTCCATCAAACATTTTCCCAGCTAATTATGTGTCTTGTGAGGGGAAACCTTTAGTTGCCTTCTTGCAGTTCACAGCAGCAGGTGTGGGAGGGGCCAGCCAGTGAAACACAGCTCACTCTCTCTCTGGCTTTTTATTAAAAAGGCTAAACCACCGAGACGGGACGAACGTAGAGTTTAAACACCTAGAGCAGAGGATTGTTGCATGTCTTGGGACACATGTCAGAGGTTAAAGTTTTCTTTGTCCTCTGTTCCAGGTTACATCAAGGAGGAGAAGAACCCCGAGGCTCGTTCACGAAGGCGACAGCCTTTTAACGCTTTGTTCTCCCCGAAGAGAAGCCAGAAGCAGAGCTAAAAAACAGTTCATCGCTACCGATACATTTACATGAGGTGTAGAGGACACAGCTCATAATACAGAAGGAGGCGTGGCCTTTCAGTTTACCATCAATCCAGCTTTATGCCTGACTGTAAAGACTTTGTGCTTCTTGTAGACTGTGTAAATAAAATTAGGTGTAAGATTAAACAACACATGTTCTACATGTACAGAGATTTATTCACTGATTGTCACAAAAAAGACAAGAAATTTTAGAAAATGTGAAATATAATCTCTTTAAGAAGTACAGGTTTTGTCTTCATGGCGGAGATTCTCTGTCTGAATACAGCAGTAGTGCTTCTCCAGCATGACTCACAATCACACTGTAAAAAGAAAACAAAAAACTGAAGTTTATTGTACAATTTCACAGTACAGGAAAGTAAAACTAGTCCTCACGACCCCTTTGTGGAACTTAAAAAGTTCTCTAGGAACCAAAGTACAGTTCTTACCAAAGTAGAGACACCGAGTTAAAGTCCGTGTTGAAAACCAAAGGAGAGAGGACTATGGCCGTGACCTGGGAGGAAATGGCACCAAATAAGTTAACCCCCTTCATTTAAATGAATTTTAACTGACAATTTGGTGATTGTTGTTTTTTTAATACCTTGGACAGAAAAACCCACACCCTGAAGTGTTCTAGGGACGGCCCACGCTTTAATCTGACTGTGGCCAACAGTAACAGAAACCCCAGCAAAGCACTGCAGAGACAGAAGAACAGCACAGTATGAATAGAACAGTAGCATTCTTTATTGTAGCGGTTTTCAACCCTGCCCAGCGTGTTTTAGAAGTTTCCCTTGAAACAAATAATGGCATACTCTGGTTCGAGAAATGTGTAATTGTGCAGGATAACTTATTTTACAATAAAAAAACTTTTAAAAGATATGGAAAAAATGTGCAAATAACTGCAAAAATGTTATTTGGACTGAGAAAAAACTGCAAATTACATCAGGGATGAAAACATTCTTGTGTGTTGGTAATGCAACAGTCTGTTGCTAGAGTCAAATTAAAACAAGGTTGCCTGATAAGATTTTTAAAAAACGGCCAGGGTTGAAAAAAGATAAGGACAGAAACTTTGTAGGGGGGGATCCGGAGGCATGCTCCACTAGAAGAAAAGTTTGGGCATTTTATATTTAAAAACATCAATCTGGTGCACTTTGAGAAAAAACAAATCAAGGAGAGTTACAGGCCTGGATGAACATATATTAAAGTATCTAAACTTGGGGTCGGCGATATACAGAAAATGTCTATCGATTAAAAAAAAAAAAAAATCATTGATCCATTACTGAAAGTCATAAATACTGACCAGGGCTGTACATTCGTAGCATTGTGCTACAGAGGTCGATGGTTTTGTACAGAGTAAAACATTGTAGCATTAGCATAAAATGTAAATTACTACCATTACAAACCAAATGTAATGCAGTTTAACAATAAAAAGTAACCTCATGCAAAAAGAATGAACCTATACAACTACATATTCTCAGTTATTTTTAATCGGAGCAAAAACGAGGTTATCTCAGTGGTGTTAATATATAATGTGTATACAGTACACACATGTATGTTTTGTCTCACGTATGTGTTCAGCACACATACATGTCCTTGGACAGATTTTTGCAACTTCAGTTAATATCAATTTATGTCCAAGCAAATGTAGTTTTACATTCTAGAGCTGCAACTATTTTTTTAGAATATATATGTGATATTACTTTGGTAGCGAGTAAATACGTTAAATAATTAGCCAAGAGGCTACATTGTCACACAAACCTTAGCAAAAGTAAAATGACACTTTATACGTGATTTTAACAGATGGAAAATCTAAAATGTGACCATCTCATATTGGGTCCCCAGTAAAAAAAAAAATTTCTGCTTTATTCTGATGCGACTTCCCAAGAACCACACTGGCCCCTTTAAGCCCCTCTTTTTAAACCTCCTGGATACACCCCATATCAGCAGCACTGAACGTTTAAGAACAGTCTGCCATTAATAATTCTAGAAACCCACTGTGTCACTTTCTGATTCGGGAGAAAGTATTTTCCCACACTTTGGTCGTGTCGTTTTGTCGCAGCACAGCATCAAGTCTGAGTTTGACACCGTAACTTTGCTTTTCGCCGGACTGAAAGCAAGACCAGCTGCATTCTCGTCTCATTTTCATATCTGCTCATTTGTAAAAAAAAACAAAAAAAAAACATTGTAGAATTCTAACCATAGACAATATGTACTCATTTCTAATATTAAACAAGTCATCAGATGCTTTTATCTGCAGTTCTATCCTTCAACATGTAGTGTTCTAGCTTGAAAACAGTCACCTGGCACAGCAGCCACAGTGAAAGGTGTGGGACTGAAGAGAGGGGAACTCCAAGGCACCTGTAAGGTCACCTACAGAGAGACAAAAGACTTCTGATGTAATAAAATAAACACACCAAACTGTGAATCTCTGCGGCAGCCATACCTGTTGGGTGAGCAGCAAGACCCAGCAGCAGCACGCTGTTGTTCAAAGACAGGGACATCTTGTTATCCAGGGATGCTTCAATATTTTTTATGAAACACATAAATGATTCAAATGAAGCAGATGATGCATCGCTGGAGGATCCAGAGGTGTTACATTTATTAGCAATCTCCTGCCACTTACAGACCTGCTTCATGGCTTTTCTGTCAGGCCCACCGTCTGATTTATACATCATAGGCAGGTCACCCTACCATGTTTCAGCCTCCCTTTCACTCTTGTAGCTATCCTGTTACACACATCCATCACTGTACTCTCCGCTTTGAAAAGCTAACACCAGATACTTAAAAGTGTCCATCTGATGTCTCTGCTCCATCTGCTTCCCAAATCTATACAACCAAGAGAGCTGAGATCGTACGGGTTGCAGTAAATATGCCTTTAGATGTTTAAACGTCTCTTAATATTCACGGTGCCGCAAATTAACTCTTTAATGATAAATATATGAAATGAAAAGATGTGCCACGAGGCCATGGGGTCTGATTTAAACAACCATAGAAATGTATTCTTACCTGAACAAGTAGTTGATGCATTGCTGTTCAATGTCACTAAAATTAAAAACAAAATATGTATTTTTGATCTCTGACATGTCATTTAAATTTAAAAAAACATGCAGTTACTGTTTTACTTTGGCATTTATTTATTTATTTATTTGAGGGCACCACGAATCCAAGATTGTTCTGTTTTTATCTCCTGATCTGGATTTCTAAGCAACAATCCTCTGGGACGTACGCCAGGACAAGGACTCGATTTGAGCTCCTGATTATAACATTACGTTTATATGTGGGGAGCAGAGCTGCGTAGTGAGCCTGAAAGGTATTTACGTTATCATTATCGGATGTGAAATCTAGATGTTTATTGTGGAAAAAAACAACAAAAAACCCGAACAGTTTCCCGAATTTAGAGACATCTGGCTGAACCATCACATCTTGGAAACGTATGGTGCCAAGAGAGGGTGCTTGCCCCCTTTTAGACTTATATTTCAGATCAGACTACAAAGATAACCTGAGAAAATACAATCATGTTATATATTACGATTTTATTTATTCACAGATAAGATACAAAAATCAAACAAAAACTATGTGAAAAAGTGTTTGCCCCCCTTGTTAAAACATGAATTAACTACAATTGACTACATTTTCTGGGGTTCAGTTTCACTTGCTATAATCCAGGCCTGATTACTAAGAGAGAGAGAAAAAAAAATCACTCAGAGTCCGTCTGACAGCATGAAGTAGCCTAAAAGAGGGCCGCTTACTGTGATTGATGGAACCAAGAATTCTGGTCTCTGAAGGAGAACATCCAGCCATCAGTTTGTGACCTTGAGCTCAAGCACATTTGGGTTTATTCAACGGGAAAACGATCCAAAGCTCAGCAGCAGGTCCACCACTGAATGGATGGAAAGACAAAGCAAAACTAATATTTTGGAGCGGCCTAGTTAAAGTCTGGCCTCAAGTCTGATTGAAAGGTTGAAGGCATGCTGTTAAACAGGCTCTTCGTAGTCAAAAACAGCCTGATGTGGCTGAATTAGGGCAATTCTGCAAAGGAGAGTGGGCCGGAATTCCTCCACTGTGATTTGAAAGACTCCAGAAAACAATAAATGCTTGACGGTAGTGGGTTTCTACATAAAACCGAATTGGTTTGGGTAGACGTTAAAATGTGTCAGACAACCATCTGATTCACTGTGTATGTGCCCTTCTATATAACGTGTTATATACTAACCTCAGATTAGTGGACTTGTGAACTCGAAACGCTCTGTATGCACCTGAAAACAGATAAATTGTATAGGGGACGCTTCGGGCAGCATCTTTAAACCAAACTATGTCCGGATCCACTGCAGGAGAGTATACTCACCAACACAGGAGAGATGGCACAGAGCCCAAAGGTAGCCACTGTGGTCAAACTGTGAAGAAAGAACGGAAAGTAACGAGATATGCGGCAGTGTCGGCACCGAACCCACCAGTTCGCTATAGAGACCCTGTTACCTGAGAGTCATACAGGGGGAGGTTGACGGCTGACAGCAGCAGGAGGCAAATGCTGGAAAAGGATATTATAGATGAAGAAATTTATGACTTTAAGCATATGTAAAAAAAAAAAAATCAATCATGTAAGTGCATTGTCTTTTAAAGCTTCTTCGAAGTTGTTGAATCGGATGTAAACAACTGCAGATAAACCTCTCTTCTCTTCCTTTTTTGTCACAGCCATTTAAAAAATATAGGATACCCAGTTTAAATAATCAGCTCTTTCAAATTTGAAAAGTTCATATAATAAATGTCTGATCTTTTTATATATGGAGAAGAACGGGATTTTATCACACCTGAACACCAAAACAAAATTTATATATTAACCTATTTTGTTAATATATTAACAGAACTGTGTATCCTAAAGTCTAAAAAAGACTGCCCTCGTCAAAGTATTCAATGACATCCGCATAAATACAGACTGTGGAAGAACCACAGTGCTGGTTCTGTTGGACCTCAGTGCAGCATTTGACACAGTTGATCCCGAAATACTATTAGAACGACTGGAGAGCTGGGTCGGACTCTCTGGTACACTACTTGGCTGGTTTGAGTCCTACCTAAAGAACAGTGACTTCTTTGTTTCAATAGGAAACTTTTCATCAGAACGAACAGAAATCACATGTGGGGTGCCCCAGGGCTCCATCTTAGGGCCTCTCCATTTTTAATATCTACATGCTCCCACTAGGCAAGATTATAGGAACCAATAACATTAGCTACCATAACTACGCGGATGATACTCAGCTTTACATTACACTGTCTACAGGTGAATATGAACCCATTCAAACCCTAAGTAACTGCATCGAGCAAATCAATGGATGGATCTGCCATAACTTTCTCCAGCTAAACAGAAACAAAACTGAAGTAATTACTTTTGGACCTAAAGAGGAGCGATCAATAGTCAGCACACAGCTTCAGTTAATACAGCTAGAAACTACTGATCAGGCCCGAAATCTAGGTGTAGTAATGGACTCAGACCTGAATCTCCAGGGTCACATAAAGGCAATAACAAGGTCGGCCGTCTATCACCTGAAGAACATTTCTAGAATTAAAGGACTAAAGTCGCAACAGGACCTCATCCATGTGTTTATCTTTAGTTGAATTGATTACTGCAACAGCATCCTCACAGGTCTGCCTAAAAAGTCAATCAGACAGCTGCAGCTGTTCCAGAACGCTGCTGCTTGCGTCCTCACTAGGACCAGGAAAGTAGAGCACATAACCCCAGTTCTAAAGTCCTTACACTGGCTCCCCGTAGCTCAGAGAATAGATTTCAAAATACTGATAGACAGTAAAATACGCTTTTGATGGTGAGTTAGTCAGGTCCTGTTGAATCCCCAGACCATGACACTTCCACCTCTAGGCTTCACAGACTATATGAGCTTCTTTTCCTGGAGTGCTATCTTTGGTTTATGTTAAATATGTTCTCTGTTCCTTGTGTACAAATAGCTCAATTAAAAAAAAAAAAAGTAAACCATGCGATACACCTGTGTGTGATTGTAAGATTTTTCTAGGGATAAAGGTAGAGATGTCATTTTTCAATTAATAAATTCTTTTTTAATTTTAAAACGTAATTTATTTTCTTAATTTTTATGTTCCCTGAACATCTCAGTATTGTAAAAATTTATCTATTTTATTACTCCCAAATATGCTATAAAAACACATTGGGTGTCCTTTAATAACTTTATCTGTTATTGTTCATTTGAGGCTGTGTTGACCCATATCTAAGACCTGATAAGGAGCAGAAGATTTTTAATAAAACAAATTATAATAATTCTAGCGGCTGGAAAGAAAAGCTTACCTGATAACTTTAAGCCACTGCGTCTTCTGTTGGAGAGGAGAGAGCACAAAGCTTGTGTTAAACGCATAGTTCCAACAATTAAACTCGTACTTTTTCAGACTCAAATGTACACATTTTGCAATCCTTTTTCATGTTCACAATGAAACCATGGTCTGGCTTTAACTGTCCTCTAAAAAGGACCGAAAATTCTGCAGACTGTGGTCAAAGTGGAACAAGAGGCAATGAAAAATCTCTAAAACTAATTCTCGATGTTCCTACAAGCTTATTGTCTTAATGACAGGGTTTGAGTGTCCTTTTTTTAACCAGATGTTGATTCCTGAATGACAGTAAGCTTTTTGGATCCAGATCTCTAGAGAGGAATACTTATTAGGGAAGTGTTTTGGTACAAATCTGCAATATGCATCACGATCCAGGGGAGAAGATACAATATATTGAGATATATTACGATACTTCTGGATGAGTAAGACTATATATTGCGATTTTTAAAACTGTAAAAAAAACTGTAACAGCATTCTAAACACTCCAACCTGTTGCATACTTAACACATCGAGTTTTATTACCAGAGTTTTATTACTTGATCCACTGGAATATCGATACAATATTGTGTGTGTGTATATATATATATATATATATATATATCGTATCGATACAATATTGTGTGTGTGTATATATATATATATATATATATACACTACCGTTCAAAAGTTTGGGGTCACATTGAAATGTCCTTATTTTTGAAGGAAAAGCACTGTACTTTTCAATGAAGATAACTTTAAACTAGTCTTAACTTTGAAGAAATACACTCTATACATTGCTAATGTGGTAAATGACTATTCTAGCTGCAAATGTCTGGTTTTTGGTGCAATATCTACATAGGTGTATAGAGGCCCATTTCCAGCAACTATCACTCCAGTGTTCTAATGGTACAATGTGTTTGCTCATTGGCTCAGAAGGCTAATTGATGATTAGAAAACCCTTGTGCAATCATGTTCACACATCTGAAAACCTCAAAATGGCCAGAAAAAGAGAACTTTCATCTGAAACTCGACAGTCTATTCTTGTTCTTAGAAATGAAGGCTATTCCATGCGAGAAATTGCTAAGAAATTGAAGATTTCCTACAACGGTGTGTACTACTCCCTTCAGAGGACAGCACAAACAGGCTCTAACCAGAGTAGAAAAAGAAGTGGGAGGCCGCGTTGCAGAACTGAGCAAGAAGATAAGTACATTAGAGTCTCTAGTTTGAGAAACAGACGCCTCACAGGTCCCCAACTGGCATCTTCATTAAATAGTACCCGCAAAACACCAGTGTCAACATCTACAGTGAAGAGGCGGCTGCGGGATTCTGGGCTTCAGGGCAGAGTGGCAAAGAAAAAGCCATATCTGAGACTGGCCAATAAAAGAAAAAGATTAAGATGGGCAAAAGAACACAGACATTGGACAGAGGAAGACTGGAAAAAAGTGTTGTGGACGGATCAATCCAGGTTTGAGGTGTTTGGATCACAAAGAAGAACGTTTGTGAGACGCAGAACAACTGAAAAGATGCTGGATGAATGCCTGACGCCATCTGTTAAGCATGGTGGAGGTAATGTGATGGTCTGGGGTTGCTTTGGTGCTGGTAAGGTGGGAGATTTGTACAGGGTAAAAGGGATTCTGAATAAGGAAGGCTATCACTCCATTTTGCAACGCCATGCCATACCCAGTGGACAGTGCTTGATTGGAGCCAATTTCATCCTACAACAGGACAATGACCCAAAACACACCTCCAAATTGTGCAAGAACTATTTAGAGAAGAAGCAGGCAGCTGGTATTCTATCGGTAATGGAGTGGCCAGCGCAGTCACCAGATTTGAACCCCCTTGAGCTGTTGTGGGAGCAGCTTGACCATATGGTACGCAAGAAGTGCCCATCCAACCAATCCAAATTGTGGGAGCTGCTTCTAGAAGCGTGGGGTGCAATTTCTCCAGATTACCTCAACAAATGAACAGCTAGAATGCCAAAGGTCTGCAATGCTGTAATTGCTGCAAATGGAGGATTCTTTGACGAAAGCAAAGTTTGATGTAAAAAAAATCTTATTTCAAATACAAATCATTATTTCTAACCTTGTCAATGTCTTGACTCTATTTTCTATTCATTTCACAACGTATGGTGGTGAATAAGTGTGACTTTTCATGGAAAACACAAAATTGTTTGGGTGACCCCAAACTTTTGAACGGTAGTGTATATATATATATATATATATATATATATGTGTATATATATATATAAATATATATCGTATCAATATATTATGATTTATTATGTGATAGACCAACAAATAATTAAGTGGGAGTAAAATAATGCATGGTTTTCAGAAAACAAAAACCCTGAGAAATCTTGGAAGAAAACCTGTTGGAGGTTTTTGAAAAGCTTGGTCCTAGTGTAGAAGTTCACCTTCTAGCAGAAACAACCCTAAATGTACAGTCAGAGCTACAATGGGATGGTTTTGATTAAAAAGGTATGCTACAACGGCTACAAAGTCCACACCTAAATCCAATAGAGAATCAGTGGCGAGGCTTGGAAAATGCCCGCATCCAATCCGACTGAGCTTGAGTTATTTTGCAAAGAAGAATGGGCAAAATCTACAGTGACTAGATGTGCAAAGGCATTCTGTCTAATGTCTCAACCTCTATCGCAATAAAATACATTGATGTTTGTGGTTGTAATGTGATGAAGTGTAAAAGGAGTGTGTATACTTTTGCAAAGAAACAGCACCTACCTAATTTTTTCCGCAAATTTTTTTGAGACTGCAGACTGTAGATGGTGACAACACACAGGGTTTTGGTTCTATCATAGCTGATCATATAACACAAACACCAGGCGGTGGATGCTCTTACCTCTCTGTGAAAGATGCGGACGACTACGTAACTAACCACATGGGAGGAATTCTGAAGAGTGAAGAAAAAAGGAATGTCCTGTGCAGGAAAAATAAGTGAATAGCCTCATTATGTACTGAATGTGGTACCTACTGTTACAGAAAAAAAAAAAACCCCAAAAACATTTCATTCTTGAAGACGCCAGACGTGTTAGGTCGTCGCTCACTATGCGTGATAAGGCCCTGGAACCCGCGTAGATGTTCCCCACAAACAGGAATGAACCCGGAAGCCAGGAGAGAGCAGCGGATCTGCAGCACAAAACAGACAAGTCTCATTAGCGGGCACGCGGCACGCTGCAGGTAGTTACAGAGGAGAGTACCTGGGGATGCGATTCATCTCCACCCATCCCAGTTTTCCAGTCAGCAGAAGCAGGACAGCTCCGATCAATGTCTGCCATCTGGGAGAGACCATCTTTGTTATTCTTTTTTTTTTTTTTTTTTTTTGGAAAAGCAGGCTTTGTTTTCAGCTACTCACCCTTGAAATAAAGTTGGGTAGGTGAAGTTCAACACCGACAGGACAAACTGCACCAATAAAAGGGTCTGGTTAGTATTCCAGTGGACGTGTCGTACCATCAGTCGAAATCAAACTGTCCACTTAGGAAGCAACACTGATTAACGATCAATTTCACATGCTGTTGTGCAAATGGAATAGACAACAGGTGGAAATTATAAGCAAGTAGCAAGATACCCCCAATAAAGGAGTGGTTCTGCAGGTGGTGACCACAGACCGCTTCTCAGTTCCTATGCTTTCTGGCTGATGTTATGGTCACTTTCGAATGCTGGCGGTGCTTTACTTTAGTGGTAGCATGAGACGGAGTCTACAACCCACACATGTGGCTCAGGTAGTGCAGCTCATCCAGGATGGCACATCAATGCCAGCTGTGGCGAGAAGGTTTGCTGTGTCTGTCAGCGTAGTGTCCAGAGCGTGGAGGCGCTCCCAGGAGACAGGCCAGTGCATCAGGAGACGTGGAGGAGGCCGTAGGAGGGCAACAACCCAGCGGCAGGACCGACACAGGTCCACAGGTGGGGGTTGTGCTTACAGCCCAAAACGGTGCACGACCTTTGGTATTTGCCAGAGAACACCAAGATTGGTAGATTCGCCACTGGCGCCCTGTGCTCTTCACAGATTAAAAGCAGGTTCACACTGAGCACATGTGACAGACATCTTGGAAAACGTTCTGCCGCCTGCAATATCCTCCAGCCTGAACGGTTTGGTAGCGGGTCAGTAATGGTGTGGGGTGGCCCCCCAGCCCTCCATGTGCTCGACAGAGGTAGCCTGACTGCCATTAGATACCGAGATGAGATCCTCAGACCCCTTGTGAGTCCAAATGCTGGTGCGGTTGGCCTTGGGTTCCACCTAATGCAAGACAATACTAGACCTGGTGTGGCTGGAGTGTGTCAGCAGTTCCTGCAAGAGGAAGGCATTGATGCTATGGACCGCCCGTTCCCCAGACCTGAATCAATTGAGCTCATCTGGGACATCATGTCTCGCTCCATCCACCGACACCACGTTGCACCAGAGACTGTCCAGGAGTTGGCGGATGCTTTAGTTCAGGTCTGGGAGGAAAACCCTCAGAAGACCATCCACTACCTCATCGGGAGCTTGTAAGGAGAACACACTACTGAGCCTCATTTTGACTTTAAGAACATGACATCAAAGTTGGATCAGCCTGTAGTGTGTTTTTCAACTTTAACTTTGAGTGTGACTCCAAATCCAGACCTCCATGGGATGATAGATTTGATTGCCATGGATAATGTTTGTGTGATTTTGTTGTCAGCACACTAAACTATGTAAATAACAAAGTATTTAATGATAATATTTCATTCATTCAGATCTAGGATGTGTTATTTTAGTGTTCCCTTAATTTTTATTTTCTCAGCGCTTGACTATTTTATCGATCAACCAGCTCTCTTCATCCTTAAACCAGCCGTTGTACACAGACTCCATCGCTCACCTTATTAGTGAAACATGACACAACGAAAACGAAGCTAAACGCCAAGCCGGGGATGGGGCTTCTCCAGTGCATGATGGTCCGCAGACACGCTGCAGCAGGGACATGATTTCTATGAAAAATCAAACATTTGATAAACAACGCAGCGTCTTCCCAAACACAACTGTTTTTCAAGCTCGGAAACTTCCCACACTTGACACGTCAAGACGTTAAACAACAAAGATCGTCTATGATGGGAGAGACCACTCACTTGCCGGTGCACCTTCCTGCAACATTATTATTATTATTATTATTATTATTATTATTATTATTATTATTATTATTATTATCATTATTATTATCATTATTATTATTATTATTATTATTATTATTATTATTATTATTATTATTATTATTATTATTATTATTATTATTATACTGCCAGTTGAAATATTATTGCAAAAATAAACAGTACTGTGTAGAGCACACAAACCCATCCCACAAAAGTCTCTTTCTGCTGGTCTATTTTGTTGTATGATTTTGAGTTGATCTTGTTTTTCTTTTGCGTGACTAACACTTTCAGTTCAGTCGGTGAACGGTCGAGAAGAACAAAGTATAAGAATGACCATAAAAAGATTTACCTATAACCATCTTACCAGACAAACAAATTAAAGTTTGTCAGTGAAAATCCCTTATTTCCTAATTTTCGTTCTAGACTTCATTTTTTGTTGTTGAGAAAATCTGCACACACGGTAACTTGTTTGCCGCCTACACATAGTCAGAGTGAGGACTCTTTACTGTCGATTTCGTACATCTAAATTTGGCAGACGATTGGTCACGTGGTATGGGACAAGCTTCCGTGTTGACATAGCTTTGCTGCTCGCCCGCTCGGTGTTGAGTTTCTGACGAGGATGCGGTGCGGTCATGGCTTTTTTTAAGACGCAAGAGCGAACCAAAGACAGGTAAGTACCTCTTCTACCATTTTTTTTTAGCGTGTCACTCTTTCTGCCACCGGAGTTCAATGTGTGGCTTTTCTATTTTCCATTACTATTATTATTTTAGTTGCAGCTGCGCGTTTTAAACAGCGGGGTGTCTTGATTTAACTGCGGCCGAAAGCCTTTCTATTTCCAGGCTGGGCCGCTCATCTAACGCCAGCTGCGGCGGTCTTCTTATTATTTATTGAAGTCATGGAGCTGCTGTTGAGCCAGGGTAGAATAACACGTGACAGCTGCTTCATCTCTTGCCTGGAGAATAATAAGTTCCAATTGAATTGCGCTGAACTCTGTTTATCTCAGCAGTCATGTCATACAAGCTCTGCTTGACCTCTCTGATATGAAGCCGAGGTCACTGTGCCGTTGGACAACAGTTTGCTCTTGCACTGTCTGCTCTGTGCATCTCTAGGAAGACTCGTAAAGGAACAAAAGCTTAACGAATATATATATATTTACAGTTGGTTCGAAACAACGCAAACAAACAGGGAGTCACGTTTTTCGTCAGGTTAACCTCCCTGTCAGAATGAAAGCTTTTAAAGTACATTTTAGGCTCTAATGTGAAAAAAAAAAATGTTGTTGGTATATAACCCTTCAGAGGCTGTTTTAAGTGTTTACGTGTAACTATGCAAGCAGACTTGAGCCAGCTCTAAGAAAACAGATTTGCACTTGGATGAGATGCCTAAGCCTCTCTCTGTGTGTGTTTTTTTTAAAAATGCCCTCCATCTTTAATATATCGCAAATATCGGTGTGTACAATATTCATGTCGCAAAGGCCTACTGTGGAGTGCAATAATTGTTGGTTAATGTATTCCAAGTATCAGCCAGCTGGACACAGTTTCAAGGCGGCAGATGCTTACACTGGACGTACATGACATAGCCCAAAGATGCTGGAGCTCACAGAGTGATGGATTAATAGAGGAAAGAAGACCGCTGATATCTAAATCGCACTCTAATCCTCACAATAACACATGGTAGGGGCAGGATTATGCTGAGGGGGATGTGTTTTTCCAGTAAGGGTGGAGAAACTGGTCCGAGCTGACGGGGGAGACATACGAATTTAAGCACCAGACAAGAAAAGCCGTTAGAGGTCGAGTTGCTGGGCTGGAGATCCACCTTCCAGCAGGACAACAACATTAAACGTACAGCCAGAGGCTCCGGTCTCCAGATCTCAAAGGCCAATCGCCTGCATCTTTTAGATTATTTTTTTAACACGCCTGGATTAAACAATAAGGTCATCAAGGTGTAACGTCAGCTATTTGATTCAAATTCGATTGAAGACTTCTGATGGTACCCTGTATTTACTTTCGCTGGCGTTATAATTCCATTTTTATGATGCATGTATTTAGAAAAGAAACCTATTTTCTGAAAGAGCAACATGTGAGTTAAATTTGATGGTAAAGCCTCTCTTGAAAGAAAGCCCCTTTAAATTATGTCACCACCACTGAATGGGGTTGAGACAAACTATAGTTTTTGGTGTTCAGGAGTTATTTGTGTAAATTTATTCTGCTGTTTGTGGGGAAATGTCCAATGATTCTGGCAGGATTAAACAATCAAATATTAGGTGGCTTCAATTAGGGATGTAAGAAAATATCGATACACCGATATATCGTGATATGTTATTTCCCGATATTGTATCGATATTCAAAACAAAAATATAGATTTTTTTTTTTTTTAGGATTTGAATGGAACCATTAATGAGGAGAGTAATTTTTGTAGTAAAATTAAAAGTATAACTGGTAGTTTGTGGCTGTTTTCAACTTCTTCGTTCCAGTGGATCAACTAGATCTAGTAATAAAACTGGATGTGTTAAAGTATGAAACATGTTGGAGTGTTTAGAATGCTGTGATAGTTTTCCCACTGTTAACTTGAGTTTTTAAAATCACAATATATAGTCTTACTCATAGTATCGCGATATATCGAAATATATCGTATCGTCTCCCATGTATCACGATACATATTGTATCGCCAGTTTTTTGCCAATACACATCCCTAGCTTCAATGATTGTTTTGCTGTAGATTCATCCTAACTCGGCATGATGTTTACCGCTTCCTTGAGATTTTTTACATCGTGAAAATTCCATGTTTTTGACATGGTCACAAATATTTTTCAATAAAGCTGCATTCTTAAAATCTGACAAGAATCGGAAGATGAATAATGTTGATGTTGACGAAATATGTTTTTAGTTTGATCTACTGTGTCTTGCAAAGTATGCAAACCCCGTATTCCCCCCCCCCCACAGTTTGTTACAGCCTCCATCTCAGTGTATTAGATCTGGACATTACATAAAGCACTGTTTTTCAGCCTCCTCAAGGGACACTGCCCTGCATGTTTTATATGTTTCACCTCTTCAAGCACACCTGATTTCAACGGATTGTGGATTAACAGGCTTTGGCTGAACTGCAATATTTGGAATCGGATGTGTTAAAGCAGGGAAGAAGTCTAAAACATGCAGGGCAGTGTCCTGAGGACCAGGGTGGGGGAAACACTGACATAAAGTTAAGCTCTCCACTAGGGATGTAAGAAAATATCGATGCGCCGATATATCGCAATAGTTTGTCATGATATTGTATCAATATTCAAAAGCAATGTATCAATTTTTTAAAATTATTTTTTAATTTAGAATTTGAATCCAACCATTATTGATGACAGTGATTTTTTTTATAGTAAAATTAAAAGTATGACTGGTAGTTAATGGCTGTTTTTACCTTCTTCGTTCCAGTTAATGTAAGTAAAACAAATGCAATTAAGGTCTGAAGCTTAAGCTGCACAACAGCACTACCACACTTCCCCAAAAATACATTTTTACTAAAGGCTATAATGTTATATAAAAACGTTAATATTGAAAAATCTGGGATGCACTAGGCTCCCTATTTCAACCGCATATATATGACCATTAAAAATGAATGCATTTTAGTGCAATGCAAATACATTAAAGAACCATATGTGGACTACTGAGCATTGATACACGTTTCATGGAGTGGAAGATATGATGACTAGTTGTCTACCGCATAAGTATTGTGATGGTGCATTAGCTTGAGTCTCTGCCACGGCCATCTTTAAACATTGCGACATACGTCTGCTACGTGCTGGCTGGACTATAGAGGGGTTTGTGTCATGCTCAGTCAGAGGTCTGCTACACTTAAAAATTTTTTTTTGTCATTTTTAAGTCATCAGGTGTGACCTACACACACAGAAATTTTTTTTTTTTATATCTTGTTTTATTTCTAACTATTTCACCTCATCACAACAGAAACATGATGCCTCAAGATAAGTCAATATCTATACAGTTTTCTTTCCTTCTGTGCGTCACCAGGTGTGTAAAATATGTAGTATTTATATTTAACATTATAATGATGTAATATAACAATATAAAATTAAAATATCATATTTTATTATTTAAAATAGTATCATCAAAAGTCTTATTACCTCAGTATAGACAGAATCAAGCAGACCCCCTGCAATCTCTAGTGATCCCCTCGGGGACTCGCAGACCTCAGGTTGGGAACCACTGTTCTAGAGGCTGAAGCCACACTGGAGACTGGAACTAAGCGCCACTTCTTAAACCAAAGTTCTGAAATCAGGGAACATTTCTCCAATAACAGTGATCAGAATTCAGAAAGACTCTCTGAACCCAGCTTCTTGTAGCTTCAGCAGCAGAAAATGCCGTAGCAGACGCTCCTTCTGCACGGCTGGTTGGCACGACACCGGGCTCTTTGAAGCGCATCTGTTTAACGAGATATATTGAGCAGAGCAAGGTTCGGGTCCGAGCTGATGCTCAGATGCCTTCATGGGAATCAATTTATTATTAATTTAGTTACCTTTACTCCGTGCATAAAGTTAAGAATGCCAGCGTGTCTCCATAAAGTGGTCAGGGATGTGAATTGTAATGTCAAGATGACAGACGACCTTAAGATTTTTATTTTTTTGTCACCGTTCTAAAAAAACAGATAAATATAAAAACTGTGCAGTTAAAGAGCCCCCTGTGCGCAGTATGTGATGGATCGCATACAAAACGGGGTGTCAGAATGTTAGATCTTTAAAATTATTATTATCAAACCGCAGTCAAATTCTCTTCGGTTGGCGCAGTTTATTTGGATAGGTTTTTGTCTTTGTGTTGTTTTTTTTAAACTCTATAACAAGCTGAAATGAAACGGGAGTAACGAGGCTATTTTTAAAATGAAAGTACAGATAACTGAAAAAAATGAAAAAAAGTAGGCCAACCTATAATTACTCCAGTGAAGTGTAAATACCGCAAGTTTCTACTTAAGTAAGGTGACAAAGTATTTGTACTTCATTACCTGACACCTTTTGTCTAGGCCAAAAAGGTTTTGATCTCATTTGACCAGATCACCGCCTTCCACGTGTTTATTGTGTCTCCTACGGGGCTCGTGAGAAACAAAGATTTTCTTCAACAGCCAATAGAATATTCTTTTTTTTTTTTCTGTCACTTACATTGCACCTCAAGCATAATAAGCATTGTCAGGGACCTGTGCTCCGTAAATGCTGGACAAATTTGAGTATTTTAGTAATATTTTAGTCTGTTTTTCAATATGCCAGTTTCCAGTAGTTTAATGCACTTTTTTGATGTTTTTTTTCACAGGTTTTCTCTCTTGTTGCTGGACTTGGAGGAATATTACTTTGAGCAGCACACTGCTTACCACGTGACAAGTATTTCAAGAAAGGAGAAGTAAGTGACTCATTATCTGATTTGCATGTACTTTTTCTGACTTTTTCCTGAAATCTGGAAGACATTGGTTCAGATTTGTCACCCCTGTTATTATATTTGATTCATGTCTGTCGGTGCTTCTGTTTTTTTTTTTTAGTTTAAACCTGTCGAAGGATCTGTTCAAACATGATTTCATTCTGAAAAAAAAGGGGAACAAACTGAAAGATTAATTCCAAGTGTTATCAAGCAAAATATAAATGCAGCGTATCTGTATGACAGCTAGGCTTAATGATTCTTTGCTTTTTTTAAAGATAATTGAGATTTACTTGAAGAGTTAATGCTTACAGCATCAAAATATTACAGGACGTATCTACAAGCACAACAACACACTAACTGTTGACCTTATTATAGATTAAACAATGTTCCAGTTGTGCAGTGTACATAATCATAACGTTGTTTGTATTTGTTTGTATTTGTTTGTATTTGTCCTCTAATAAGACACACCACAGAGTAATTTGGTTTAAATTGGTCTACAAAAACAGCCACATACCTGTCGTAATGTCTGGCATTATTATATGATTTATTATAAACTCAAGTAGCTCTGATAATAATTAGACATCTTTAAAAGAACTATTAGTCAAAATTATCTAATATTTGTGCAAGAAATGTGTTTGAGTATTTTCTTAAATGATGCAAATATTTTAGTTTTAAATAAGAAAACTTTGAATTTTATTGAAATAAAAAAAGACTGAATCAAAATCTTTGCAAGTATTTATTGTTTATTTTGTTGACTTTTCTGAAAGACTGAAATATGTAAGATGAATGCTTGTTTGTTTTTTTGTTTTAGTTAAAACAAAAGTATAAATGTGGTTTATATAAAGTAGTAACAGAGCTGTTCTTTCTTTCAGAAAAATCAGAGGTTCCTTCAAAGTTTGCTCCAGATCCATCATATTTGATCCAGATGGTCTTGCAGAGTCGATTATAAAGGTCCGTGTCGATATTCTAAATGCATTTTCTCTCTTTTATCCTGAATCATATACAGATTATGAGCCTTCAGACAGGTTTTGTAGGAATCATGGAAGCCATCCTATGTTGGGTTTTTGAAAGTCAAGACATCAAACAGAACAAGTGCAATAAAGACTGACTTGATAGCGCTGCACTCTTCTCATGATGGTCTGTTTTTTAATGTGATACTGTGATTGTGTAAGGTCAGACGAGATAGATTTCAATGATCCCACAATCAGGATATTTCCGTGTCCCAGCAGTAAACAAGATTTGATTTTGCTATGCCAGTCTGTCCAGCAGATCCTGATCATTCCTTGATGTTTGTGCAGATTCCTCTGCGAGACTGTCAGAAGATCGAGTTTGTAGAGAAAGAGAACAATCCTTTTGAGTGAGTGTCCTTTCATTTCTGAGCTGAGCCTAAAACACTGAAAGTGTTGGTTTGTCAAACTGGTTTGCTTACTTGTGCTCTGTTTTGCCCATGAAACACATAGTCTAAATCCAGTCTGCTCCAAAAGTGTTTGAAGCTCATCAGATTTGTGTTTTGGTTTCCCTCCTTCAGTCCCAGACCACCGGCCATCAAAGTTTCATGTGAACAGGTGAGATATTCCTCACGGCTGCACTTTTCTGTTTAGTCTGAGTGCTCCTCTGAGTGAATGCACGGAATTTTATTTTCACTTTTTGTTTCAGGTTATTTTCATCAAAGAAAGCAATGTCATATCGCCGTATAGAAATGAAAGGGTGAGTCAGCTGGAGCACAGAAGAGGAAAAGCTCCTCTCAGTGGATTTGTTTGTATTGTGGAAAACAGTTTATTTCATGTGCTTCACTGTAACGGCCTTAAAGCTGTCATGATCTCAACATTTATTAACATTTACTCACTTTTAAAAAAAGAAATAGAAGAGACTGGAGCACTCTTAACATTTTTACTCACTTTTACTTTTAACTAAGCAGTACAAGGAAATCTGAAAATAAAATTATTTGATATTTGACAGTATAACATGAGAAAAAGATTTGAGACATATATTGTTGAACTCATGCCATGGCCACAGTTTTGCAAGTTTTTCTGTTGTTTAAAGCAACCAGTATAGTTTCTTTTTAAGCAGCCACATAGAAACATCTCTATAACCTGAAATAAATTTGTCTCATCATTTTGGCAGGGATCGAAGAAACTGACCTTTGAGTTAGAAGGTTGGAGTAAAACAGAAGATGTGGTTCAGACATTACTGCAGGTATGTGGCTGTTTTTAAGAGTATTCCAACAAAGTTTTACTGAAATGATGTGCTTTTCTAAATCAAGAACCACAGACAATGTTTATCAGACTGTTGCGCTAGATGAGAAGGTCATTGAACGAGTCTCTCAGTATTTAACTAAACGAACACTTGTCTTTCAAGCATTATATACACTTTCTAGCAAAGAAACTTAGAGTAAAGTTGGGTTTTTATTAAAACAAAACCTGTTTCTCATTTAGGGTGTGGGAAAATAATTCTACAACCAAGTGTTATCAATATTGGAACATGTGATATTTTATACATTCATGCCAATCTATCTCTTTTGAAAACACTGGATTCTGTATACCATGCATCACTAAGATTTGTATCAAATTTTGGTTATCGTAATTGTAATTTGTATGTGACTGTTGGTTAGCCTTCTTTACTCACCGTAGGTTGGAGCATTGTTATATTTTCCTTTTTAAAGCTGAACTGTCATCTTACCTTTGTTCCCTCCTGGCTCCTAAGATCCCCAACAGTACCTGTTATCTGCGATCACATGGGCACGTTCTGTTTGAAATCCCACGGTCACGAACTGTTTTTGGTGAAAGTGCCTTCAAAGCTTTTGCGCTCTCATCCTGGTCTAAATTGCAGAGTCCTTTCAAAAGGTATCATTTACAACACCAAAAGCTTAATCGCCTCTCGGTTTACATTGCATCTTTTGAACAACTTGCTCCAATTGCAGTTGCTTGACAATGAGAATCCATCTTTACTCTATATTTACTTGTATATTTTGATAAGGGTTTTCTTATACAACACCAGCGAAAAAAAATAATAAAGGGCTGTTGCTGGGGTCATTAGGTCTGAACAACATGACTTCCATCTTGTTGTCATTTAGGTTTTGAACATTGAGCCCCATCCAACTCCTAGCATCAAAATAAAGCTGAATAGAGCACCCGATGATGGGGTTTAGTGGAAAATACATTTGATAGTCATTCACACTAAAATGTAAAAACCTGAAAAAGAGCACACAATCGTGGCAGAGACAGAAGAAGTGGGAGGCATGAGAATGGTGCCCAGTAGTACCTCCCAAGGAAGGTCAGCAAAGGAGGGCATTAAGTTATCACTGACACATACAACTTCTTTTCAAGAGGTAGGCTCTAAACCACCTACCGCTCCATCACGAAGATGAGAATCTTGCGAACAAAAGCGTCAAAGGCAGTTGCTAAATCTCCAGCCACAAACAAAACACAGTCACCAGAGTCCACTGGCAAAAGAACAACTTTAAAACAATGTTCTATCAAAGAGCAGAAGAGGTGCTGTGATGAGTTTTTAATCCCAGAGCTTCTCTAATTTCACTTTAACCGAAGAAAGATCTCAGTAGGCAACTATTTTCAGAACTTTGGACAAGGAAACCTGGAGATGCCTGAAGGCTGACAGAAGAGAAGTGTCAAAGCCAGACCTAATGGCGGAATAACCTTATCATACAAAATTATGTACGAAGGAAATTTTGTTCCCTGTAGCCCAGGGATTCATTCATATGTGAAATCTGGGACCTGTCCATAGCTGGAGGGTTGACTGATTCATTTCTGCTGGTACTATCAAGATCCCTGAGTTGCCCTGGTGATCAGCCAGTTTCAATAGTACTTTTCTTTTTTGCAAAAATCAAATTCATGACTGTGTTTAATCTTCTATTTGCATCTTTACCATTTGTCTTATTGTAATATTTCTGTCTTTCATTCTCCTAACTCTGGTAGCTCCACAGGGCTTCATGTCTGGAGAAACTAGGAGACCAGACTGCAATGGTAGGTTGATCATTACCTAACCCCACCTCATTTCAGTTAATAAAAACATTTAAAAAAGACTGAGTGACTCATCCTGTGGCTTATTGCCTTTCAGCAATTTAATATATACCTAAATGTCTATTTGTAAATGTTTAGATTGCTGCTAATCTGCAGTCCCGACTGGCAAGGTCATCATTTGATAAGAATTGGTAAGTAAATGTCCAAAATCTACATTGTTCTATTCATTACATGCACCTTTCACTGATTTAATTTCATACAGTAGCCAACAACTTAATGGTGGGAGAATGTAACAATACTCTACTGTGAAGTTTTCAGAGCGTTGCAGAGAAGCCTCACATGGAGTGTCCTGTAGAGATGGTGATGCCTCTGGTGTCCAACCCTGGCCACGTCTGCATTACAAATGAAAACCTTTACTTCCAGCCTCTTAATGGACATCCGGTGAGTCCAAAGACGCAGTGGCTGCTTGGTAAATGATGTCGGCAGTTCTTTTAGTTCCATTCAAATGAACACCAGTGACCTCGCATGTCATTTCAGCAGCATGTGATTCAAATCAAACTAAACGAAGTTAGGAGAATCTACAAAAGACGGCATGGTCTCAGACCTTTGGTGAGCGACGCTGGAAGGTTGCTTCAAAAATACTTCTCTTGTAAATGTCACTTTTAAACCCAGTGGTGTTTAATTTATATATATATATATATATATATATATATATATATATATATATATATATATATATATATATATATATATATATATATATATATATAAATAATGTATGTGTGTTTGCGTCTTTGTGTTTAATTAGGGGTTGGAGGTGTTCTGTAGTGAGAATAACTTGTGCTCAGACATCTACCTGAAGTTTTACAACCAGTCTGACCGAGATGAAATCTACTACTTCATCGCTACATTTCTGGGTAAGATCACTCAGGAAACCTTTGCTGTGGAAGAGTCAAGCGATCATCATCAGTAAGAAGAAATTGAAGCAAGAAAACTGGATAAAATTGAGCAACACCTCAAGGACGATTTGAGCCCATGTTAATAATGAACGTGCACAGACGTAAAATCCAAGTTCTTGATGATTGATAAAACGAGACCATGAGAAATCATTTCAAAGGTTTTTCCACAAAAAATAGCAAAATCCATCTGAAAGACAAATGTTGAGAAGAAAAACACAAAAAAATCATCACTTTGACAACCGGGTATTGCATCTTTTTATATTTGAAAAAAATCCTGTGACAGATTTGTTTGTTTTTCAGTTGAATTGGGAAGTATAAATGCAAAATTAACGGTGGAAACAGTTGGAAAATGCTTGAGGTTCTCTCCTTTGCTAATGCATGAGCTGAAGTTCAGTTCCTTTGTTGGTATTCATGTCCAGTTCCAACAAAGATGTTTATTAAATCATCAGTAAAATCAGGTTCCCTCAACTTTAAAAAGTGAATCCTGAGAGTAAAGCGCTCTTTACAGTGTACAGAGGTCAGAAGAATCGTGCTACATGTCGTTAAAATGACTGCTCACAAAGCTTTGTCTTTCTGAATTTCTGCACCTACTACCCAATTAAATACACAGAATAAATGATCCAGTGTTCAACCACACTTGACAATCATCTTATGCATTAATTATTAAATATACAGATCTTTCATCTTGTACTTTAAAGCTGTAGTTGTAATGGTTATGTGAAAATTAATAAATTAGAAAACATAGCTGGAGAGTGCAAAGGATTTCTAATGTTATTAAAGACATTTACGCTTTTTAACATATTGGATTAAAGTTACTGTTGATGGATGCGAAATAAAAAAAAAAATGTCATATACAAATAAAAAGTGAACAGCTACTTCCCATGTCCAAAGATCACCTATTGTTAAAACTTTAAAATGAATCCGATCTCATTCTGTTTTCCTCTCCTCGGATCAGAGAACCACATCAAGGAGCACACAGCAGAGAGTTACATGTTGCAATGGCAGCGTGGGCATCTCAGCAACTATGAGTATCTCCTCCATTTGAACAACCTGGCAGACCGGAGCTGCAACGACCTCTCTCAGTACCCTGTCTTCCCCTGGGTCATAGCAGACTACACCAGCCCGCAGTTAGGTGGGTTAGTTTGCTGTTGTACGTGAAAAAACAAGCAGGGAATGTGTGAAAAACTAAAGCTTTGTTAAAGGTTCTTATTCAAGACTTTCTTCCTATTCAAGACTTAACAAATACAGCCACATTCAGAGATCTGAGTAAACCGATCGGGGCGCTAAATCAAGAGAGACTTGACAGACTGCTGGTGAGAGGTTAAAAGCCGTTCTCTGTTTTTAAGCTCTTGCTATGTGGAAGGGGACCCTCCTCTGTAACCTTTTAAATGGTTCCGTTCTCACAGGCTCGCTACAGAGGCATGCCTGAACCGCGCTTCATCTATGGAAGTCATTACTCTTCTCCAGGATATGTTCTGTTTTACCTCGTCAGAGTCGGTACGTTGCAGCAATGAACTTGGCTAAAAAATATTCAACTGTTGCATAAAAAAAAAAATAAATACAATAAAAACTAATACAATTATTGCTTCTTTAATTGTAATTATTTGATCAACATAAAATCAGATTCATAGGTTTTGATCAAATGTCTTCTGTCATTAGCTCCTGAACACATGCTGTGTCTTCAGAATGGCCGATATGACCACGCAGACCGCATGTTCAACAGGTTGGGATTTTTCCAATTTGTCAAAATGCAGAAATCATATTTCTGTTGTTTTCTTATATTAACTATGACTAAAATGGTCCATCAAATTTTCCAAATAATTGCACATTTGTATTCACTGTTTACTTTTGATAAAAATTCTAATTATGGTAGCAGTTAGTATATGTAATAAAAGACTAAATGTTCTAATTTTTCAGATAGAATGTTTACTTTTATGCTTTTATTTCCTGCAGCATCAGTGAAACATGGAAAAACTGCTTAGAGGGAGCAACAGACTTTAAAGAGGTAAAAACATGAAGCGTCCGGGGCAGTTTTTATTTTGAAAACATCAAGTAGGCTGGCATGGCTGTACTTCTATTATAAACATTTTCAGTGCAAACAGGACTAGTTCTCCTACTGCTATGTGGATTTTACTCAGCTGTTTGTGTTAAAACAGCGCCCCTAGTGGAGTCATGGAAGGGATGTTGAGGGAGGAAACATGGGATCCAAGCAGCTAAACAGAACATTATTAGAACAGATTCATTATTAATGATGTCTTAGCCTTATTTTGTTTGCTTTCCACCGAAACTAAGCTGTGTATTGTAAGCGCCAGATTGCCGGAAAGGCCTCAAACATTTGTGGGCTGAAAATTAAACGGCTATTGTATAGATAAAAAAAAAACAAAAAACTTTTCAAAATCCATCAACGTAAACTCGGTGCTGCTGTAGAACGGCAGGAACTCGCACATCTTCGTCTTCTGCATAGAAATATAGGGATGCGACTAATATTATATAGTGTATGTTGTGGCGGTGCTGGTTTAATCACAAGTAATGACATGATAACAAAAGGAGGTGCAAATTCCCCAAGAGCCAACCTGTGTTGAAAAAATATGTTTTGTTTTGATTTAAATGCATGTGCCGGCACATTCAGAGACAGACATGTGATCACACATCTCTGAATCTTCCCAAAAACCATACTATAACTTTTAGAGACATTGCTTTTAAAATTAGAGATATTACTTAACCAAAAATTATTATATTCGAATCTAACTACTGAAAGCATTTGGAAAATAAATGTCCTCAAAATGAAAATTAGACTTGCCCTGATGGCTTCAAGTTTAAGACGTGCTGACCCTTGTGATGTTTGGGGGGTTCTCGCCATTTTACTGTTGACGCTCCTGCTCCATGCCCATGCCATTATTTCTTTCTCTGATCACTACCTGCACTGTGAGCATGATGCAGATGGCCGGACTTTGGACTTGCAGTTGTCTCATTTGGTAAAATTTACCTTAAAAAAAAACGGGAGAGGGATTGCAACCAGAGAGTTGGATAACACGCTTGTAACATTAAGCTTTTTCCCTTTCTGAAAACAATCTCCAGACAAATTGGCACAACCTCTACATACACATGGTTTTCCCATGTTGAATCTCAGTGAGTTTAGCATACAAAGATCATTGTGGTGGATCTCTGTTTTCCTTTTTTTGGGTCAGACATCACGTTGACTCCAAAAGTAGGGTAGTAGTCAAAACCACTTAACCTGAAATCAAATCAGGTCCCACACCACACAAGACCAAGACTTTGAGGGATGCGAGATCTAAGACCAAGCCAGTCCAAGACCATTTTTTGGACCATTCCTGTAATCATAATGATGTATTTGTTTATACAGTATAGGCACACTGCTACAACACTTAAGCATAAAGTTGAATGTGAGCAGACCCTAGACTACATGTCGCTGTGACAATCATTTTAGGAAAGATTTGCTCCATTGAGTTTGACATTTGTGGAAGAAATTGAAGTTTCCTAATATAGCTTCTGTGGAGGAATGTATTACATACATGTCATGTTTGTGTCCCCGCTATTGCAGCTGATCCCAGAGTTTTATGGGAATGACTCCAGCTTCCTGGAAAACAGACTGAGTCTTGATTTGGGACGAAAGCAGAACGGAACCTTAGTTGGTGATGTTCTTCTTCCTCCCTGGGCCTCGGGTAAGCTTCCTTACAAAATCTTTTTGCGTATCCCAAGCAAACTGTGTTAAACAATTCAATTCAGTTTATTTATATAGCGCCAATTCACAACAGATGTCATCTCAAGGCACTTAACAAGAAGTCATTTCAATACATTTATACAAACATTCCAATCAGTTAAAAAGTTTCCTATTTAAGGAATCCCAGCAGATTGCGTCAGTCATTGGCATGAGGTTGGGCCCCGTTGATGCAGACTTTCCAACCACAGCAATCCTTCAGCAATCCCTCATACTGAGCAAGCATGTAGCAACGGTGGAGAGGAAAAACTCCCCTTTAACATGAAGAAACCTCCAACAGAACCAGGCTCAGTAGGAGCGGCCATCTGCCACAACCGCCTGGGGGTTTGAGAAGACAGAGCAGAAACACAGAAGGAACAGAAGATCTGATATAAGAGAACTTTCTATGTTACAGAAAGTAAAAAGTTGATAACAGGACACAGTGGATGTTCAGTTACTGGGAGGATCATCCCAGTTGATGCCCCCCGTCCAACAGGGCATTGCAGCCAAGCAGGATACCAGACCAGGTATATCTTCTATGGAGAGAAAAACACTGAGAGAAAACAAAGTTAACAGTCGAAATAACAGAATGTACTGTAATACAACTGGAGAGTCGTAGGAGAAAAGGAAGTAGCAGAGTGAAGAAAATTGGTAGGTCTGTCCTCCAGCAGTCTAAGCCTATAGCAGCATAAATACAGAGATAGCTCAGGATGACCTAAGCCACTCTAACTATAAGCTTAATCAAAAAGGAAAGTTTTAAGCCTGGCCTTAAAAGTAAACAGAGTGTCTGCCTCACGGACTAAAGCTGGGAGCTGGTTCCACAGGAGAGGAGCCTGATAACTAAAAGATTTACCTCCCATTCTACTTTTAGAAATCCTAGGAACTACAAGTAAACCTGCAGTCTGAGAGCGAAGTGCTCTGTTAGGAACATATGAAACAATTAGATCTCTAATGTATGATGGAGCTTGATTATTAAACAGACTCCATAGAAGGGCTGGAAATTGATTTAAGGATTTACATGGTATTTATATATTTTATTTTTTACCTTAATTTAACCTGGTGACACAGTTGAGAACTAGTTCTCATTTACAATGTCGACCTGGGCAAGAGGCAGCAGTAAAAGTAAAAAAAGTTAACGTATTTGGTACAGCAAAATAATTAATTTCTCTGACTTTATTTCCAAACACATTTGTGGAAAAAAATCCATCCAGCTCTCTTATAGTTTGTGTGATGTGCAAGTTTCATATTTACAGTCTGACCACTGTAGAAATATCTGAAATAAATTTATAGTAGTTTTTTTTTTTTTTTTATCCCAGAGGAGTGGCTTAGAGAGAAATATATCTCGGAGTCTTGAGTCTATAAAAAGGTGGACCTTTGACTGGAAAATACATAAGAAACCATGTGTCAATAATGAAGTCACATTTTCAGCAGGCTAAGTAATTCTGTGTTTCGTCTTTTCTCCAGATGCCAGTGATTTTCTTAAAAAGCACAAAATGGCTCTGGAGAGTCAGTATGTATCAGAGCACCTTCATGAATGGATTGATTTGGTGTTTGGCTTCAAACAGAGGGGCAGTGAAGCCGTGGAAGCTCATAATGGTAACACAGTCGCTGTTTTTTAAGCTCACTTTAAACTCAAACTGTGCAGAAAATTGTATATTTTTCTATTTTGTTGTTATTGTTTTTTTTAGTTTTTCACCCATTGACCTATGAAGGTGGGATCGACTGTGACAGGTGTCAACGAAAATCAGCCCAAAATATTTCGTTATTCTACATAATTCTGCTGGATTATCACTAACCATTCTCCTCCGTCTGTCTGGGAAGCATTGAAGACACGGATCAGAGGATAGCCATGCTGACGCAGATCCTGGAGTTCGGCCAGACACCCAAACAGCTCTTTACGAGCCCTCACCCTCAGAGGATCACACCCAGGTTTCAGAACATCACGCGGAGCTCCAGCATCAACTCCACTGTCAGTGAGCTGTCTCCAGGTAAAGTGACTATAACAGCTCACACACTCAGATGAACTGTGTGTTGTTGATCATAACTAACATTATCTACAGCTTCCTTTCCAGTAGGGATGTGTATTGGCAAGAATCTGGTGATACGATATGTATCACAATACAGGGGGGATGATGCGAAATATCGCAATACTATGAATAAAACTATATATTGTGATTTTAAAACTGAATTTAATTGTAGAGAAACTTTCACTGCATTCTAAACACTCCAACCTGTTTCATATTTAACACATCCAGTTTTATTACTAGATCTAATTGATCCACTGGAACGAAGACGGTGAAAACACCCACCAACTACCAGTCATGCTTTTAATTTTATTACAAAAATTACTGTAATCATTAATGGTTCCATTCAAATTCTAAAAAATCAAATAAAAACGATACATTGGTTTTGAATATCGATACAATATTGTGAAATAAATTATCACGATATATCTGTGCATTGATATCTACTTACATCCCTAGTTTCCAGCAAATAATGCTTCAATAAAACATTCAAATCTGTAAATAAAAAAAGCGACATTCAAATAAAATGTCAAATCAAAGCCATGTTGAAATCCCAGACTTGAATGTATTTGGATAGAATGTTATGTTATAGATCAAACAATGTAGTCCAGAACTGGAAAGTGGAGGAAAGAAAGTTTGATTGTCTTGAAAATTTTTCACAAGTAAAAATCTGAACGTCTGGATATGGAATGTTTCTCCCATCTTGGAGAATCTTCTTTGCAAAAAAGTTCAAACTAAATCAGATAGGATGGAGGAGTGTTTGAACTGTAACTTGACATCTTTAAAATGGATTTAGGTCTGGATTTTGGCAAGGCAAGTCTAGTACCTGCTTACATCTAAACCAGAGGTGTTAAACTCCATGTGTCTAATCTACAATATGCTCATTCTCATGTAAGCCATGAGCAGAACTTTGTAGAACTCGATGGCGTTTTGATGAGGTAATTTAGCTAATTCTGTTGATCTAAAAGTTGCAGGACACCGGCTTTCGAGGACTGGTGTTCAAGACCCCTGATCTAAACCGTTCTGGTGTCTTGCTGGAAGGTGAACATCTGTCTCAGTCTCTGGTCTTTTCACAGCTTCTATCAGGTTTCCTTCCAGGATTCTCCTGTATTTGGCACCAGGATTTTCCTAAAGAAAAAGGCATTCCCACAGCATGTCGCAGCCACCAGCGTGTTTCACCTTACCTGGGTGATGCGCATTGTTGGGTCTAAAAACGTTTCAATTTGGTCTCCCCATATTTGACGTCAGTATGGCTTGTAGCAAACTGCTAACAGGACTTTTCGTGGCTTTTGAGCGCTGTGGATCTCTGGAGCTTGTTGCCTGCTTTAAATGATTGCACCACTTTCTCCCTGACCTGCCCGCTTTGTTTCCTTCTTTATGATGTTTGTTCTTTAACAAACCGTGAGGCCTTCACAGCTGTATTTTTGCTGAGATTAAGTGACGCACAGCTGGACTTTATTTACTAATTGAGTGAGTCCTGAGAACGGTTTGTTCCATTAGATCTTACCTCCAGAGGTACCAGAGCAAAGGGACCTAAATACATGGCCAGGGAACACTTTATTTTATTATTTTCTGTGAGATGTTGTGAAAACTTCACAATTATAAAAAAAATGTGTTAGTCTTTCATATAAAATCCAATAAAGTATTGAAATTTGTTATTGTAATGAAATTTAAGAAGGGATGTGAATATTATTTAATAATAATGACCGTATTTATAATTAATATTTATTTTTAGAGCAGGAGGCTTCCATATATTTGGTCAATAAAGATTATGTGTTGTCTCAGTCTCTCTGTGTGAGGACTCGTCCTTTGAAGACCTGACTGAGGAAAGCAGAAAGATGGCCTGGGCAAACATGGGAAATCTGAAACGGATCTCCAGCCACAAAATCCATAAGGAGTAAGTCGGGACCTCTCTACTCAGCAACAGTAACAAACAGGCACACAAATAATGCAGGGGAGCACAGAACTAAAGGTTAAGTGCATACTAAGCAATAAAGCAGCAGACATCATCATTGTTGAATTTTTTTTAATGGTTTTGTGACGACCGCCTGCCTATTATGGTCTTTTCACTTTAGACATTGGTGTGGGCTGTAACTAATTCTCCCTTTTTAAATGTCCAGAGCTGTGACGGGAATTGCTGTGACTCGAGATGGGGCTTCTATCTTCTCTACATCCCAAGGTCTGGAGAAAAAAAAAAACAGTTTAGTACAGCATGTTGTTTGTTAGCAAGGCAACCCACGCTGAAGCAAATGCTCCAAAGTTTTCTTCTGCAACAAATTGAAGTTAAAGTTAAAATGTGTTTTAGTTCAGTGAACTAGATGTGTTTTTATTTCAGACTCAACACTTAAAATGTTTTCCAAAGAGCTGAAGGAATTCCAGAGGAGCGTTTCCTTCTCCAACATGGTACCCAGCTGGATTTCCTCTATCTGTTTTCCTTTATGTAAAAGACTCCAGCTCTGTGACCAGTAAACCTCCCCTCTCTTTTCCAGGCATTATCTTCATGCTTGATGCTGGCCGATGGTAACACTGTGGTTTGTTCTTCATGGGACAATAATGTGTAAGTAGTATGAGTGCATGCTTATTGAGTTTTATTTAATGACATTTTCCTGACCTCTCTCCTGACCTTTCCTCCCTGGCAGCTATTTCTACTCCATCCCATACGGCCGGCGGCAGGACACGCTGATGGGCCATGATGATGCCGTAAATGAGATGTGTTGGTTTGACGATAGACTCTATACAGCATCCTGGGATTCCACTGTTAAGGTAAAGATAAAAACATTCTAGAATTTTTTCAGACTTAGAAATTCAAAGGAGACAAAACACAGTATTTTTATCAGCAATAAAGTATTTTTTAAAACACTGTTAAAAGCTTAATCTACTGCAGACTTGTGTTATTGGGTATATACTTGCTCTCAATACTTATTAAAACTGATAAAACCAAAATGAATGTGTGTAAACTTATGTAAACAGTTATGTTGCAGAACGAGCTGGATAACTATGTCTCACATTTTATGTGGAGAAATTATACCCACTTTCCTTACAGGATTGTTTAGGTTCATTGCAAGCTGTTTGACAGTTTATTCTCATATTTGACTTCCACATACTTTGGTATACTCAGGAATTAACGGTTGACTCCATGATAACAAGTTACTCTAGTCCTTAGGCTGTAAAACAAGCCCAAATCATCACCCCTCCTCTACCATGCATGGCAATTGGTATGAGTTCTTCAAACATGATGACTTTCATTTGGGCCAAACGTCTCTACTGTGGTCTCATCCGTCCAAAAGTCTTTGTTCCAGAAGTAATATAAATGATGCAGTTGGGCAATACTAAGTTATGCAGCCATATTGTTTCTGACACAAGAGACTTTCTCCAAGCAGCCCTTATAAACAAGTCATACTTGTTCAGGCTCTCTCATCGTCAACGACTCTACCAGGCTATAGGAGAGCTTTAGAGTCTTGAGACGGTGCTTTTGGGATTATTCCTGTTTCTCTGTGTATTCCCTGTCTCACCTTGGGGTAATTTCCATGGAACTTCGACTCCTGGAAAGGTTGACGTCCTAAATTGTTTCCATTACTGAAAAATCCTTCTGAGAATAGAATGCTGGACTTTTCTATGCTCTGGAAATTGCCATATAAGCATTGCCAGACTGATTAGCAGGAATAGTTGCTTCTCAGATGAGTTCCCACTTTGACATTGTGTTGACACATACCTGCGCTTTCTACTACAACAAACAGACAACACTCCTGCTTGTATAGAGGTGGACACACCCGCTGATGACCATTAATCATGTGCTTTAATTGGTAGCTCTCTGGTTTAAAAGATGACAATAATCCAGCTACTCGGCGGAAGTGTTGTTTATTTCCATCTACCAATATGAAGATGAAGAAGAACTTTTTTCATGTACAAGTTTTCCATTTTGGAACCAACTTTATTTGATGAATAATGCCAATGTGGAATCTGTTTTGAATCTCATAAAGGCTGAATGATTTTTATTATATTCTGCTACTTAAAGAAATCTCGCACTTTTCTTCTTCCCCTACATGTATTACGGTTTGTATTGTTTTCTCTGACTTCTTGTTTGACCGCTGGTGTTTTTATGTGATGTTTATTTTTGCAGGTATGGCAGTGTTCCTCTAACAACCAATCCAGTCACAAAAGATCCAAGTTCGAGTTGCTGGCTGAGTTGGAACATGATGCTGGGGTGAGTCACATGCTGACCGTGTTAGTTTACATATTGTCTGGAAGGTTTTACAATAACTCTGCACCAGTTTATTTGAACACTTTGGGAATTATGCTATCTATAGATCTAAGTGTATATTTCATTGTCTAAAGAATTCAAATAATGTTGTTTGTACTAGAATGTGTTCAGACTAAAGAAATGCACGTGGCGGGATTGTAAGCTACTTGATGCTTAAACAACCTGGTTTCCCTGTCTGCTGTCTTGCGTCCAGGTAAACACGGTCAGTCTGAATCCCGCTGGAACGCTGCTAGTTTCTGGCTGTAAAGACGGGACAGTCACCATCTGGGATACCAGCAGCTACCAGCTTCTTCAGCAGGTCCACTGCCATGCTGGAAACATCCACCGCTCAGCCTTTAGTCCAGGTGTGTTGAGCTAGCAAACAAAAGACTTGCCTTTCTGTTATCTACATTGAAAGCAGCAACAATTATCAATGCATTGATCATATCTTTACACTATTGCAGTATACAAACCTCTTGAATTTTCGCACTCTGGCTGTTTTATGAAATGCTTTGGAAACTGTCTCTTAAGTTGAAAAATATTTGAGCTTGACCTTTAACTTTTATTTTAGAACATTATAGAGCATACAAAAAATAAAGTAGAATGGAAACATATACAATGAGGGGTACAGGTATATTTCACATTTTGTCAAAATAGTCAGCATCCTCGGACTGTGAAATTGTCCCATCTTTTCCAGTATTTTTCTCCCTTATGCGTTTGTATTTTGAGCTTAACCTTGAAGGATAATGTTTTGCACCTTCAGAGCAAATGTAGCATTCTTTTCTCTTTGTTGAATTTCAGTTTTAAAGCTTTTGACTCTCTTTTTGTTATTTATCTCCCACCGTGCAGAATTGGATTACCTGTTTTATGAAGTTTGAAGAGTATTTGAAAAGTCTGGGTATAGAAATCTCAAACAAGTTTCTGATTGTTACTTCCCTCAGATAGCAGACATGTTCTCAGTGTTGGTGACGACTCCTGTATGAAGGTTCTAGATGTTCAGACTGGAATGGTGATCTCTTCTGTTAAAGCTGAGGAGGAGCAAAGGTAAGACACTGAATTTTTGGCCATGGCGTCACCACATCCAAAGCTTTTTAAAAGTTGTAGGATGCTGGTAATATTAATGTGCGATGCAAAAGTATTCATACCCACGAACTAAAATCTATAATGTATTTAATTAAGATTTTATGTGATAGTCCAAGACAGTATGAAGTGGAGGGAAATCATACATGATGTTCAAGATTGTCTGCAAATAAAAATCTAAAATGTGTGGCATGCATTTGTATTGATTTTTAATAAGGTACCCATAAACAAAATCCAGTTAAACCAGTGGCCCTTAGAAGGGATCTAATTATTAACTGGAGTCCAGAGTTTGATTCTAAAACAATAAGTCAATGATAACTCTGGAGTAGCTGTAGAGATCCACGGTGGGAAGGGAAAACCTAAAGAAATCTTGTCTGAACTTTGGAACAAGCCATGCATAGGAAAGAGGAAATATTTGGTAGAAGATGCTCTGGGTAGATTAGACCAGGACTAGACTTTTTGGCCTACGTGCGAAATGCTATGTGGTGGAAATTAACACTATACATCACTCTACACACAGTGAGTTAGGGTAGTGACAGCATGATGCTTTGGGAATGTGTTTTTTTTCTGTGGGAACTGGAAAACTGGTATGAATATAGGGTGATCCTGGAAGAAAAGCTATTAGAGACTGCAAAAGACCTGGGATTGGTCCAGAGGATCATCTTCTGACAGGATAACAATCCTAAACATTCTGCCAGGGCTGCAGTTGGATGTTTTAGATCAAATCATATTCATGGCTGAGTCAAAGTCCATCCAGAGCTAAATCCAATTGAGAATATGAGTTGAGACTTGAAAATGAATGTTCAAACTTGATGTATTTTGCATAGAAGAATTGATAAATAATGTTGGTCTCCAGATGCAAGTCATGAGCGAAGACAAAGTCCAAAAGACTGAAGCTGTATTGCAGCCAAAGGCGGTTCTAAAAAGTACTAAACCACATCACACTTTTCAGATGTGTATTGAATAGAAAATGTCACAACCATACATTCGTCTTCCACTTGTACAGTTACTGTACTTACTTAGTGTTACTCGCCTGAAATCCCACCAAAATTGAAGTCTATGGCTGTAAGGTGACAAAATGTGGAAAAGGTTGTGGTGTGTTGATACTTTTTCCTTGCTGCTGTATATAGCTGTTTTTCAGCTGGCCTTATTTTTTAAAATGTCCTTATCTGTAGGATTTATCTGCATCTCTTTGTAGATGTTTCTGCTGGGACGGAAGCTCTGTGCTGTGTGGAGGACAGTCTGGTAACCTCCTTCTATGGGACCTGCTCAGCAATACGGTCATCAACAGAATCCCTGCACACTCAGGTACAACTCATCTTTACTTGTGTAACTGGAAAATTACAACGTAACAGGATATTAATAAGAACAATCCACCCTGATTCACTGCTGTCATATAAAACGAATGTAGAGCAACGTTTTAAAGAATCAGCTTTAAAAATGCAGTTTTTAGTTTAACTAATTATTCTTCTCCAAATAGTGAGCTGATTATGTGCAGTACTTATATGGAAGGGTTTCATTGTTTTCTAGGCGCCGTCACAGCCATGTGGATGAACGAGCCGTGCAACACAGTGATCACAGGTGGAGAGGACAAACTGATCATTTTCTGGAGGCTGCAGAGTTAAAGGTCTCTCTCTGCAGCGACGGGGGCCAAATCGTCCAGTGCAATATACAGGCCATGTTATCCTCCTGATCATGTGACCCAAATACCCAACATGGAACAGAGACTTGTGACATGACTAGGAAGATCTGAGAATGTACCTTTTACAGTATGGCAGAAAGTTGGGTGGAGGATGTAATGTTACCGTCATAACATGTTAATCCTTGTTTTTGTTTTTTTTATATATATATCTATATATATATAGATATATATAAAAAAATATAAATTCCTAACATGTTTAAAGGCAGTGTTTGCTTGAGAGCAGGAAAACGATGTAATCACCTTATTTTCAGTTCTGATTTTAGCCTGTCCTTTATGCGTAAGTGTGCAGATTTTATTTTTTGCTTTGTATTATTCTGAGGAATAGCTGTAAACCTAAGGAGAGCAGCATGTATAGCAAATAAGATGGATGTTAGTATTTTTTTATCAACAATAATCTTTCTAATGTCATTGCTTTATGGGCATTTTATTCTTTAAAGTCGACCCAGTGTGTCTGTCGGTGCTTTATGTTGCTCAGGTGTTGCTACAGAAACACGAAGTTGCCTCTAAAAGTTGCGTTGTCCAGTTTTTTTAATTTTATTTTCTTAGCTCAACTGAAACATCAAAAGCAAGAGAAAAAAAAAACTAGGGATGTTTGATATTGGCTTTTTTATACCGATACCCGATATACAGATATAGTTTAAATCTCAATTTCCGATACCAATATGAACCAGTACGCCAATTGATGTCTACCTAAACATTCAAGGTTGGTTCTGAAATGCAGAAGCCACAGGATACATTGCGAGTTTTGCCAAACAAAAATATCTCAAAAACTATATCTTGGATCCGTCACATTTTCACATTTTGAGTGAGAGAAGTAGGTGAAGAGTTTGATGTATAATATCTGCATGGTACAAAAGTAATGTATAAAAATTGTCACTAAAAACTGTAACAACCGATACCAATAATTTCTGATATTACATTTTAATGCAAATATCAGACATCCCTGGAAAAAAGCCTTTTGGTACTTTCTTTTTCTTTTTTTATGTTATCCATCCACACAACCTAAAAGCCTCTAAATGTGTAACAAACCGTAAATGATCATAGTATAGCGCAGTGTCTTTTTCAACCTTGCTCCTCAAGGCACACCACCCTGCATGTTTTAGATGTTTCCCAGCTTTCAGCACACCTGATTTCAATTGATGGCTGATTAGCAGGCGTTTACTGAAATGCAATCACCCGAAGCTGCCCTGTTAAAGCATAGGAACATCTTAAACATGCAGGGCAGTGTGCCTTGATGACCAGGGTTTGGGAAACACTGGTATAGCTAATAAATAACCGAGTACAAGATGATGTCCAAAAAAATGGTTCAGAAGGAAAAATGTTCTGTGGTGAAGTTGCAAGTCTAAGTAAAGCTGGCCACCCGGCGTACATCAAATCCTAAAAAGTTTTCTAAGAACCATTTAAGGAAGCGTTCCATGGGAAGATAACTTGGGGGTGATATTCCAATGAAAACTATCCAAGTGAATTAACTGAACATTCCAAACATAAATATTTTCATCCATGCAAAATAATACAGTTCAAGTACTCCATTTGGACAGGCAAAGTGTGTTGAGTAAAATATTTAGACATGCGAAATGCCTCCACACATCGTTCCATTTTCCAGTAGAACAGCTTGTAAAAATGACACGAGCAGATAAATAGTTGGCGAAATAACTGAAATACTCCTTTAAAAGATTTTACATTTATGTACAAAAGAAAACTCAGCATCAAATTTAAAGCGGCTAGCGTCATAAGATGCTCTCTTAAATGGGAAACAAAATGGTGCTAACTAAAGCTTGCATTTTACATCCAACTTCTCAGTTGTCTAGTCATTATAACTTCACTTTATCAAGTCCACGGGTTCAAATCTGTTGATTCATAGTCCAGGGATGTAGAAATGATCTGTGGATCTGAGAGGTGTGGCTTCAGTGCTCTATACTGCAGCCAGAAGTGTGCATGTGAGTGAGGAACAGCATCGATATGCTTAATGTGTACAAATCTAATTTTTGTTTTTGGTTGAGATCAATTCCAGTGGGAAGTTTTGAGTCTGGAAATTCCCTGAACATTGCAATCCTATGTAATCCACTAATTTCCAGGAAAAATGTGTGTGAGACTAAGCAGCTGATCACCTCATGTGAAGCTTCAATAAAAACAAACACTTTGTGGAAAACCTTTATTTGAATTTAAACCATGACACACATTATATACGGTAAACCGAAAAATATGACTCAGTTACGTACTTGCTCTTAACAGGTTCATTTTAATGGATTTGCGTTCAAGATTTAGGAAGGATATGAGGAATACTGTTACAGCAGGCTCTCCCATTCCATTTGGACAGTTTCATGTTTTGTCCTTGATGTCAAAGGCAAATAATCCAAAGTCCTAAAAAGGGCTGTCATGAATCTGTGACCTTTGTGTTTATAATAATAATCAAAGTTTAAATAAACAAAACTGTACATGAGGGCATTTAACTTTGAACACTCTGTTGTTATTTTTCCTCTTCTGCAGCTTTCTGTAAACACAAGACAACCAGACGTTAGCATTCATGTGCAATTCTGATCAGGTTTTACATGCGCTAATCATGGGCAGGAATGTCATGCTTATTTACAGCTTTTAATGATGCATCTGATTTTTTTTTCTAGAGTGAATCGATTATACAGCTAACAATTAAAAAAGACACAGGAACTTGGTGCACACGATTGAGTTTTTTGTGGATTTTGTCAGGAATTTTTAGGCTTTCTAGTTGGGATTTGGCTAAGAGTTTAATATCAAGTTCTTTATGCATTCCAAAACCCTTTTTATGTATTTGGAATTGTCCTGATGGAATAACTAATTGTGTCAAAGTTTCAACAGTCTAATTGATTTGATTTACAGCTAAAGACTTTGAAGGTAGTCATCTTCCATCATTATTCCACCTCTACCCCTGACAGTAATGCAACCCCACGACATGATGCTACCACCACCACGTTTGATAATTGGTAGAATGTTATTAGGTTTCAAAGTCTCACTCCGACTCCTCCAAGCTAAAATGCGTCTTCCGCAAGGAATTTGGATCGTCTTAATTTTAATTACATGTCAGGCTTGCACCTTGGTGGTGCCTTAGATCTTCTAACAATCCTGATTCAACGCATGAATCAAATAAATTGTTCACTAACTGGCCTCTGGAAGACTTTATGAAATAATTCAACTTTTAAATCAGTTGTGTTGGATGTAAACAGATTTTTTCTTCAAGCTAAGACTTTACATAATCTTAGCTAAAAGGATTTAACTGAGTTTATGTATACATGTGAGCCTTCATGCATAAACTTTACCTCATGATTTGAGAAAATTGACCATATCCAACCTTCTGCATCCTATCATTCTTTGGGGGGGTTTCTTTAAAAAAGTTATCTGTTGTATAACGATTTCACTTTCAAAAACAAAAAAGGTTCAAATCGTTTAAAGCCCAAGACTAATAAAACTAATGTTAGGCCTAATTGGACATGATCTTCTGACTAAACAGAAAATCATGGGTTATACTCCATCAATTTAAACATCAGTGTAAAGATCTCACCTTGAGCTTGTCAAGGAGCCCTGCTTTGCGCAGGTTGCCAAACGCTTTGAGGAACTTTGGTGTGGGTGGTTTTCGTCCAAACAGAGCCAGACCTTTCTGCTTTTCCTCTTTGACTGGAGCCCCTGTTGCAGCTTTGGATTTTACCAGTTGCCTTTATAGATCACAGAACACACATATAACCAGTTCTCAGTGGATTCTACGTCATAAACCTCTGCATAACGAGACTGCTTCCCTCATTAGCAACTCACCTGCCCTTCTTGGCCAAGACTTTCTGGGACTCGGGGTAGTGGACGAGGATCTCAAACAGGTCTTTCTTTTCCAGAACAAACAGGTTTGCGAAGCCGTATGCTCTTACGTTAGCCGTCCGTCTGTTCCCTCCGTCTTTAGCAGACTGGAGTAAGCTATAGACAAACGTGCACATACACACCGGTTCAGTCTTAAAACTGGGAAAGAGTATCCTTGGGGCTAAAATCCTAAGATTAACAGAGTACTGTTCCAGTGGTGCAGCACTGCACCTTGAAAAAAATAATCCTAATCTCATTGCTGCCTCTGCTATGGTTGAGCAGGATAAAGTTTGATACATCTGGCCTCAATTGTCTGGAAGTATGTTTAGAATCAAAATGAGGTTTTCAAACATATGAAAATAGGTACTGACTGTGAAGCACGGTGGTGTAAGCACCATGCTGTGGGACTTTTTTGCTTCAAATACAGATGCATCACAGAAAATGTGCAGAGCAATGAAGAGAGAGGAAACTTGCAGACAGTTGGGCGTTGCAACAGGAAGGTGATCCTTAAAACCCCAAACTGGTTAACATCAAGCTTGTAGAAGGGCCCAATAAAGCATTTATAGAGTTTGGTTTAAAAAAAAAAAACAGTATATTCAAATGTGTTCTACCAGTTCTGATAAAAAAAGAGTGGTCAGATATCCACCAGAACAATGCTGTAGTGTCAAGTGAAATTTAATCAACCATTATTGGGATTTTTATATATTTGAGTCTGTTTGAATGATTTTGCTCCTGGAATAACAAAACCGAAATAAATTCTTCCACGATTTGTGCACCAAATCATTGTTTTTAAAACTTCACTCAAGTTTGCCGTATAATATTTTCAACCTGGCAAACGACCGATGCATCATTTAATCTTTTTGGTGGTTGCACTCTCCCAGATGCTGAATGCCCGACCTGATTTCTCCGAACACGCAGCCGGCCTTCAGCGTGACAAACACAATACTGTTGTCAGGTCCGCCCACCACCTGTACGGCTCCGCTTTTGATGATGTACATCTCCTTACCGATGTCACCCTGTGGAGGGGGAGGGCGGGGAGGCAGGACATCAGCTTGTACAGTAGTTCAGTGTTAATCTTGGGTTATTTTGTGATGATCAGCACGGCTCTCTCACCTTCCTCACGACAAAGTCTCCTGGTAGGTAGATGATGGACTTCAGCCTCAGTAACATGTCCACTAACATCTGCTGATCACAGCCCTGAACACAGACTCCTGTTAAGTCTTATTTGCATGATGTATGTAGGGTTAACTAGAAGCTACCTAATTCAGCTAAGATCTTACACTCATGACCTGAAGGATTTTATTTTCTATTAAGTCATTCTAGCATTCAGCATGTTCTTTGTTTTCATCTTCTCAGCAGTACCGATCCTCTGAATCACCTGAAAGAGCTGGATCTTCTGGAAGGTGGCCAGGTTTATATCCACAGCGATGGCAATTCGCATCACCAGAGGCATCTTGTCCAGAAGCTCCGTCTCATCTAGAGGTCAAGAGAATCTGATGAGTCTTACAGCTTTAAGGTTTATTCATTATTTAGCAGTGATTTTCAGCCATTCACTGATCATGTTAGTTCACACCTAGCATTCCCTGAGAAGCCCAGGTGTAGTTGTACCAGGTGCGGACTCGGTTCTGAACCAGCTTTGGGATTGTGTAAGTGTTCATGTATTCGACGCAGCCGTCCATCGATGCCCGGAAGTACGTCTGGGCCGCTGTGGCCGCTCCTATGACGTCTCTCATCTGGAAGAAAGCGACAGAAACAACCGTACTCATAAGTATTGGCTCTTCCCGTAAAGATGTGTACAAAAGTCTAAAAATAAATGTAAATCATGGAGGCTTAGGTGTGCCAAGCGGGGAGCATTTCAGTGCTCTAATCGCCAATAGAGTTAGCTCTCTGTGTTATTGTAATTTGAAGTAGAAAAAACTAAAACTTTCAACACCAGGAATTGTCAAAGAGGAGTTTAAAGTCATTTTTTTTTTTTTTGAATGAAAAAGGATTTACCTGTCCAATCAGGCTGGAGAACACAAAGACCCCAATGAAAAAGTTGGTCATCTGAAAGGTGATCTCAAACAGAGTCACAGGTTCTGGAAGGCCCCCGATGTTGATGAGGCTGCGTACTGCAAAGTAATAACAGCGCAGGTACCTGAGAGGAAACGGCAGAAAAATAACATTGATCTATTGATGCACACAAGATGAAACAATGCATCTGGAGTTCAAGTTTTCTGAAAAGAGGAAACCATTCTGCAGATAATCTGCAGATTACATCACATTCCTTAAAAAGTGAATAGAAAACTAAAGTCAAATGTATCTCTCCTTTTTAATTCCATTTTTGCTCAATATTTTGGGTGTTTGGTAATGAGTGGCTGTTATGTCTATTACTAACATAATCTTTTAGTTACATTTGCAACCAGATATGAGTATACATTGTATAAAAGACATAACATTTTTCCCTCACTGTTTGACAGTAAATGAGTGTAAATGTTTCCTTTTTTAGATCAGTTCAAATTCCAACTGTGAAGTTTGGGGTCGGCAGCATCATATAAACCAAAAAGAATGAGCCCACCCACGTATCGCTCCATTTTCTTAAACTGGCTGTGTGCTGCAAAATGTTCTGCAGTTCGGGGCCCGAATTTCCCGCGCTGTCCTAAGGATGTGACGTCAATTGACACGGCTTGCGCGTTCTCGACAGCTTTAAAAGAGGAAGAAAAATGGTCGCAGACCTCCATTGATTTAATTGTGAGAATGGATTCTTCTCTTCTGCAACTAGGAAACGACCAAGGACGACTCACACACAGCCCGCTAAAAAGTGGCACTAAGAAAAAGAAGTATGTCACTGTGAAGAGGTATGTTTTTTTATGAACCGTTTGTGCGCGCTCCCGAGACTGTTATTGCTGGTTGAAAATATTTAAAGAAAAAAAAAGAATTAAAGTTAAGGGTTAACAAACATGAAGTTCATTCTAAGAAGTGTTGCCTAAAAACATTTGCAGTTTCTAAGAATCATCTGTGGAAGTCATGAATAAATCACAAAGATTTTTGTACGATGTTTCAGACCAGTCAACAGCTTCTTTGGGAGCTTGATGATTTGCCATAATTAATGGCACCATGAATTCTGCATATCTGGTTGGGAGTTTATGACCTTAAGCTCAAGTGCAATTTGGTTCTGCAGCAGGAACAAAACCCAGCTCGTCCAACACTGAATGCTTATGAAAACAAATAAAAACACCCAACAAGATTAAGATTCTGGACTGACCTAGTTAAAATCCAAACTTAAATTTAATTGCAATCTTATTGCCTAGCTAAAGTCTAACACTTATTGCAAAGATGAGTGGGCCGGAGTTCCTCCAGAGCCATGTAAAAAGACCCATTACCAGTTAGAACTAATGCATGATTAGAGTTGTTCCCCGTCAAAGGTGCCACAACCGGTTTTTAGGTTTAGCGAGCAATTACATTTTCATATAGGATCAGGTTGGTAATGGGCAGCTTTTTCCCCTGTTCTAATTTGAAAACTGCTTTCTGTATACATTTAGGTGATCTTAGTTCGATATTAAAATGTGTTTGATGATCCGAGACATGTACATACATATAAATTGGCCAAAAAAAAGTGGAAACAGGAGAAACATTTAAGGGGCAAATACATTTTCACTTGTTTTAATTATAATTGTTTATTGTGGAAGAGCATTCTTCTGCTCTGCACTATTTTCTTCGGGGCCTGATTATGTAAGAATGAAGCTGCTGGGTGAAACCCGCATAGTTATAATAGATGCAAAAAATGTAGATGTCTAAAAGTTTCAGTTTTCACAATCAGTACATTTATTTGATTTCTTTCTTTAAAAGTGAGATATTACGTTGTGTTTCATAAAGGAGCTCCTGAATATTGATACTCAGCTGCTCCACAGGCCTTCAACACCGTGGACAGATGCTAAAAGAAGGGTTGGCACTTTGTACTACTGCCATAGATGGTTGGATAGATGAAAAAAAACAAGTTTCTAAACAAGTCAAAGATAAAAAGTACATACGCTGTGCCTTTTCCATCATACACCCATGTAGTCGTTGCCAGACCCTGGTGAACGGAGGCTACGTAGAAAGCACAGGCGTTGAGATGGAGCATGTAAAGAAGGTAACCTGTGGTACGGGCCACCCTGCATCAGACACACCGGATGACAAAACGTAAGCAGACAGGGGAATAACTGGAATTACATAAATTTAATTCATCTTCTCAGCGTAACATATGTCTTTAAGGTTAAATGTCACTGTCCTGTACCTGTAATCAAATCACTTTCTTTTCCAGAGATGAACATAAGATTAGATGTCAATATGTGAATGTTTTTAAGTAAAGAAATGAATAATTTAAAACGTTATCTACTTCCACCACTGCTCTGGTAGTAACACGGCTGTCCCACTTCATTCAAACCACCTGTTACCCCTTCATCAGACTGGAAGTGATAGTATATTTAGCAGACAAATGCAAAGAAGACTGTCCAAATAACCTTTGAATAACAGCAGATATTTGTTTTTGTCTAATTATAGTCACAATCTGTACCCCCAGGTTTGTGAAATGTGATTGTGTTTTATAAGCTTGAGCATTTACCTCCAGATGTAAGCTTTGGCCATGATACTCTCAAGTCGGTCACTGAACTCAAAGAAAGAATCTATCTAAAACAGAAAGAGAGAGACAGAGGGACTCATAGGGTCCACATCCAACTTGTGTGAAGTCTCGTAAAAAAAAAATAATAAAAAAAAATTTGATAACGTGATGCCCACCTACCCTGATGAAGCGGTTGAATCTGTATATGGAGGAGAAGCCAAAGTGTAGAGAAAGAAGGTCAAAAGGGATGATGCTGAACATGTCTGTCTACATAACACACACAAAAAAGGAAGATTTGCACCTCTGACGTTACCGTGTCTGTAATCTGGTGTCTAAATGATCCTAAACAATTACTATAACATAGAAGAAACATGGGGATGCATGTCATTAAAACGTGTTAGTAGAAGTGAACTAAATTAAAATTTGTTCTTAAACCAGACCTGGGCGCATTGAGTGTCTCACAAAATTAAGGAACGTCACCTGAGTCAATAAGATGTTGCTTTACCATTGAACGTTTACAGCACAGTTCAGGAATAAGAATTGTTTTATTCACGAGTTCATAGTTACTCAGTGTACTAGGTTTCACAGTTTAAGAACAAACTATGCATGTGCTTAGTTGCAATTCAGTACGGAACACGTAAATACATTCTTACCTTAAATCGATTAGATTTCCGATAATGCACTTTAGTCAGAGCTCTGTCTTTCTGCAAGCACAAAAGAGTTTATTTGAGTTATACACGGTTAGCATCTATTTGGATTGTCAGAGACGGGGGTGTACCCTGAATTTGTTAGAAAAATTAGTCTTGTCAAGATTTTTAGAGCTTTTCATGATGTTGCAAAAACAAGACAGAAGAAAATTGTCGTTATACATTTAGTCTCAAACCGCCTGCATCCTGACTTACTTTCCAAAAAGAAAAAGTGAGAAGTAGAGAGAGGGGGGGGGTTAACTTAACCTTTATTAATTGATACCACATTATCTGGAGGTGTGTAGAGGACATTTACAGCTCTGTTTAATTCAACTCAGTTCCCACAGTTTGCACAGGGTGGCTCAAAAATATCCTCATGCTGAAAGAATCGAGGAGAAATGATGGAAGCTGAGCAGAAAACAGCAGCTCTGTATGCTACTGACTCTGAAAAAAACAAACCCAATCCGCTGGTGAAAATTGGACTGCTCTGACTTAGTTTTTAAACTCTCGGTGCACCTCCAAGACAGAAATTCTTCGCGACTTACAATAATGTCTCCGGCCTTGACAAACTGCAGTCGAGGCTGCCAAACCACAATGTCGATGACGTTAACAATGTCGAAAACGATGTCAAACAATATCCAGAATGGGTTGACCGTTTCGTTGTGGTAAGGGAAGGCCAACCGGACGGGACAAAGCCAGACGTTGTAGTTGTAAGCAACGGCTACGACCGTCAACCAGGTGATGTACCGACGATCTGAATAGAGAGAGGAGGAGAGAGGTGAAGCATTTCAAGCTGAGAAATGAACAGATGTAATCACTGGTGTTACATTATTAGCACTGTGTACCTGTGAAAGGATCAATGGTGCTTCCCAGCACTGTATCCATCTTCTCCTCGACCGGATGGAAGAGGACATCAAAGCATGAGCAGCTGATGTCTGGCAGAATCTTTGCCTTCCTCCTGGCCTCCTCCGCTAGCCTCTCCTCCTCTGCTTTCTTCTCAGCCTCCAGTCTTTTCTCCTCGTCTTTCTTCTTTTTCTCCTCCGCCTTTTTGGCTGCTTCTTCTGCCTTCTTTCTGTCTTCTTCTTCTTTTGCTAGCCGCTCCTCTTCCTTTTGTCTGACATAGTCCTCTTTTCTCAAAACAGGTGCTGAAAAGACAAAGTGTCATGGTGGGAAACGAACCTCCGGAGTCGTTTTGTGTTATCGAGTTAACCTGGATTATTCCTATCGAACACTTACTAACAGGTGGGGTGATTTCTGGGGATGTGGCGTAAGGGTCTATTGCCTTCTCTTTGAGGATTTCGGTCCGTTCTCTCAACCTTTTTATGATACTTCTGAGTGAGTCATCTGCGTATCTGGAGTAGACAACTGGTGGGGTGGAAGGGGGTTCCCCTCTGAAAAACAGAAAGGTTAGAGCAGTTAAAACAGAGAAGATGCAGATTAAGAGGTGATTAACAACCTGCCAAGATGAGTGCCTGATACAGTGCCTTGCATAAATATTTCTACCACTTGGACTCACATTCTAAACAAAAATAATGTTTCTTTTAATAGGAATTCTCTGCAATAGACCGGGAAGGACCCTGAGCTTCACCTATCCCTGCTGAAGAAAATTATCCCTAAAACATCATACCGCCATCACCATGCTTCACCATAGGGGGGGTTCACTGAGAATGTTCATTTGTCATGCATATAGCATTTTGCATGGAGGCCAAAAAGTTCTATTTTTGCCTCATCCGACCAGAGCGGCTTCTTCTATTAGGACCAGATTTGTGAAGTACATGACTACGATAATAGTTGCGCCGTTTACAGATTCTCCCACCTGACCTGTGGATCTCTGCAGCCCTTTCAGATTTACCGTGGGGATCTGGGCTTCTGCTGATCTGGCCCTGTCAGTTTAGGTGGGCAGCTATGTATAGATCGGGTTGCAGTTGTGCCACACTATTTCTATTCTGGGATGATGGATTGAACTGTGCCCTGTGGGATGCTCAGAGCTTACAGAGTTGTTTTATCTCCTAAACCTGATCTAAACATCTCCCCAGCTCAAGTTTCAAGATGCCTTTTGTTCTCTTATGTTCTCTAACAAACCTATGAGACCTTCACAGAACAGCTGGATTTATACTGGAAATAAATCACACACAGGTGACCTCTATTTGCCTATTAGGGGATTTCTTAAGGCAGCTGGGAGCCAATGGGTTTTATTTAGAGCTGCCTAATGTAAAAGGGGCTACATTTTTCAGATTTTTTATTGTTAAACATTTGAAAAACCTGCATCAGTTTCTTTCCACTTCCCAATAATAATTAACTTTGCATTCACAATTTTAAATGTGTCAATATGTGAAAAGATTCAAGGGGAAGGCTATTTTTAAAGGGCACAGTATTGGAAAAAAAACCTCCTTGAAATTGACGAATTTTCCGCTTTAGTTTGAATGTTTTAAAATACATATTTGTTTTGCCGTGCAGATGTCACAATTAAAACGTCCATTGACGGCAGAGAAATGTTTATTGTTTTAAATTAGCTGTAGCTTACATGTGAATGGAGTCTGGGATCATCCTCAGTCCCAAACACTACACTAAGCTCTTAATCTCCTTTCCTGCTTTAGGAGTCACGGTGCAGGTCACAGATGGATCAGGCTGGTGTTTCTGCAGTAGTCCCACAGAGTTCTGTTTGGGTTTTCACATTTACTTATAACAACTTAATGCAACTCAAATGGGTTAAATGTTTTCCCCAGCTTATTTATACAACAATAATTTACACCAAATGTCCTCTCAAGGCACTTTATAAGACAAACAAATCAAATTCATATCCATTTGTAATATGAAAGAAACCAATTTCGTCTAAACTGAAGTAAAATAATAATCCATTTCATTCCATTACATCAGGACATTTCTTCACCTTTAGCTACCCACAGTAACAAAAAATTTAGCAACCCCTTGCACATATCATGGCATTTTGTCACCACTTGAGGACAGACCCAGAAATACTTAATACCTTGTTCTCTTTGCAGTAACCTAATTCACTTAATTAGCCTTCATCCTTATTTACTGCCATCTTTGAAAGCTTGGGATTGTTACTTTTGATTGCACAATAGCCTGTCTGCACTAATAAATAAGCACAATCATTCGCTCTCCAAACGGTACATTTGACAATGATAAATATGTCTATGCAATCTTGTTCCAGACTCAGACCGAAGTCCTCCTGTGCTTCTCCTGCTGTGAAAGCTTGAATTACAGAATCCCACTGTGCATTTTCTCATAATGCACACAAAATGCCCCAATAGTGCTGCAATCATTGTGTGCAGAATGCATCTTGTATTTGTAACAACAGTGTAGACAAATGTAGGTGGAGAGGTACTGAGGGTAATTTAGTAAACTCGTGTGTGGAAGTTTTTTACCTTTAAAGCAGGATCAAATATATACCTGGTCAAGCCTTTTTATGTAGCAGCTGATCACTGGATCAGTTAGCTGGCAAGCAGCTGCTGTACTGCCTGAAAGTGTCCTCCTTAACCAGGGCCGGATTTAGCTTTGTCTTTCTTTGCTTAGGCTTCTTGGTGCTTTTGGGCTTATTCTTGGATTTCTATTTTTCAGGGACTTTGTACAGTCCTTATATGTCACCCTTCGCTGGGACTGGTAGGATTTTTTACATGCCATCTGCCATCTGCTGACAATTGTGCCATGGAAGGTCTTGTTCATTCAGGATACTACATTCCAGTATTTAAAACTGGACTCATGGAAGTGAAACCTTTAGAGAAACCTCCAGTGAAATTCCTCCTCTTGCAGTCATCTTACTATATTTTGATTTCCTGCTTGAATGTCCGCTTAAACCTACCATTAAGCGGACATCTCAGCATCCAGGAGACCCTCTAGACTTGTCTAAGACAGGTCTTTGGTTCCTTATGAAATGTTCCATTGGGCAGTGGAACAGCCAGACTGGTAGTAAGAAATGTTTTGTAAAATGCTGGGTCACTGGATTTGACACTGGGTCAAAGGAATTCCTGTGATCAGTACAAGTATTGCTTTGATTGTTCCATCTGGTCCTTACTGATTGTTCTTTTAATCAGTTTGTTCTTTGAACCAGTAGCTGCTACTGTATTAGTTATTTTCTTTGCATTTCTAAGCTTCAATTATGTGTCATCTTTATGTATAATGCAATTATCAAAATCAGCTACACATTAAGGGTTCCCTTCCAACCATGAATCCAAACAAATGGTTTACAAAACACTCAAAATGTGATTTATAAATTTTGAAATGTAAATTCATTGTGTATAATATCATATTCCTTGAGCTGATCCTTTCTCAAAATGATTGAGGCTCCCAGTATACATCACTTTGTTTACATTCTTACCCTTCAGCCAGTGCTGGGTTATCAGGGGCAGCAGCAGCAGGAGCGGGAACTGCAGGAGCAGGAACTGGGGAAGAGAAAAATCAGCCAAACCTTTGGGTCTGTTTTAAATGCAGAACATCCAACATATTAACTCTAGCATTACCAAAGAATGTAAATAAATATATTTCAAAGGACCAGAAATTCACCACACCATGTTCCGTCACTGGTTTATAGTGACTAGATACTCTAAATATGTCTTTGCTTTGATGTGCAGACAAAAATATGGCCTCCAACCAACTGTGTTGACAACAACATAGGCAACTTGGGAACAAAACCTAAGATTAGGATCTGTGAGTAAAAGAATGGGCATGTGAGAGCTCTGGACTTTGTCCTGTCTTTTTGGTAGAACATAGTATATGATGTTTAGTTTTATGGCACAGGCATGGGACTTTAGCCATAAACCACTCGTGTTTAAAAGGGCTTATCCAGAAGCTTAATATTAGCCTACTATATAGATTCAAAAACTATTCTTTTTTTGTTTAAGATGGTTGTCTTGCAATTACATCCAACTGTGTACAGGTTTTTCACAATTAGACTTTTCATTTGAGGCATCCCAAAAAAAAAATACCCTTAGTATAATGCCACCACCACCATGCTTGACACTTGGTTAAGTGCTCTTTGACTGAAAACCTCCCCTTGACAAAAATACATGTTATCATTGTGATTGGATAACTAAATTTTTCATGCTTGGTAATTGACACCAGTGTTCTGGCCCTGTTCCTAAAGATCTCAACTAATTTCCATTCTTCTGAGTGTCACACTTTGGCTCAGATGGTTGGGCACAATTATGAGTTCCAACATGAGAATGATCCTAAACACACAACAAAACTGGTTTCGGAATAGAAAATGCTCTGCCTATTCTTCCAAAATCAATGTTCAAATATCTAGATAGAATTATGCCAGAGGCATGTTTATGGCTACAAAACTGGTTTGTTATAGTATCATTAGAGCTGCATGCATACAATGGGACCTGCATGTACAGGCGAAAAATTTGAATATCGAGCATAAATCACTTTTTTCAGTTATTCAACTTAAAAGGTGAAACTAACATGTGATATAGACTCATTACATGCTAAGTGAGATATGTCAAGCATTTTTTTTGCTTGGAGTTAGTGCATCAAGAGGCAGCACACACAGACGGATCCTGGACATGGGCTTCAAATGTCGTATTCCTCTTTTCAAGCCCCTCCTGAACAACAAACCACGTCAGAAGTGTCTTACCTGGCCTAAAGAAAAAATGAACTGCAAATTTTGCATCTCATTTGGAAACCAATGTCCCAGAGTCTGGAGGAGAAACAGAGAGGCACACAATTCAAAATGCTTTTAGTGCAGTGTGAAGTTTCTGCAGTCTATGTTGATTTGGGGAGCCATGTCATCTGCTGGTGTTTGTCCACTGGGATTTATTAAGTCCAGAGTCAACACAGCCATCTATCTTGACATTTTGGAGCACTTCGTGATTCCTTTCACAGACAAGCTTTATGGAGATGCTGACTTCATTTTCCAGCAGGACTTGGCAGGACGCCTCACCACACTGCCAAAAGTACCAAAACCTGGTTCAATGACCATGGGATTACTGTGCTTGATTGGCCAGCAAACTCACCTGACCTGAACCTTATAGAGGATCTATGGGGCATTGCCAAGAGAAGGATGAGAACATGAAACCAAACAATGCAGAAGAGCTGAAAGCTTCCTGGTCTTCTGTAACACCTCAGCCATGCCACAGGCTGATAGCATCCATGCCACGCCGCACTGAGGCAGTAACTGATGCAAAAGGGACCCAAACCAAGCACTGAGTACATATGCATGATTATACTTTTCAAAGGTCTGGCATTTCTCTATTTAAAATCCTTGTTTCATTGATTTAATGTAATATTCTAATATTCTGCGATTTTGAATCTGGGGTTTTCATAAGCTCATAATTGTTCATAATGTTCATCAATTGTTCAAAATGTTCATAATTACAACAAATAAAGGCTTGAAATATCTCGCTTTGCATATGTTTTGTCTATCTCATATATTAGTTTCACCTTTTAAGTTGAATTATTGAAATAAATGAATGTGTGCGCAGTATTTAAATTTTTGGAGTTTCACCTGTATCATTTTGTCCCTGTGCGAGTTAGAAAAATTCAAAACCAATTCAGACTTCTGTCAAGGCATATATCATTGAGCATGCTAACTGAAACAAAGTTTCACCAGCTTTTAGGGCTGAACAGAAAAATAAAACATATTTTGAATACATCCTTTAATGGACTGCCTCATAGCTAAGTCTGCCAATGCTAAAGTATGTTACTATGCTCCTTGCTTTTGTGCACAAAACAGCAAGAACTGTCGGCTTGGTGTCTCAGATAATGACACAGCTAAAATCCCATTCATCGGTGCAACACACTGTATGTGGTCTTTGATGTTTTGCCCAGGGGCGCTCTGTGACAACTGGAGTCAATTTAGAAGAAGAATTAAAATTGTGAGGCTAAAAACTGTTTGTGCAATATAGAGGTGGGTAGTAACTAATTACATTTACTTCAGTAACCTTTTGAAAAAAATAAAAAAAAACTTTTAGGAATAGCTTTACTACACAGTATTTTTTACTTCAACTTGAGTAATATTATTGTGAAGTATTGCTACTCCTACGTGGGTAAAATTTCCAGATACTCTACCTACTGTGATTAACTTCAAGAAATGAAGAAAAAACATATTTTAACAAAAATACACCAGACACCCTGCAGTTTATTAAAGGAGACCACCTGTTTCTACACAAGCTTTGCTTTTCTGATGCAATTTTCTATCTGTGGAGCTTTTTGTTGCATTTTGAGGTTAAGTGTATATGCACTAAACATAAATTGTCAATGGAAATACTGTTTACCTTGCATAGATAGATAGATAGATAGATAGATAGATAGATATTACCTACTGTAAATATTGGCTTAGAAAAGCGTTTCTTCTTATTTTGTAATCATGCTTTTTTATTTGCATCAATATTTTTCATTTTAGTTTTTACATTACCAGAATTTCCCCATAACTAAATGTTTTTTCTGTCTGATGACATCATGTTAAAAATATTAAACCATATGTTACTTAGTACTCAAGTAGCCTTTTTACAAAATACATTTTTTACTCTTACTCAAGTATTTTTTTTTGGTCAGCTACTTTTTAATTTTTCTTGAGTAAAGATATGTTGAAGTAGTGCTACTCTTATTTGAGTAAAATTTTCAGGTACCCACCTCTGGTTCGATATAATAAAATACAGCTAAATCGGGACTTCAAATAAAAAATTAACATCTTCTCACCAGTTGTCGGTTCTTCCTTCTTGAGTTCATCCTTCTTCTTCGGGTCATTTATTTGCTCTTCTTTTTTCTCTTCATTGTTCTCCTCTTTCTTTTCACTTGTTTCCTTTGGCTCATCTTCTTTTTCATCTCTCTTTTCTGGTAATTTCTCCTCCTGTATTTAAATAAAACAAGGGAAATCTATTCGAAGTTTCTCTTGGATCATTGAAGCTTTTTTCGATTTTTTTCCATTCCTTGTTATTGAAGTTTAATTTATATTGTGGATTTTTTTTGTAATGACGCAGAGTCTTAATCACTGATCATTAAATTGGACCCAAATTATAATTCATACAAAATTTCAAGTTAGTCCTTGATAGCAATAAATGAGACACAATTGAGACCGCATATTGAAATACAGGATATAAAAAGAAATATAACCCCTTTTTTTCTAACTGGCTGATATATCGGAGTAAATCTTTTCTATTTAGGCCAGTTAGGTTTGCCAAAAAAATTTGAATCTCTGAAGGCAAAATAAAGGGAAAAAAAATATTTTTTTCTAGATATGTATTTCTTATTTCAAAGTAAGAAGTCTAAATGCAATAAAATGTATTTGCCTTTACACTATTTGGAAAAGCCCAGAAGATGGCGTCATAGATTTATAAGCTGCTGATAGATATATTGAATGTATTTTTATACATTCAACACATGTGCAATAGATGGAGCCATGTCTGCCTATGTATTTTAAGGTAACAACTAATACATGCTGCTTCCTTGTGTGACTTCAAAAGAAATCAGCCAAAAATATGGGGAGAAGCTTACTTAAAATTATAAGAAGCTTCAAGCTTCACTCTACACACCGAGTGGATTCCTATTTAATCTGGGAAAATGATCTACTGCTGTATAAAAAGACCCTTCAACAAGCTAGAACAGCATATTTTACATCCTTAATTGAGCCAAATAAGAGCAATCCTAGGTTTCTTTTTAGTACAGTTGCCAAACTTACACAGAGTAAGTAGTAGTGACGAGTTTATTGGATTCTTCATAAATAAAATTAATTCTATTAAAAATAAAATCCTTGGCATCCTCCCAAACATGATTATTTCTCTCTCGGTAAGTGAGGCAGCATCAGAGAGAACTGTAGAACATCATGTTTGGACTGTTTTGATTCAGTCGACCTTTCGGAATTGTCAAAAATATTAGCCTCATCTAAACCTTCAATTTGTATGTTGGACCCAATCCCAACCAAATTATATAGGGCAGTGTTCCCTTTGGTTACTGGACCCATTTTAGATATGATGAATCTACTCTTAGTAAATGGATAGGTCTCACAGGAATTTAAGGTGGCTGTAATTAAACCTTTACTTAAAAAATCTTCCCTCGATCAAGATGACATAGGTAATTACAGACCTATATTTAACCTTCCCTTCTTATCCAAAATCTTTGAGAAAATAGTATCAAGTAATCAAGTATGTGAGCATCTAAACAGTAACAATCATATCACCGAAACAGCACTGGTGAAAGTTACTATTGATATTCTCATGGCTTCAGATAATGGACTTGTGACTGTTCTAGTCTTGGGATCAACTGTGTCAAAAGCAGCACTGAGATCTAACTATATTTCCTTAGAAAGGCTAGAACATGTTGCCGGGAGCAAAGGAACAGCACTAGGCTGATTTAAATCATATTTGTCTGACAGATTCCAGTTTGTTCATGTAAATTATCAATCTTCTTCACACTCAAGGGTTACTTGTTGAGTACCACAGGGTTCTCTGCTTAGACAAATTCTTTTTACTATATATATGCTACCAATTGGTAGAATCATTAGACAGCATGGGATAAATTTCCACAGCTATGCCGATGATACACAACTATATTTATCCATAAATCCTGATGAATCCGGTCAGTTAGGTAGATTACAGGCATGTCTGGAGAACATGAAAACATGGATGACTCGAAACTTTTTGCTCTTGACTTCTGACAAAACAGAACTTGCTGTCTTTGGACCAGAAGCTCTACAAAAGAAACTGCTTAGTCAATCACTTCATCTGGATTAAATTGGCCTCCAGTAATAACGTAAAGAACCTTGCCGTTATTTTTGACCAAGACACGACATTCAACTCCCATATTAAACAGGTTTCTAGGATTTCTTTCTTTCTCCTCCGGAATATTGCAAAAATTAGGAACATCCTGTCCAGGAGTGATGCTGAGAAACTAGTCCATGCATTTGTTACTTCAAGGCTGTAATTCATTACTATCAGGAAGTCCACAAAATGCAATTAAAAGCCTTCAGTTGATCCAAAATGCGGCAGCAAGAGTTCTGATGAATATTAAAAAGAGAGATCACATTTCTCCTGTTTTAGCTTCCCTTCATTGGCTCCCTGTTAAATCCAGAATAGAATTTAAGATCCTTCTTCTTACATACAAAGCCCTTAATAATCAAGCTCCATCATAGATCAAGATCTGATTGTTCCATATGTTCCTAACAGAGCACTTCACTGTTTGTATGATTGGATTGAAATTATTTTTCTTATAAAGCGCCTTGAGATGACATCTGTTGTGAATCGGCGCTATATAAATGAACTGAATTGAATTGAAAGTGTAAACAGAAAGGGAATGTTAAGCTGTCATGCTATTCAACACAGAATGAGATGCTGTATTCCATTGATTCACATGATTTGGTGTAAAAGGTGTGCATCTACTCCAGAAAAGAAGGAAAAAACCTTGCAGCTGAGAAAGAGAGTCATTATGAGTACTGTACCAAGGAAGCAGCCATCACTCTAAAATAAACCTAAAAAGCCAGATAACAGTTTGCAAATGCACTCAGGGACAGATACATATCGTGTAGTCTGATGTAGTCTGATGAAGTGTGACTATTGCGACATTTCTAGGAAAAACAGTGTAGCTTTCAAGTCAGAGAACATCATCCCGACTGTGAAGTACAGGGGTGGCAGAATCATGATGTGGGAGTGTTTTGCTGCAGGAGGGACTGATGCACTTTACAAAATTGAGGGCATCATTAGGAAAAAGCATCATGTGAGAATTTGAAGCAACGTCTCAAGACATCAGCCAAAAAGTCAAAGCTTGGATACAAACAGATCTCCATAATGGACGATGACTCTGAGCTCATCAAATTAGTTTCAAAGCAGCTAACGGACAATAGCTACAGCAGTTCTGTCAGGAGGTATGGGCCATATTTTCAGCTAACTATTGTGAGAAGCTTGTGGAAAGATGTCCAACACCTGTGACTTGAGTAGTAGAGTTTGGGGGTATTCTACCAAATACTAAGGAAACGTTTGTAAACTTCTGAATTTGAAGACATTTTTTTTCTCTTTCATTATTCTGGCACTCAGCAATTATTTAGGTGATCCCCACTGACCTAAAACAGTAAAGGTTGAGGCTGTAAAGTCAATGTGGGTCAAAAAGGTTGCATGCCTTTTTTTTTTTTTACAGAATAAAAATATCTGGTTTCAACTATGTTGTTCAAGTTAGGCATAAAACTCAACCATGTGGCCCCTGAGGTACAAATTGGGTATCCATGCACAAAGGCAAGAATCTGTGTAAGAACTAAAACAAACAGGAGCTTCTCTCTACATCAGTGCCAAGCAGCTTCCAAAGATTTCACTGATCACTGTCTGCTGTGGTGCAGTGCCATCCAGGCACCGTCTGACCTGCATTTAGCACACGGAATTAAAATTTCACAAAGTTTATGTGGTGTTAGAGCTATAGGTTAAAGAACTGAACAGTTTGTGTGTTCGATTACTGATTTTGTGTTTTTTTTCTTCTTCTTCTAATTGTAAAGAAATGAAAAGCCGAAAAGGCCTTACCTTGGCTGGTGGAGCTGGTGGCGTTGGAGGAGTGGCTGTACGGGCAGGCGGAGGCTCAGGAGCTCCCAGCAACCTTCTCAACCTGCTGAACATTTTCCGTGGGCCACAGTGAGCGTGTTAGTCCTTCCACTTTTCTCAGCCACTTTCTAGCTGACGAGAACCCTGTGGACTGCCCTCTCAGACCTAAACAACACACTGAGGCTCTTATATTTCTTAGAATAGGTAATTCCCTTTGGGCACTCCCTCTTTCTGTCTGGGCCAGCACCAAATGAGCTATCACATCCGCCAATCCCTACCAGGCGAGATAAAGGTTTTCATGCTGCATTGGACAGAGTCTATATTAAAACAGCTGGGAAAAAATGCAGTTATTACACATTAGTTATATAATATTGAATTGGCCAGCTAAAGATGAACTTTTATTTTATGAAGCAGCTGCTTTTTGTTAATATTTCTGGTTAATATACAATAATATGTATGGGGTGAGAGAAGTTGGGGTGAATTTTACTCATCTCAGTGGCTTACAATTCCCTCTGGATGCAGAGTTCACATAGAGACCACACAGGTAGTCAGCCTTTACAATGTCGCTGGCTGTCTAACAGGATTAGACAGGATCTGCACCACAGCTTCTGCTGTGCAAACTGGAGGGTAAGGGACTCATAATAAATTAACAGACACGAGAAAACAAAACTGACCTTTCGTCACATTTGTCAATCTTTTATTGAGGTAAATATGGAAGATTAAATCAGTGACACAATAAATAAAATAATTGTATAAAATCAGAACTGAGGCATGACTGGACAACAAAAAAACAAAAAAGATAAATACATCCAGCGTAAAATAAAACAATATACATCCTACATTGGCCAACATTAGAAGTAGATCATGAAACCAGAGACGTTTTTTTTAAATGGGCCATATGGCTCACCACCCAGGGCACCATTTTATCTAGGGGTGGCAAGAGCACTTTAGTGTCAAGCTAAGTTTCGGTTACATACTGGCATGTATTGTTACATTCAAAGTAATGTATGAAAATATGGCCTTCTACCACTAAAATCATTTGAAAGTGACACTGGGTTTTCAGATTAATTTTGTGGTTGTAAATTAATGCTAGTATTAGGTATAAGGACCATAATAGATTGAGACAAGCATAAATATAGCAATATATAGACACCTCAAACCTGGACTTAGATATTGAACACTGATCACAGCTTATTTAAAACAGTCTTGATTTGTGAAATCAAAAAGCAAAGGCCTATTGGGCACAGGATGAGGGGAGCCATTTAATCAAGAACAACTGTTTCTAACTGTTTCAATTCCAATGGTTTTATATCCACTTTACAAGGGGAGAAAATAAAACACTTGATATAAAACAATAAAAACATTATTACACGTTAGTCGGGTTCTCACTTTTACGCCGCATTCTGTTGGAGAAAAAACAAAACAAATGAAACAGTATTTTTAACTGTTGGAATGAGTTATATCACGCGTCTTTAGTCAAGTAGCCTTACCTTTAGTTGGTCAAACATCTTTTTATGAAAGTTTCCTCCAAAAAGACGCATAAGTTTGGGGGTTGGCGGTTTGGGGCTGAACAGCGCCAGTCCTTTCTTCTTCTCTTCCCCTACTTTTGTTGCTGCTGCTGGCCCCTTAGCCTTTATTAGTTTCCTACACACAAACACAGATGAAACATTTTTCATTAAAAAAAATTAAGTAATTTTATTGACTGAGCTTGTTAATATATTTGATAGTTTTAAAACGGCCAGCTGATCGAAAATGAGAACATATCACACGCACCATTTTGGTACCAAGTTTACACCCACCCATCATGGCCAGACATATCAGATTAATTTGTAACTTTTAATGATTAATCTAAAATGTCAATTGTTGCATACAGCATCGAGGATTTTGAAAACAGCAATGTGCTGCACTAGTTTGAATTTAGTGTGAATTTAGTTTTTCTAACTTCTACAAGATCAAACTTGCATACAGGCTAAATTATACACATAACCCCCTGCTGATATCTGGTTATGTCTTTTAGCAATTTAACCATTTTTCTTTGTAAATTTCACAATGTTTATTTAGGGTGGTTGGATTCCAGCCATAAATGTTTTTTTTTTTTTTAGTATAGTCTAAATATTTAAAATATGGTTGAGTTTTGGAGTTTAGGAAGGCTATTCATAAACTAGTTCAGACAATTGTCCTGTTGTACACCTAAATGTGTCCTGGTTTCAACCATCAACTTGTTGACTGGAGTTGAAAGGGATTAATTTGGATCTAGTTAATGTGGCAGTTAAACATACTCCTCCAAACACTTGTCATGCTGGAACAAATACCTCAACCTCTGTCTCAAGTGACAATAAAACCTTTCACCTGCAAGAATTGAGCTGTACCTGTTATTTATCTTCTCATTGTGACAGTTTGGGTTTTCCTTAAGACCTCTGCAAAGTGTTGACATCTGGATAGCATTCAGTCAGGTATAATCGAATCAATTAATGATCTTGGAATCTATATTGTTTTCATTAATGTCTCCAAAAGACTGTCCCAAATTCTGTAAATATACAATTCTTCTTTTTAGACCCTTACTGGGTCCCTTGGATCTAAATGGTCTCAGCATTGATTACCAATTACTGTAAAACATATTTTTATTTTGGTAAGTAGATGTTGGTTTTGTTACTATAATTAAAAGATTTAAGTAAATGTATTCATAAACAGTGATGTAAAAAAGTATTCCCCCCCTTCAGATTTCTTTCTGGTTTTGTTAGTTGTTCAACCCTTGCAAGGTGCAAGGAGAAGGTTCACCAATGTTTTCCTTACTTGTGGATAATGGCTCTTACTGTAGAATATGGCGTTAGACTAAGATGTCAAAGACTTTGCTTTGCATAGGTTCTTGAATTTTTTTAGAACAGAGCACAATCTTTTAGCCTACTTCATGCTTGTTAGACATGTTCTGTTTAAGAGGTTTTTTGATTCTACTAATCTGATAGTAATTAGACTTGTGGATTGTGGATTTATCATTTAACAAGGGAGGCAAATACATTCTCACAAAGGGGTAGGTTGGTTCACATAGCTTTTCTCCATTGATAAATTAGATTATCCTCATAGGTTTATCTTTGATATAAAAATAGTTTTATGATATGGAATATTTAAACTTGACAAAAAAGCAGAAACGGAAAATTTGTGAAGTGGGTAATTGCTTTTTTCACAGCACTTTTTGTTGCTGTATATATAATTTTGACCCTCTTTTGATTCTATTAATTTCACTGTAAATAAAAAAAGCATCTAAGTAGCTCCATCACTTTAAAAAATACTACAGTTGGACACTTGGTATAATCCTTTCACGCTAAAATGAGAACGGATCAAACCAATCATTAAACGTTTAAAATTGATGTGATATTGAAGCTGTACCTTTTAATCAGGTCCTCTACTCACCTGCCCTTTCTGGCCAACACTTTCTGAGACTCCGGGTAGTGTACAAGAATGTCAAACAGGTCCTTCTTCTCCAGAACGAAAAGATTAGCGAAGCCATATGCTTTGACATTGGCTGTTCGCCTGTTCCCTCCATCTTTAGAAGACTGTAACAAACTACAGACAACAGTTAATCTTTGGATAGACACAGATGTTTCATGGTTTTATTTCGGTGTACATTTCTTCTGACTGAAGCTGCATGTACAACATCTAACTCATTTTCTGTGTGAACTGACCTGATTTCTCCAAACACGCAGCCGGCCTTCAGTGTTACAAACACAATACTGTTGTCAGGTCCTCCCACCACCTGCACAGCTCCACTTTTGATTATGTACATCTCCTTGCCGATGTCACCCTGCAAAGAGAGAAAAAAAAAACTCCAAATATTTACACAAAAGACACACAAGACAATATGTACAGCACCCTCCACACTAATTAGCACCCTTATTAAAGAATGCATAATACCCCACTTATTGGGAACCCAATCCTGATGCATTTACTTTTTGAGCCGATCAGAGAATCTAGGAACCCCACCCCCCACATTGAGATATTCTTTTTATAGAGCAGAAATGCCCTGGCACAACTAGACAACCAACTTCTCCATTTTCTTCCGCTTATCCGGGGTCGGGTCGCGGGGGCAGCAGCCTAAGCAAAGAGACCCAGACTTCCCTCTCCCCAGCCACTTGTTCCAGCTCCTCGGGAGGAACCCCAAGGCGCTCCCAGGCCAGCCGAGAAACATAGTCCCTCCAGCGTGTCCTGGGCCTTCCCCTGGGCCTCCTCCCGGTGGGACGTGCCTGAAACACCTCACCAGGGAGGCGTCCAGGAGGCATCCTGACCAGATGCCCGAGCCACCTCAACTGACTCCTCTCGATGTGGAGAAGCAGCGGCTCTACTCTGAGCCCCCTCCGGATGACTGAGCTTCTCACCCTATCTCTAAGGGAGAGCCCAGACACTCTGCGGAGGAAACTCATTTCAGCCGCTTGTATCCGTGATCCCGTTCTTTCGGTCACCACCCAGAGTTCGTGACCATAGATGAGGGTAGGAACGTAGATCGACCGGTAAATCGAGAGCTTCACCTTTTGGCTCAGCTCTCTCTTCACCGCGACAGACCGGTAGAGCGCCCGCATAACTGCAGATGCCCCACCAATCCGTCTATCGATCTCCCGCTCCATTTTTCCCTCATTCGTGAACAAGACCCCCAGATACTTAAACTCCTCCACTTGGGGAAGGACCCCATCCCTGACCCGGAGGAGGCACCCCACCCTTTTCCGGCTCAAGACCATGGCCTCGGATTTGGAGGTGCTGATTCTCATCCCAGCCGCTTCACACTCGGCTGCGAACAGCTCCAGCGAAAGCTGTAGATCACGCTCCGATGAAGCCAACAGGACCACATCATCTGCAAAAAGCAGAGACCCGATCCTGAGGCCACCAAAACGGATCCCCGCAACGCCTTGGCTGCGCCTAGAAATCCTGTCCATAAAAGTTAGGAACAGGATCGGTGACAAAGGGCAACCTTGGCGGAGTCCAACTCTCACCGGAAACAAGCCCGACTTACTGCCGGCAATGCGAACCAAACTCTGGCACCGGTCGTACAGGGACCTAACAGCCCGTATCAAGGGGCCCGGTACCCCATACTCCCGGAGCACCCCCCACAGGGCCCCCCGAGGGACACGGTCGAACGCCTTCTCCAAGTCCACAAAACACATGTAGACCGGTTGGGCGAACTCCCACGCACCCTCCAGGACCCTGCTGAGGGTGTAGAGCTGGTCCAGTGTTCCACGGCCAGGACGAAAACCACATTGTTCCTCCTGGATCCGAGGTTCGACTATCCGTCGGACCCTCCTCTCCAGAACCCCTGAATAGACCTTACCAGGGAGGCTCAGAAGTGTGATCCCCCTGTAGTTGGAACACACCCTGTGGTCCCCCTTTTTAAACAGGGGGACCACCACCCCGGTCTGCCAATCCAAGGGAACTGCCCCCGATGTCCACGCAATATTGCAGAGCCGCGTTAACCAACACAGCCCCACAACATCCAGAGCCTTGAGGAACTCCGGTCGAATCTCATCCACCCCCGGAGCCTTGCCACCGAGGAGCTTTTTAACGAACTCTGTGACCTCGGCACCAGAGATTGGAGAGCCCGACCCCAAGTCCCCAAACCCTGCTTCCAGATTGGAAGGCGTGCCGGTGGGATTGAGGAGGTCTTCGAAGTATTCCATCCACCGACCCAAAACGTCCCGCGTCGAGGTCAGCAGCACACCATCCCCACTGTAAACAGTGTTGGTGGCAGACCGCTTTCCCCCCCTGAGACGCCGGATGGTGGACCAGAATCGCTTCGAAGCCGTACGGAAGTCGTTTTCCATGGTCTCTCCAAACTCCTCCCACGCCCGAGTTTTTGCCTCAGCAACCATCCGAGCCGCATCCCGCTTGGCCTGTAGGTACCTATCAGCTGCTTCAGGGGTCCCACAAGCCAAAAAGACCCGGTAGGACTCCTTCTTCAGCCTGACAGCATCCCTTACCGCCGGTGTCCACCACCGGGTTCGGGGGTTGCCGCCGCGACAGGCACCGACCACCTTGCGGCCACAGCTTCGGTCAGCCGCTTCGGCAATGGAGGCGCGGAACATGGTCCACTCGGACTCGATGTCCCCCGCCTCCCCCGGGACGTGTTCAAAGTTCTGCCGGAGGTGTGAGTTAAAGCTCCTTCTGACAGGAGACTCTGCCAGACGTTCCCAGCAGACCCTCACAACACGTTTAGGCCTTCCAGGTCTGTCCGGCGTCCTCCCCCACCATCGGAGCCGACTCACTACCAGGTAGTGGTCAGTGGACAGCTCTGCCCCTCTCTTCACCCGAGTGTCCAAAACATGCGGCCGCAGATCAGATGAGACGACAACCAAGTCGATCATTGAGCTGCGGCCTAAGGTGTCCTGGTGCCAAGTGCACATATGGACACCTTTATGCTTGAACATGGTGTTTGTTATGGACAATCCATGACGAGCACAGAAGTCCAATAACAAGACACCACTCGGGTTTAGATCGGGGGGGCCATTCCGCCCAACCACACCCCTCCAGGTCTCACTGTCATTGCCCACGTGAGCGTTGAAGTCCCCCAGCAGAACAAGGGAGTCCCCAGGAGGAGCACTCTCCAGCACCCCTTCCAAAAACTCCAAGAAGGGTGGGTAATCTAATCTGCTGTTTGGCGCGTAAGCACAAACAACAGTCAGGACCCGTCCCCCCACCCGAAGGCGGAGGGAGGCTACCCTCTCGTTCACCGGGGTAAACCCCAACGTACAGGCGCCGAGATGGGGGGCAACAAGTATGCCCACCCCAGCTCGGCGCCTCTCAGCGGGGGCAACCCCAGAGTGGAAGAGAGTCCAACCTCTCTCGAGGAGACGGGTTCCAGAGCCAGACCCGTGCGCCGAGGTGAGTCCGACGATGTCCAGTCGGAACCTCTCAACCTCGCACACCAGCTCCGGCTCCTTCCCCACCAAAGAGGTGACGTTCCACGTCCCGAGAGCCAGCTTCTGCAGCCGAGGATCGGACCGCCAAGGTCCCCGCCTTTGGCCGCCGCCCATCCTGCACAGCACCCGACCCCTATGGCCCCTCCCACAGGTGGTGAGCTCATGGGAAGGGGGGCCCATGTTACCTCTTCGGGCTAAGCCCGACCGGGCCCCATGGGTAAAGGCCCGGCCACCAGGCGCTCGCCAACGTGCCCCACCTCCAGGCCTGGCTCCAGAGGGGGGCCCCGGTGACCCGCGTCCGGGCGAGGGAACACTGAGTCCATCTGTCGTTTTCTTCATAGGGGTCTTTTGGGCTGCACTTTGTCTGATCCCTCACCTAGAACCAAATTGCCATGGGTGACCCTACCAGGAGCAAAAGCCCCCGACAACATAGCTCCTAGGATCATTGGGACACTCAAACCCCTCCACCACGATAAGGTGGCAGCCCAGGAAACATGTATTTCTAAGTCAGGAAATGGCAGGGGTGCCAATAAGGATGAAAAACTTCAGTTTTTTTCTCCATTGAACAAATGATGTCGAATGTTGGGATTTTTCCTAAACATTTTATTATGAGGTTATGATACTGCCACCAAAGTTTACTTTTATTTCGGCTTTTTACACATCTTTATCAGGGTGCCAACAGATGGTGGTGGAAACCAAACAATGTAATTTCACATTAGATATCCAGGACACATGTGGGAGAAGGACACAAACTCACTTTTTTCACAACAAAGTCTTCCGGTAGATAGATGATGGACTTCAGTCTCAGCAACATGTCCACCAACATCTGCTGGTCGCAGCCCTGTGGGAGCACAGAGTTTTAGTAGACCAGTCTTCTGACCACATTAGTAGAATGATTTTACATGCCTGCACCTTGAAAAGATCAATCTTCTGAAACGTCGCCAGGTTGATGTCCACAGCGATGGCAGTTCTCATTACGAGAGGCATCTTGTCCAGCAGTTCAGACTCATCTGAACAACACAAAGAAAGAATTAAAGGTTAGAACAAATAAATCAGCTCACAAACGCCAAATTATTCAGCCAGTCTTCACTGACCCAGCATGCCCTGAGCGTCCCACGTGTAGGTGTACCAGGTGCGCACTCTGTTCTGCACTAAAGAGGGAATATTGTTGGTCACCATGTAAGCCACTGTGTTGTCCATGGAGGTTCGAAAGTAGGTCTGTCCTGCTGTGGCTGCACCAATGACATCTCTCATCTGAGGCAACATGATAAAAACAGCTACATAAACAGAGGACAACTGTGATCAAGCTGCTTATGTGACTTAAAGTGCATACATGAGTTACTGTTGGTTAAAAGCTGCAGTGCTGTGCAAAAGTATTCACACCCTTTGAACCTTTTCTGATTGTCTTGTTACAGCCACAAACTTTCATTCTTATGTTCTATGGAACAACACATGCTGTGCATAATTTTAGGAGGAAGGAAAAGAATACATGGCTTTCCTAATTTTCATAAAGAAAAATCTTAATATGTAAGTTTGTGCATTTGTATTAAGCCTCCTTTACTCTGGTGCCCCTAAATAAGATCTAATGCAAACAGTCACCTTCAGAAGTCACCAAATTAGTGAATAAAGTCCACCTGTTGGTAATTTTCTTTTTCAGTATAAACCCAGCTGTTCTCTAAAGGCCTCAGAGGTTTGTTAGGGAACATTTGTGAACAGACAAGATCATGAAGGCCAAGTAACATTGAAGACAGATCAGGGAGAATGTGGTGGAGAAGTCTAAAGCAGCAATATCTCAAATGGGAACATTTCAGGGATCGCATATTGATCCATTATCTGAAAATTGACAGAGCATGGCATGTTGGGCAAGGACAGTGTAAATCAGAGAAGCAACCAAGAGACCCATGGACGCTTTGGAGGAGCAACAGAGATCTTGTCAGCAAACTTGGTCCTTATAAAAGGAAGAAAGTCACAGGAAATTCTCTTTGCAGTTTGCCACAAGTCATGTAGTGACACAGAAAAGATAGAGAGAGGTCAAAGGAGAACAAAACAGAAAGTTTGATGTACGTGCAAGCACACAACACAAAATATTAGTGGTGGAACACTGATACTGATCACCATGAATGTATAATCAGCATCTTGAAACCACCTTGTTAAAGGTGGGGGCCTTATCATGATGTGGTAATGCTTCTTTCCCATCAGGGACAAGAAAGATATTTAGAATCAATGGTATAATGAATGGAACTGAATACAGGGCAAAGCTAGAAAAAAAACTGTTGGAGGTTGCAAAAGACTTGCGACTGGGTTAAGTGCTCACCTTCCAGCAGTAGAACAACCTTAAAGATACAGCCAGAGCTACAACAGAATGTTCCCCATCCTGTTCCCCAGGGACCACCGCTCTCCATGTTTTAAATGTGTCTCTACTCTAGCAGACCTGATTTAAATGACTGCATTGCCTCCTCTGAATGCCATCAGGTGCTGAAGCCCATCAATCACTCATTCATTTAGACAAAGTGTGTGGCAGCCTGGTCACACCTAAAATATGCAGGATATTGGGTCCTGTCCTGTTTCGACAATTGGAACTTTTGGCTCTGTTTAGTGATGCTGCTCACTGCAGAAATGGTTGCGATACACTGACGTCTTAGCAAATTCCGTGAAGAGCCAATTTTGTATGGAGACACAATGGCTGAAAGACTGAGCCAGCAGATTTACCCTGTCAGCTTTTTCCCTCCCACCAGAAATGTCCCAGGACTCGTTTAGTGGAAACACGGTTACTGTGTTAGATCAAAGCATAGCCATGTGTTAGAATGATCCAGTCAACAGAGCTAACGCCAACTGAAAATCTGTGGCAAGACTTGAAAATTGTTGCTCACAGATGTCCTTCATCCAATCGGACTAAGCTTGACACATTTTGCAAAGAAGAAAGGGCAAGAGACATACCCCCAGAAAAATATGCAGCTGTGATTGGTGGTTCTACTCGGAGAAGGCTGAATAGAAATACTCGAGGCACTTTTCATATTTTCTTTGTAAAAGAATTGTGTGAACTATGCATAAGTTATCTCCCAATTCACAAGCATTCATGTATTATAAAAATTATCAGTAAAATTAATCAAATGTTTATAGCTGCAAAGTGGAAAACATTGATAAAGTTCAAATGATACATACTTTTGCAAGATCCTGTACACACAGTCAAGACTCCAAAGGGAACCAGGAAAAAAAATTCTAAATTGTGCAGGATTACAGGGATTTTGGGTGGCTAGTGAAATTGTTTATGGCTCCTAACGGGACACATTTAATTCAGCTACCATGCTAACAGGACACGTGGAAAGAGATGTCAATGTGTTAAGTTAGGAGATGCTAATTTTTCAGACGTGGACTGATGAGAGGTGTTGGGTCTATGACCTATGCTAAGGAGAATTTGCTCTCTATGTTACCTGTCCAATCAAACTGGAGAACACAAAGACGCCTATGAAAAAGTTAGTCATCTGAAAGGTAATCTCAAAGACAGTGTGAGGCTCGTTAAGACCCCCGATGTTGATCAGACTGCGGACAGCAAAGTAGTAGCAGCGTAGGTACCTGTGGAGGAGTTGAGGGGGTGTTAGAGGGGCCTTTCACAAACAATGCTCTGGCACTTGACTCATTTGGATACTATGCAAGAATTTCAGGGAGGAAGATTTAATTTTTTTTGTGTGTGGAAAATGTTGAATTCTTGTTCCCATATATGATGCCCATGAGGTCTTGCTGAAGTTATTTTGTGCTCTTACTTTTACAATCCAACAAAAATTTAAAGCAAGGCAAAATATAATACAATGCATGCTACAAGAAAGAAGCTACCTGGCCAAGAATGACGGACATAAAGAATGCCCCAAAAAGGTAGTTCACCATCTGAAAGATCTGTCCGAACATGGTGTCTGGAATTGGCAACTCAGCAATCATCAGAAGGGACTTCTCCGCATAGAAGAAGCAGCTGAGGTAACTACAGCAGCAGCGGCAGCACAAACATACAACAGATTTGGATGTTCTGTCAATTTCTTTGGTGCAAACTTTGTCACATATCAGCAAAAACAGCCCTAACCCCAAATTAGGCTTTGGTTACCACCAATGTTATGGTCTCATTGGTACCACTGTTAAAGATGTGTAAAAAGACTTTAAATTAATCATTCTTTTTGTTGCAGTAGCATGATCTTGAATTTCAGTACATTTACTCTGTAAACAAATAATAGGAAATAACTGTTTTGAAATCACCAGTATCAGCAATCCCAATAACTACAATAAAATAAATGTAACTGAAACATAATTTATTTTGTAAGGCTAATCAAAGTCTAGTAAATTTAAATGAGAAATCTGTGACTTTTTCCTTTTTTCCTTTGGTGGAAACATGACATGAAACACAGGCCTAATTCTCCGAGCTGCTCTTCAAAATGAGAAAGATATAAGAACACATCATTCAAGAAGGGCATGTGTGTGTCAAACGGCTACAAGAAAACATATACTTGCATCTACAGTAAGAACAATAAGTAAAGATTCTAAAACAACTAAGGTGTCATGTTTATAATGTACAGTGAGAAGAATGGAAAGGGAGGTAATACATCTCTGAAGTTCACTGTTGGAGAACTGCAGCTAGGAGTAAAATATTAGGTGCAGCTAATTGTCATAGCAACCATTAGACACTATTTATATGCCATTTGGATGTTTGCAAGGCATGCTAGAAAATGAATCAAAAACTAAAACCTTTTCATTCCTACCAAAATCCTTACAGAAATGGTTCATTTAACACAAAATCAACTTTCTTTTAAGGGCATGTCAGTCCCCAGCTCCTACAGAAAACCTGTAGACTGAGCTGAAGAGAAGAGAGCATCACAAAGGACACTGTATTCTACAGCAGATGATCTGCAGGGGTAAGTAACTCCAGTCCTCGAGTGCCACTGTCCTAAAACTAAAACTTTTGGATGCATCCCTGCTCCAACACATCTGATTAAAAAGGGCGAAAAACCTCCTTGTGGTGAGAACAACCTTTGCTAAGGCCTGCTCATTTACCATTCATTTGATGCAGCTGTGTTGGAGCAGGGATGAGTCCAAAAGTTATAGGACAGTGGCGCTCAAGGACTGGAGTTGCTGACCCCTGATAGAGAGATTATGCAAAGAGGATTGGTCAAAGATCCCTCTCTCTATTCTCCAACCTTGTAACATTTTATAGGAGAACACAGACTGAGGATAATACTGTACGTGTGGCAACTCTGATTTCATAAACAATGCAGTTTGTACTTATTTTAGCATGTATATTTGTTCCCTCTGAGTAAAGGCAGTACAACTAAAGGCTGGAATTTTGAGGTGTTTTCAGTGTTAGATATACTGTTGGAATAAACATTTGATTTACTTAAGTCTTTTTAAACATCTTCAGCAGAGTGTACCAAAGACTGTTGAAGGTGTTGTATATACAGTAGGGCTGTCAAGATTAACGCGTTAACGCAGATCCATTAATTTGTGGGATAAACGTGATTAATTTTTTAAAAGCAATTAACATCCGGGGCGTCGCGTGGTGTAGTGGTTAAGACCGGCACCCCATGTTCAGAGGCCTCAGTCCTCAAAGCGGTCATCCTGGGCTCAACTCCGTCCCGCGGACATTTACCGAATGTCTCTTCGCCCACCTCTCTCCCCTTTCTACAGACTGTCCAATGCTAATAAAGGCCGCTGTGGCCACAAAAAAAAAAAAAAGAAAAGCAATTAACATCCACGGAAACAAACCTTTACATGAACTGGAGTTATGTAAAGGTTTGGCTCCACACCATTTACGCTCATGCTGATAAACAAATAATCCCTGTATTGTTTGGAAGAATACAATTCAATTCAAAAAAGAAATTGTAGTTTTTTCAGTCATTTTTAAGAATGTTAACTGACTGTGATTAATCGTGATTAATTCACAGCTACCCTTTGATTAATTGGATTAAAATTGTTAATCGCTTGACAGCCCTAATATATATATAGTAAAAAAATCTCAACAAACAAAAACTGACATTTAAAAAAAAGTGACCAGCCTGCATTTGTGATCTAACTAATATCTAAAAATGATAAACACTTGTAACAAACCACCTTTAATATTTTGGAATGTCATTACAGCTGTGGAAACTGTGACAATGTGTCAGCAGTTCAATTTTTACCAAAAAAACAAGCAAACAAACAAACAAAAACGATTTGTTTAACGTATTTTGAGTACAGATGAACACAAAAAAATGGAAAAAGCCTTTTCAATAAAAACATAATGAAATGAATTGCACCTGAGACAATGGATTTTAAAAATGGATTTAACTGGAATGTTGAATTAAAAAACAAACTGTTGCTGGAGGATTAAGTTGTAGAGTGATGTGATCAAGCCTTTGTGTTTAACTACTTGGTCACGTTATTAGCATTCTCACACTAATTATCTTAAAAGTATATTACAACTTTCCTGCCCTTTATAGTAAGATAACACAATATATATATTGAGCACTTACGCGCTACCCAGGCCGGAGTAAACCCATTTTGTTCCACCGATGCCCTGGTACTCTGAGGCCACATAGTAGAAGCAAGCATTCAAGTGGAGCATAAAGAGGAGATAGCCAATGGTGCGAATTACTCTAAAAAGGAATTGTAGCAATAGTTAATCATTTTAGTTTGGTGGTCCCAACACAAAAACTGAGGTAGGTGATGAGTCCCAAGTTTGTAGCTTGAAATCTGTGAGCCTTCTGTTGCATATCTTGATGGGTTTCTTTAAAAATGAACTCTTTTGGGAATTAGCCTTGATCAAGGACCAGGCTTTCTGAGTGGATTCTCTACTCATTGTTTGAATCATTCAAAGGCTGAACATTACCAATTGTAAGATCCCTTCAATTTTTGCTAAACTCATCACATGGAACTCACCTCCAGATGTACGCCTTAGCTAAGATGCTCTCCAGACGGTCACTGAACTCAAAAAATGTATCTATCTTGAGAATAAGCACAAGAAATATCAGTTAGAGAGGAATGTAATTTACTGTCCTCTATGCAGAGTCAGAATATGACTAAATTTACCTTTAGCAAACGGTTGGCTCTGAAGGCAGATTTAAATCCAAACTGCATGTATAACAAGTCGAATGGTAGAAGGGAAACTACGTCTGCCTGTTGGAGAGAAACAAATGCCGTTTGAGCTCAAAACAACTTTAATCAGATTTACAGAGGATCTAAAAAGTGAGATTCACATCCTGTATAATTCAACTGAATTACAGACAAATTTGCGAAGCCAATAATACTCTATTATACAAACATTCTCCAAAACCGCAGCTTTTTGAATTTTTCACCCCCCCGAACTGATTTGTTTATTTTTCAGTTGGAGTGTACAATATGTCACATTAAAGATGGCAGAAGTTTTAAATGATTTATCACGTCACAAAGCCTTTCCATTCCAGGTGTGTTTCTACTTTTGAGATCCCCTGTGAGTTTGAATATGTGTGAATTTGAGCTAAAGTACCAGTAATCTCTCTGATTCCCTGTAGTGTTTGGTTGTCGAGATACGGTCTTTCTAAAAGAGAGACAGAAAGCAATTTGACGTGTTATAATCTGAGCCACTATCTGTGACAGTCACTAAGGCAGGGTTTTAATCCACACTCACGATGATGTCTCCTCCTTTGACAAACTGTTTGCGAGGCTGAAACAACATGGCATCTAAGAGGTAAATGATGTCAGCCAGGATGTCCATGGTAAACCAGATAGTGTTGGCGGTTTCATTGTGGTATGGGAAACACATTCGGGCGGTTATGAACCATACGTTGTAATTGATGGCCACAGTCACCAGACTTAGCCACGCGATGTAGCGACGATCTGTGAAGGGGTCGATGGTGGGACCAAACACAGAATCCATCCGGTTGGCCAGCGGATTCATTACGAAGTCTACTGATGACCAGTAAGCTGCAATCAGCTTTGTCTTTAAGGGCACCTTCACCTTCTTTTCCTCTTCTTTCCTTTTCTCCTCCTCCTCATTCTTCTTCTGCTCATTTTCCTTCTTTTTCTTCTCCTGTTCTTCTTTCTTCTTCTTATCTGCCTCCTCCTTCTTTATCCTGTCCTCCTCTGCTTGCCTTGCCCTTTCCTCTATCACTCTGGCATACTCATATTTTGGAAGTAGAGGAGCTAAAAGGATAAAATAACAAATTGGGAACTTAACAAATATATTTCGGCTCTAATTTTGTCCTCACTTTGTAATCATGGGTCAATATTATCAATAGGATGTGTCATAGCTGTTCAAAGTGTGAGTATGAAGATGATGAATGTCGTGGTACTCACTGACAGGAGGGGTTATTTCAGGGGAGGAAGCATACTGATCAATCACTTTCTCCTTGTATAACTGTAGTCTCTCCTTCATCTGTTGGGCTATCATTCTAAGTTTCTCATCTGAGTATTTGTTGATGACGATAGGTGGAGGAGGAGCCACTTCTTCTTGTCTAGAAAAAACCAAAAGAGTCACTTGACAATAAACCAATTCTAACATATGTGATCAAGAACGAATTAATTTCACACATTAAAAAAAACAAACAGCTGGGTTGTTTGCTTAATCCCAGAAGCTGGGTTTATGCTGTTGAGATGGAAGTTGAGTAGCTTTAACCAAACAATCCGATGAAAACCTGTGACCCAGTTTGTCGGGTTAGAGAAAATGAAACTGTTAGAGCTGTTTCCTCCCAGCATAAAAGGTGCTTGAAGAAGGTTGCAGGTTATCCTCGAGTAGATTTGGTTTCTCTCTGCATGCAATGGCTTTCCAACCCCAAAAAACTAAGTATGTTGTGTTAACTGGACAGCCTGAATTGGCCTCAGATTAGTGTGTGAGCTTTAATGTCTGTCCTGTGTGTCTTCCCTGTGATGGACTCCCAACCTGCCCAGGAAGTACCCCATCTCTTGCCCACTGAAAGCTGAACATAAGCCAAAGGCAATTACTTGTTTAGTTATCCAGGTCATTGGTTATTCCTTTTTATCCACTCTTTGGTTGCTTTAATATTTGACGCTAGTCACTTTAACCCATTGCTGTGGTCAAATCGCTAGCCTGCCCAGCATTCTGGTTCAAACCAGTATCCTCTTGTGGTTAGTGAACCCAGGGTGGAATTCGTCCATATTTAACCCTGAACTTGGTTTGTAAATTACCCAATTTAGGTTAACCCAGCAGTTTTGAAAGTGCAAATTAAATGAAATACACATCTCACAGCTGCACTACAGGAGCACAATAATAAAATGACAGTGACATTAGCAAGTAAACCAAAACAATGGAGCAATTTAATTATGAAAATGAACACATAAAGCGAAATATAAAGTGAAAAATACAAAACAATGTATGAATGAAAATACAAGTAACATTATCGCCTTTCACACAGCTTGGCATCAGAAGGTGGGTGTTCATATTATGCCCTCTTGTGGATAAAATCAGTAATACACCAGACGGAAGGCTTCACTTGTGTCTGCAGTGTTTTTTTTAACATTTACACTCCTCCTCAAGGCAAATAATTAAAAAAGTTAAAACCTGTTCTTTATCACCGAGTAACTGAGACATGGTGCTACCGAGAAGGTACTTTTTGCAGACCATAGGGTGAGGTATTTGGTCTCATTCTGCATTTAGAAAGTATAAACCCCCCTGTTTTGCCCAAAATGAAGCTAAGGACTGATAGCAGAAAGTTGCAGTATCTTACACCATCGCTTGTCAAGCTTAAATAATCCCGATCTCAATAATCTGTCTTTTCAAATCCTGAAACTGTCTCTAATTTCTTCAATTCATGTTTACAGTGCAGTAAAAAAGTATTTGCCCCCTTACATATATTTGCTTTTTGGTCAAACCTAACCAACCTGAACAGAATTCATTACTCCATCAATTACAGCAAATCATCCAGATCCTAAAGAATCAAACCATCCCACTACCAGCACCTTGTTTGACTATCAGTATGGAAATATTTTTTGAAAGAGGCTGAGTAAGCTTTACACCAGATGTAATATGACCCCCACCTTCTGTCTAATCAGACACAGAACAGTTTTTCTTGAATGTAAAATGGGTCTTTGTGTTCTTCTTGGTCAGCAGTGCTTTTGACCTTGGGAGTCTCACATGAAGGCCATTGTTGCCCAGTCCCTTTCTTATTGTTGAACACTGAGGTATGGGGTATGTTAACTCCACATAACACAGGGGTATGTGAGGTCTGCAGTGCTTTAAATATTGATCAGGGTCATTTGTGACCTCGTGGGTGAGCCTTTGATGCACTTTTAGAGTAATTTTGGTAGACTCCTGGGATAGTTCACCACTGTTCAAAGCTTTTTCTATGGATATTGTTCTCACTGATAGATGTCATTGACTTTAATTTTCATCAGTTTCATGCCCGATTTTAAAGACTTTAAGTCATAACGCATTGCTTTAAATTTTTTGTGTGTCTTTTTTGTGTTGTCAGACAGGTTCTATTTAAGTGATTTCTTAAGTCTACTGGTCTATGGAGTTTATTTTGTGTCTTTATAAAAAAAAAATAAAGCTCCAAGCAATTTTTCAAAACCTGCGACAACAACTTTCAGTGTCACAAAAAATAAATCCATAGGAAGCCAAATAGTGTTCAAGAGTCTAAGAGTCAGCACTGGTATCAACACAAACACAGTGAATGACATGTTGATCCTGTGTGATCCAAAAATTAATCTAGACACATGACGGTGGATCATTAGATCTTGAGATATTCTGGGTAGAGCAATTATCGGCTCATGCAGCAGCAGTCCAGGTCACTTGCAGGGTGTGTGTCCTCAGAGTGCCTTTAAACCTGTGCCGCTCAGTCCGCACCTCAGTTACAGAGGTCCTGTTGTCTCCCTACTATTCTTTCATCATCATCTCTGCATACATCTGTGACATCATGTTTTGATTGCAAGCCTGTCTTTACAGCTGAGAAGATTAACAGCTGCTGTTACCAATTGCCTACATGTCTTTCATGACTGAGCCGCACGTAGCTCTGATGAGCTTCTTATGTCTGAAGAGCTGAAAAGCCTATAATCCACTCTCAGGTCATTGCTCTGGTAATACACATGTTGCACCAAGGGATAAAGATCTCAAATACTCTGTTCACCTCTCGCAGCTTTCTCCGCCTTTCTCCCCTCAACTTATCAGGCTATCTGATTAAATCCTGATTAATTAGATACTGGTTCTTGTGACTGCCCATGTAAAGTGTGGTTCGAAAAGGGTACTGAACCTTCTCTGCTTAATTGCTTCTTAGATTCAACGCATCTCCACTGAAATGAATAATTTGAGTGCAGGTGGTGTTAGTGTAGTTGCTGAGTGAAGGCCTTACCCTTCAGGTCCAGCCTGTTCAGGGTTTGCAGGTGTGGCTGTTGGACCTGAGGCAGGTGCTGGTGCAGGTGCAGGTGCAGGTGCTGGTGCAGGTGCAGGTGCAGGTGCTGGTGCAGGTGCTGGTGCTGGTGCTGGTGCAGGTGCTGGTGCAGGGGATTGTTCAGGGGCTGGAGATGCTGTATACAAAAGAAAATATTGCTTTTTGAAATCAAATGCACTTGTGGAACACACATAATTTCCTAATTCTTTTTATCTCATTATACACATGAATGATTCCTAAACATTTAGCATCTATCTATTTATAGTGCTATGAAAGTGTTTGCCCCCTTACAGATTTCTTCAGTTTTTGCTTTGTTGTCACAACGACACAAGGAAAAAATAATCTGAATAAATACAAAATTAATTTTTAGAACGATTTCTTTTATTATTTGAAAATAGCTATCTAAACCAACCTGGCTCTGTCTAAAGTAGTAATTAGCTCTTAATTCTAACAACTCCCCCCAAGGTACCATCCATCCATTAAAATGTGTTAAATAGTCTAAAACAAGTGTGACAAGGAAGCAAAACAGAAAAAAAGCAAAGCAAGGAACACAGTTTTTCATAGCACTATCAAGGAAAGAGTGAGTTAAAGGCAAGGTACAACTTGGACAGGTTCACAGTTCATCAATGAGTCATCACAGAGGACAGACAACTGTTCACACAAACACTCATACCAAAGACCAAATTAGAATATACAAAAAAATGTACATGTATTTTTTTTAAGCCTGTGGAAGGAAGATGGAGTACACGGAGAAAACCTACGCATGCCTGGGGAGAGACAAGAGGCAATCTGACATTTAGACCCTGCTGATCACCTGACACACTTTGTCCTTAAACCAGATGCAGTTCTCTCCTAAGTGCTGCCCCAGGAGAGTCCTACTGGACAAGTTCAACCTATATTTACATATCCAAATCATGCAACCACCACTTCACCTATATAAGCAAGAAACCAGTCCCGGTATTTCCTCCTGAACCCATGTTTGCGGCATTTTGGGGGTCATGGATATCATCTCCTGGCTTTTGCCTTGGGAAAAGGGATAGGGTGGGGGTGGTGTGAATAGGGTGGTTGGTATGGCCTTGCACACACATTAAAAATTAGAAGATGTCAGGGTTTACATGTGCCTGGTATGGCTGCATTAAAAAATAATATACTTTGACTGTGGAGCTTGGATCTGCATGTGAGTGCATGGTTTGTCTTTGTTGATTCCTGGGGGGATTGGTTTTGCAGTTCCTACAGGTCAAGGGCTCCGACCCTTTGGTGCACCTGATTTTTCCTGGGGGGTCAGGCAGTGTGGTGCAAGGGGGAGCTGGTCCTGTGTTGGGCTGGTCTGGGGCCGTAGCCTATGTGGTTTGGAAAGATTGATTGCTTCAAGTTGTTTGCCTGTGGCTGCTGCCGTTGTGGGGTGTTCCTCATCTTTGGCTTGCGGTGGCTGCCTCAGTTAGCTCTGTCTCATGGGTACAGTGGTGTCTTAGGCTTGCCTCAGCTATCTACCTGTTCTACCTGTAGTGGTTGTGGCAGTGTCTCAGTCTCACTATATTGGACATTCTATTATATACATCAGTGCACACATTCAGAGGCGCACACTGGGACAGGCACACAAAAGATTAATGGGTATTCTGTGTTTGTTGTACCTCTCTTATATCTTGCTGATGCTGTTATTGTCCTGGAAAAGACCAGTTGATTGCTTGTGGTGCATTTTAAAACTCTAGCAGCAGAACTTTAGATTTCTTCTCTGTGCTTTTCTTTCTTACAGGTGCTGCCCTTGCATTGCAGTTGCAATTAAACAACACCAGCTGATGGAGCATGTGAAAAAGCTGGGTTGTTTGTCTGCCTCTTTTTCTTTGTGTCTTCTAGATGCCTGTGGTTCCGAACATCATTGGTATTCCACTGCTTGATGTGCAACACTGATTTGCAGTGCTCTGTTTGTTAAAGGAAATAATTTCTAAACTTTTAACTCATACGCAACTAAACCTTCGAAGAAGATTGCTCAGCTGTGGTGTACACTAGCGTTGACTGGATGGACAAGTAAGAGTAGAGAGGCAGCAGTTTAAGCAGAAAGGCCCAGACTTCCCTCTCCCCAGTCACTTGGGCCAGATCCTCTGGGGAAATTCTCCCTTCCCAGGCCAGTCGAGAAACAGTCCCTCCAGCATGTCCTTGGTCTTCCTCTTGGTCTCCTCCCCGTGGGATGTTCCCAGAACACCTCAGGCACTCAGGCAGAGATGGTAAATGGCCTGCATTTGTATAGCTCTTTTTCAGTCAGGGGACCACAAAGATCTTTACACTACATTCAGTCATTCGGCCATTCACTCACCCATTCACACACTGATGGTGGTAAGTCACATTGTAGCCACATCTGCCCCGGGGCATGCTGACAGAAGCAAGGCTGCCATACACACAGACGCCACCGGTCCCTCTGACCACCACCAGCAGGCAAGGCGGGTTGCCCAAGGACCCAACGACCACCTGTTACGGGACGAACTTCTACCACCTGAGCCACGGTCACGCCATTCCACAATTCCACAATTAACTGTTAACCTTCTGGTGATAAATAATTTGATAGAAAATTGAGGTGCATTGCAAATTAATATTATTAACAACAATATGTATTGAAACATTTTGAGCTGTATTACTAAAGATTTATTTATAGAAAATATATGATGATAAAGATTTTCGTTTAAGTGTAGAGATCTTGCAATATTAAAATGCCACAATACTTCTAGCCTGCCCCAGGAGGTCTATCTACTTTCAGTGTGTGACTAAGGGTCTTAAATTCATGCTATTATTGTGAGCCATGGACAGGAAGGTGATCACTTCACAATGTCTTTTTTTTAAGCTTGAAATCCTCTATCAGTGTTTGAGACTCTTATTTTGAAATAGTCGTTTTTGAGTTGTCTCCCGAGCTACGAATTTTCAATGTTTCTTTGGCATTACGACCAACTTAAAACTGACCTGAAGTCCAGAACTTGCTACTTTAATATGGTACCCATGATTTTATTTTATTTTATTGCATTTTGCGCCCAAAATATTGCAGAGTAATTAAAGGCCAATATCTAACCTATTATTTCTGGTAAACATAGCTGAAAAGTTAGTTTATCAAAAAAATGCCTTTTTTGATTAAATAAAACAATCTCTGTAATGCTTTTCAGTCAGATTTCTGATCACACCACAGCGCTGAGACAGCGATGGTAAAGATTTTGAATGGTTTATTTCTTGACAGCGCTGCATCAAAATTTACTGTCTTGGTGTTACTGGACCTCAGCACTCGGTTCAAAACAGTTGATCATAACATCTTGATTGACAGATTGGAAAAGTGGGAAGGATTATCTGGTACTGTCCTAAACTAGTTCCAACACTACTTGACTTTGTGTCATATGATGATTTTCAATCAGAGGGAAAAAAAACAACCCCCCCCTAAGGATCCATTCTCAGGAAAAGGTTGATGATCACATTACAACAGTCCTTAAATCATAGCAGCGGGTGCCTGTTTGTTACAGGATGGAATCTAAAGACTTGCTCATGGTCTAGAAGGCACTGAATAATATTGGTCCTAAATACATTTCAGAGTTGCCTTTCAGATATTAACCATACAGAGCTCTACAGTCACCAGAGATTTCTTCACTTTTTGTTCGCAGGGTCTAAACAAGGGGACGCAACATTTAGTTTTCTATGATATGCAAAAAAATAAAGAAAAATAAAGTGAATTCTTTGTAAAATATTGCTAAAATCTTGTTTCGTTTTCATGAATCCAGCATCATGCATAACCTCATCTACTGAGCTGGATGTATGGTTACACCCCCGGTCTTGGGACACAATTGAGACACAAGGTTTAGTCCAAATAAAAATCACGGCAGGGACAATAATTGTGTTTTTTCTGCCTCTCAGATAACTTACCCTGCGGTTGGTCCTCTTTCTTTGCTTCATTTTCTTTATGGCCCGGCTTTTCCTCCTAGATGACAAATCACAATTTTCCAGAGATTCAGATGCTTGTCTTTTTTAGTAAAACCAGAGCCATCAGATAAACATTTGGTTTGATAAAAAAAAACAAAAAAAACAACTGAATGTACAAGATTAGCAAATTATTCAATTGGCTGGAGGTCAATAAAAAAAGAACATGTTCAGGATGAAATTAATTCAAAACCCTGTAGGATTTTACTTAAATACTAATATTTAATTTAAAGTGATCTGAACTATTTTGAGCTAATCGAATGAACAGAGGAGAGAATGAGAAGTCAAAGTTGTGAGTTAAGAAAAAAATAAAATATAATTATCTGGATAATATGGAAGATGGAACACTTATTTTTTTTGCTATATTAGTTTAATTGTGGAAGGGACTTCTCCTATTTCATGCTGCTTGGAAGCATGAAAGCTAATCCAAGTATATAAAAAAAGTCCTGTATCTTTTAAAGCTGCAATTATAAAGACATACGTACAAGACGCCTTACCTTAGCTGGAGCAGGTGCTGGTGCATGTGCTGGAGCTGGTGGCGGGTCCGGAGGTGCTTTGGTGGTCCCAGAGTCCGCTGGAACCTGTGGACCTGAGAAGAGGCCCTTAAACTTGGCAAACATATTTTTGAAGAAACGGATATCAGTGCATCTGTTAGATCGTGCTCCTCTTGTAGCACATAACCGTGCTGATGCCTTTGGAGCTAACTGATCCCCTCTCGTCTCACTCTTCTGCAGAGCAACGTGTCCTCATAAACTGAGCTGGCCCTGATGGTATTACTGCTTTTAGCACCACTAATACTCTCGCACAGAGAATAGTCCGCCCCATCACCACTGACATGTAAACCCATCGCTATCTCCTTTGGGATCCAAATAGGCTTATGGGTGACCACCAAAGCAGAGAGGACAGCTGCAACAGAATACCGTCTCACTGAAAAAGTTAGGCCACCCTCTTTAAATGGTTTGAGTTCGGATGACGACTGATTTTATCAAGCACGTGCAAAAGTAATCGTACATCTTGAACATTACTACAATTGTTCCTTTACAACTTCCGTTTATTTTATTGGGATTTAGATAGATCAATGCAGAGTACTTCATAATTGAGAAGGGATTGGAAGATGATGAGTTATGTTTACATTTTTTACGAATAAAAGTCTGACCAGTATGGCATGCTTTTGTACTCAACCAAATTTAATGGCCTAACAGAAAACATACGAAGAGACTTCAATCCCCATGAAGTAAGAGATTTGGTAAGGAGAGCCTAACTCAGGGAAGCAGCCACCAAGAGCCCCAGGGTAACTCTGGATGAGCTGCAGAGATGCACAGCTAAGGTGGAATAAACTGTCACCAGTACAATTAAAGGAGCACTCCACAAATCTGGCCAATATGAAAGAGTGGAAAAAAGAAAGTAATTGTTGAAATAAGGCCATGTAGAAGACATAGCAAACGTGTGTAAGATTATTCAGATTGATGAGAATAAAAAAGAAAATTTGCCCCACATGCAATCCCACAATACAAAGAAATATGTATGCTGGAACATAATGCATTCCACAGAGAGCACACCATCCACACTGTAGACCATGGTGGTGGTAGGGTCATGCTGTGAAGGTTTTCAGTAGGGAAATGGAAGCTGGTGAGAGTTAATGGTAAAATGCCTTACCCTGTTTTTGGATATGTGTCATATTTTTTCTTCATCTGGGAAACACTCAACAATTTGGATTTCATAAAAATATTAGTATTTACATGTTTGCTTGAGCGCAATTTTATCAATGTTTTTATTTTCTAATTTAGATTTTCATTGTTGAAATAAATAATGCCTACTCTGTCTGGTTTATTTCTTTATTCATCAGATGTTGTTGCTGATGTGTTATTCGTCAAAACTACAAAAAGAGATAAAAGAGACAAGTCTTGGATCTGTTGTTGGCTTTGTGCAACATCATTTTCAATTTCATGAAGGACCAGAATTGTTTGGGACTGAAAAAGAGAGGAATAGACGAAGGACGAAGAAGCAGAACATTCTTTTGTTTATTTCCGTGCTGTCCACTGTATCAAAGAGAATAGTCATTAGATCCTCTTGCAATGCTTTCAATAATCTAATTAAAGCCTTGGTGTGGGATTAAATCTTTGACACTGCGATGGTAGAAGGCAGCACATGAAGCTTCAGTTTCATGTTAGTCAGCTTGCCCGAGTACTCTTTTTCTGTTTCAGAATCACAATGTTCTTACCAAGGGACGACATTTTTTCACAGGGCACAGCAGCACACTCTTAGTTGGCAAAACTAATAGACATTGCTAATATGTATTTCCACATTCACCCTATAAGAATGGAATACAAATGGAATTGACATACAGTAAGAAAGTACCTAAATATATATGAGTTAGGGTTACAAAACCCCACAGGACACCAGTTTTGACTTTTTTAGCAATGTGGCTTTTTCTTTTTACCTTTCCTTTATTTTATTTTTCTCTGGAGCTGTAAACTCTGTTCATCTGGACTCATCTGATGATCTCAGTTCAGATTTTCAGATGAAAATCTGCAGCTAAAAGATTACTGTTTTGCTTGTTGTATGGTCGACCTATCATGACTTTATATGTGGTCATATCATGTTGTTACATAAAAAACACCTCTTTATCCGGATTTTCATATACAGGTGAAACTTGAAAAATGTGAAACTTAGAAGGTGGAACTGATATATGATATAGGCTCATCATATGCAAAGCGAGATATGTCAAGCCTGTATTTGTTATAATTTTGATGATTATGGCTTACAGTTTATGAAAACCCTAAATTCAAAATATCAGAAAATTAGAATATTTCATGAAATCAATTAAAAACAAGGATTTTAAATAGAGAAATGTTGGACCTCTGAAAAGTATAATCATGCATATGTACTCAGTGCTTGGTTTGGGCCCCTTTTGCATCAATCACTGCCTCAATGCGGCGTGAAATAGATGCTATCAGTCTTGTGGCCAATGAAGCACAGTAATCCCATGGTCATTGCACCAAGTTTTGGTACTTTTGGCAGTGTGGGCAGGTGCCAAGTCCTGCATAAATCCATAAAACTTGTCTGCGGAAGGAAGCATGAAGTGCTCCAATATGTCCTGGTAGATGACTACGTTGACTCTGGACTTAATAAAGCCCAGTGGACCAACTCCAGCAGATGTGATCTTCTCCCCAAATAAACAAAGACAGGGGAGACTTCACACTGGACTTAAAGCATCTTGGATTGTCTGTCCATTCTTCCTCCAGACTCTGGGGCATTGGTTTTTAAATATGATGCAAAATTTGCAGTTCTTTTTTCTTTAACTCAGGTAAGACACTTTTGACGCTATTTGTTGTTCAGGACAAGAGGAATACGACATTTGAAGACTATGTTCAGGATCCGTCTGTGTATGGTGGCTCTTGATGCATTAACTCCTACCTCAGTCCACTCCTTGTGAAGGTCCTCAACACTTTTGAATGGCCTTTTCTGGCTTGAGTTTTTCCTTCCACTGTGTTTTGTCTCCCTCTGGTGCTCTTGTGTTTGGTTGCCCTTGTCTGTGTTCATCTCATTTATTTTCCCAAGCTATTGACACTTTATTAGTGTCAATAGCTTAGTAATATCCTTTATTAGACCCAGTTTTGTTATATTTAATTCCTCTTTAGTATTATCCTCTGTCTAGTCCTTATGTTTTGCTCCTGGTCTTCCTCCCAGTTTCCCTAGCCATTCTGGCTTCCATCCCAGCTACTAATTATTTCCACCTGCTCACTCCCTCTCAGCTGCAACCACTTCTCTTAATTAGTTCTCAGCTCTTTCTCTGTTCACATCTTCGCTCTCCCCTCAGTATATATACAGTCCTCACTCAGTCACAACTCGCTGGTTTGTCGTAATTTTTCCCTGTCCGGTTCCTGCCTTTCCACTGTTGCTGCATTTTTTTTGATCCGCCTGAGTTTGTAAGTTTATAGTTCCTTGTTTAATTAAATTCTAAGTTCTGTATTTTGCTGCATTTGGTTCCTCATTTAAAAAAACATGACATTTTCCTGACAATCCTCACCAGACTACGCTCATCCCTATTGCTTCTGTACCTTTTTCTTCCACACTTTTCACTTCCATATAACTTTCTAATAGAACGTTTCTATTAATGTGCTTTGATACAGCACTTTGGGAACATCCAGCTTCTTTTGAGACTTTCCCTCCTTTTTAAAAGGGTGTCAATGATGGTTTTCTGCACAACTGTCAGCTCCGCAGTCTTCCCCATGATTGTGATTCCCACTGAACCAAACTGAGAGACCATTTAAAGGCTCAATTGCCCTTTGTAGGTGTTTTGGATTAATTAGCTGATTAGAGTGTGACACTTTGAGCCTAAAATATTGAACCTTTTCACAAGATTATAATTTTCTGAGATTTTGAATTTGGGGATTACTTAAGATGTAAACCATAGTCATCAAAATTATAACAATCCAAGGCTTGAAATGTCTCGCTTAGCATGTAATGAGTCTATTTCATATATTAGTTTCACCTTTGAAGATGAATTACTTAAATAAATGACCTTTTGCATGACATTCTAATTTTTTGAATTTCACTTGTATGCTAAAACCAACATAAATCAAATTTTATTATGTTATTTATATATATATATATATATATATATATACAGTTGGGCGAAAAACTATTTGGCAGCCACCGATTATGCAAGCTTTCCCACTTAAAAAGATGAGAGGTCTGTAATTTTCATCCAAAGTACACTTCAAGTGTTAGAGACATAATGTAAAAAAAATCCAAGAAGTCATCTTGTATGATTTTTAAATATTTGATTGGTATCATAGTGCAGGAAATAAGTATATTGTCAATAACAAAAGTTCACCTCAATACTCTGTAATGTAACTTTGGTTGGCAATGACAGAGGTCAAACATTTCCTGTAGGTCTTCACCAGGTTTCACACTGTAGCTGGTATTTTGGTCCATTCTTCTGTGCAGATCTTCTCTAGAGCTGTGGATTTTTGGGGTTGTCGCTGGGCTACAGACTTTCAACTTCCTCCACAGATTCTCTATTGGATTGAGATCTGGAGACTGGCTAGGGCACTCCAGAACTTTTAAAGGCTTCTTATGTAGCCACTCCATCGTTTCCTGGGCGGTGTGTTTGGGATCATTCTCATGCTGGAAGATCCAGCCACATTTCATCTTAAATGCTCTCACTGACGGAAGGTTTTTTGACAAAATCTCACTTTTCATGGTCCCGTTCATCCTTTCCTTAACATGGATTAGTCGTCTTGTTGATGTGTACCCCACGAGGTGAGATCTTGCATGGAGCCCCAGGTCGAGGGAGATTGTCAGTGATCTATTTTCTAATAATTGCTCCAAAAGTTGATGTCTTCTCACCAAGTTGCTTGCCTGTTGTAGATTGGCTCATCCCAGGTGTATGCAGGTGTACAGTCTTGTTCCAGGTGTCCTTGGACAGGTCATGGTGGAGGATGGAGTCTGACTTATTTATATATATATATATATATATATATATATATATATATATATATATATATATATATATATATATATATATTTATTTCTGCACCATTATTAAAAAATCATGTAATGTGATTTCTGGATTTATTTATTTTTTTACATTCTGTCTCTCAAAGTGTAACTATAATGAAAGCTACAGACCTCATTTTTTCAAGTGAGACAAGTTGCACAATCAGTGGCTGCCAAAAAAATGTATTTTGTGTGTATATACACACAAAATGTATTTTTTTGACCTACAGTATCTTGGAGTTTTTACTTATGTTTTTTTTTTTTTATCACAGAGGGATCATCTGTTTGTGATTTAGAGGTGAATTTTCTGAGTCTCTAAAATGTATAATCTATAAAATTATTCCACAATGACTATTGTGCACATGAATTACCTTGCCTTATAACAAACTGGAAGACAAAACTTACATTTATTAAAAAGCAAACCGTGTTTGATTTGAGTGCAAATAAAATAGTTAGCTTTTATAATGCTTTGGTTTATGCTCTTCTCAGAATCCCTTCGAACACAATATTTGACCTCCGCCAGGATGTATATGCTTTTGTGCTTGTCTGTCTGTTTCTTTGTTGTTCTGTCTGTTAGCAACCTAACTCAAAAAGTTCTGGCTGGATTTTGATGAAATTTTCAGAAGATGTCTACAATGACACCAGGAACAGTCGATTACATTTTGGGGTTATTGTCTAGTTTAATAAATTAAATGAAAATTAAATGCAAAAAAAAGAACAGAAGTCAGAAATCCTATTAATTTAGCAAACAAAACCTATGTAAGACATGTGTATCTAAATGTAACCTTAGTTCTGTCACTTTAATTTGATTTAAGTCAGTTAATGAGTACATGATATATTAATGTACTTAAAGGTCCAAGCTCTTTGTGTGGAGCGCTGCATTTTTCCGAGCTACCACACGATGGCAATAAATGCTTTTTAATTAAAACTCTCATTTTCCTTCCTCCAGCAGATCATGAAACCATTTTCAGCAGAATTAGCCAGATGTGAATGAGTATTTCTCTGAGCTCATAGAGAGACTCCATCCAGCATGACTTATGAACATTTTAAAGACAGCAACATCTGGGGTAACCACAGAACTTGTCCCAGGCAAACAGAGACTTTCATTTTTTTTAATCTCAAATGCCACAGAGCATGTATACATCTTCTGAAAGTTTTCCAGCCAATCAGAGATGGTTGACTATCAAAAGGTTCCTGGGGTTTTTCTGATGACAATATTAAAGTGGAACTTTTTTTTAATACCCATCTATATTAGCAGATTAAGTTTAAATAGCATTAGCAATATAATTCTAACAGAAATAGATATAGACTCACATATTTCTTTGTCTAAAGTAAAAAGAAAACGGCCACTCATGCATCACAAGAATGGGAACCAACTCTTTAATCGACATCCCATATGTGAACATGTGTTTCAGCTGTTAGCTAAAGGAGGATAAAATGAAGTAACACCCGAGGCTGCAGCTGTGATGCATTTATTTCTCTGGCGTTGTTTCTGTCTCTCCAGCTGCAGCCTGCCGGTTTATTGGCTCTCCCTGTTGAAGCTGTGTTTTCTTTGGGTGAATGTGCGCCGTGGCGATGACGGCAACCCTCTGTGTGGACTCTGAGTGTGAGTTTCTGCACGGTAGTAACACAGCAGTGAGCCCCACAGTGCTGAGGTGTGTCACTAAGAGGGACAAAGGGTTTCATGTCTGGCCTCTTGCCTATTTCTGTTTAACCTGGAAAACTGTAACTTCCTTCTGGGAAAGGAGACACAACCAACTAAAAGCAATTCTAGAGGCTAGTTTGAAAATTGATTGGATTTTCAAACTGCTGTGCTCAATGAGAAGGCTTACCTAAAGATGTTGTACAGTGGTTTGTTTGACAATTGATTTGTGGATGTAAACTATTTAGAGTCCCCTCCAAAAGCATTTTTTATTGCAGCTTTTATTATTTTTATAGAGTTTAGCTGCCATATTAGATCCTGAAGTGGAGGTTGAAAAAACCGGGCATACACTGTGCGATTTCTGGCCCATTTTTAGCCGATTTTGCACTCATGCGACAATTTGTGGGATCTGTCTGAGATTCGGCCTAATCATGTAGTATACAGGGGGTAATGACTACAGATTAACACCTCACGATCAGCTCCCAATCAGCAATCTTACAGTTGCACGGAGATCAAACCTGTTTGTAATTCTGGTCGCCCCTCGTGAGGGTATCGCACTGTTGAAGCCAACACAAAAGCGAAAGTGGAAGAGGAGCTGTCAGGTCTTATCTGAGCATCAGGTCGTCCAGTGTGAGAACATGATTCGTCAGCTGTGAATTATTAAACGCTGCGATGTGGTTGCACAGTTTGTGCGGGAGCTGAATACAACTACTGAAGATATTGTGCAGTGCCTGTCCACCTTAATAAACCTCCAATTTTCCAAGCAGAGATACTGACTTTTTTCAAATCATTCTCCCTTCCTTGGAAATAGAAAGTTCTGAGAAAAAAGAGGACACATGCAGTTTTGTTTAAATCCCAAAAAGGCATGTTCATATTTTCTGTTAAGACATAGGAGTTTAAGGGCAGCAGTGCTATTTTACCTGAGGAACTTGAACTGAGCACATCTTGTTGAAACGTGACAAATCATTCTGGAGTGAGCAACTAGAGAGTTCCCATTCCCCTCAGGGACAGAATGTGGTCATGCAGTTTTGTATCTGCTTATGGTAATGGGCTGAGACATTTTATATATTAAGATTTACATTGTTATTTTCAAAACAATTACAATTGGCACAGTTTATGGTATCTCTGTCTTATTATTTTTACCTCCTGCTCACTATGCTTGTTAATAAATAAAAAAAATATATGAGGGCTTGTCCAGCCTAGTTCATCCATCCATTTTCTATACCTGTCCATCCTAATGCAGGGTTGCGGGGGGGCTGGTGCCTATTTCCAGCAGTCAACAGGCGAGAGGCAGGGTACACCCTGGACAGGTCGCCAGTCCATCGCAGGGCAACACAGAGACATACAGGACAAACAACCATACACTCATACCCAAGGGCAATTTAGAGAAACCACTTCACCTAACAGTCATGTTTTTGGAATGTGGGAGGAAGCCGGAGTACCCGGAGAGAACCCACGCATGCACAGGGAGAACATGCAAACTCCATGCAGAAAGACCCCCGGCCGGGATTCGAACCCAGGACCTTCTTGCTGCAAGGCAACAGTGCTACCTGCGCAGCCCCGTCCAGCCTAGTTGACTGCACTAAAATAACTGACCCTGCGTGCCACATCATATTTGTACTCCAGGAAAACAAAAAGTCACAGATTACTACTTAATAGTTCCTCGACACCCTGAACCACAGAAATCACCACAGTAGATTATTCTGGAAAGCACTAACACTTGAGATTTACAGATTACAAATGCATGCAATACTTTTCAGATTTTTAATTGAAAAGAAGGGTATAAATACATTTTCGAGTTACTAAAAACTCATGTTTGTAAGATTTATTTTGTTCATGTAAACTTCAGCTGCCACCTCGTCTTTCCATCTCTAAACTCAATTTCTTCTAACTTGGCAGGAATTTTGTTTTGTACCTTCACTGCTTCAGGTAATGAGTTTTTCTACGTCTGGTCAGATGTTTATGCTTCTTGAACTGGTAATAGATGGATCCTATTTTCAAATGCGTAAATACTGGAAAGGAAAGCATGGAGATGGATCAGGAAACAAAGAGCCAAATATGGAATTGCAGCTAAAAGGACTAAATTGTAAGGAAGAATGTTTAGTTTTTTTTAATAAAGAATAAAAAATAGAAAGAGAGAAAGTGAAAGATAAAAGCTTGGAAAGAAAGAACACAGAAAAGGGTATCGAAAGGAATGGAAAAATGGGAGAAAAGATGGAACATGAAAGAAAATAATAGATTCACATCAGAAGCAGGAATTGAAGAGACGCCGGCTAGTCAAATTGATCAGTGCTGTCTGAGAAATGACAAGTCGATGCTCTCCCTTTGACACAGTGATCATTTCTCATGAATGTTAACAGCACTATTTCTCTTTTTTTATTCTTTGCTGTCTGACACACCCCTTGGCACCAATCAAATATTACATGACAAAGCTGCCAGCCATCATTAGGCCACAGGTCTTTCTTCTGTAACACCCGAAGCCTGACAAAGGTCAATTGTTGCTGAAAAATATTAGTCTGTGGGTCAACTGCATGAGTCACACACAGGAAGAGAAAGAGACCCGGATCTGATGGAATGAAACTTTATAGTCAGAAAACTGACGACTTTAGAAATTCAAAAAGCTTTTTGAACTGGATTATAAAACTCTGCCAATAGATTTAAAGTAGGAGCTGACATTTGTCGGGAACGCACTTACCTGCTTTAATATTTTAAATGTGCAGAAATGGTTTCCTTGGAAGCAGCAGATTAACTTCCTGGAGTCATGTTTTCATCATGAGGTTGCCAGGGGAGAAACCATAATCTCTTGGAAATCCCTGCTGTTTGCCAAGACCCAACAAACCATATACAACAGCTTGCTAAAAACTAACTCGGCACAATTTTTCTGAGAAATTTCTGTTTTATTTAATTTTTTTAATTTTATCATGGCTCTAATCCAACATTTTCATACAGTGACCATTACAACCAATCACCTCCATAGCTCTTATTTGCTAGAAACAAAATGGACAGGAGGTAGCTTATTAGCTGAGTGGCACTGGTTATGTTCTACCTCCCATTATTATAATCAGGCACATTTATAATTTTAACCAGGCTGCACTTTGTTCACTCTGTTAACTCACAATTAATATAAAGTAGTCCTATCCATGGAGACAGGGGGTACATTTACAATGAAAATGATAAATTGCATAAATATAAATGGATTTTCAACCTCTTGATATAAATAGCTGACATTTAGTTTTGATGTAAGTTAATATCTGGTTAAATGTAGTTTTTTTTTTGTTTTTTTTTAAATCTTGTTATGGTTATTTCTATATGAAAATTGTTAGTTTTTAAAACATCCCAGGTACTAACTTGCTGTTTGTTATACAACAGCAACTATCTTAGCATATAAAGATTCATGTTAATTAAAATATATATTGTTGACTCAGTCTGTAATAAACTCGTACAGGATCATTACACATAGAGCAATACATTTATTTCAATTCAGTTTATTGATATAGCGCCGAGTCACAACAGATGTAATCTCAACGCACTTTACAAGAAAGTCATTTCAATACAAACATTCCAATCAGTTTAAAGGTTTAGCTAGTTTTCTATGTAAGGAATCCCAGCAGATTGCATCGAGTCATTGACTGGCAGTTGGCCCCGTTGATGCAGACTCCAACCACAGCAATCCCTCAGCAATCCCTCATACTGAGCAAGCATGTAGCGACTGAGGAGAGGAAAAACTCCCCTTTTAACAGGAAGAAACCTCCAGCAGAACCTGTTTGAGTACAAGCGTATGGGCTCAATATAAGGTCATAACATTTGCACATAATTTCACAGTTCAACTTCATAAATCAAGTTTTACAAACTTCTTAAATCAAGTTTTGTAATCTTGTAGAAAATATCTGCCCAAATATTTCAAGTTTCCAAATGTGCAGAAAAAGGTTTGCATGGTAGTAAATGAAGGTTTGCATTTAAAAGAATATTATACGTTCTTTTGCAAACATCCTGTTTTGAAATGTGCAGCATAAAACTGCATGAGAGACTCTGAAGTTGCAGTTGCGAATTCTGGCACAGTCTTTACACACTTCTCTGATTGGATGGTGACAGATCACACTGTCCAATCAGAGAGCAGGCCCCTTCCTATCTTTCCACAGCGCTCCAGGCTCTTAAAGGGGAGTATGGATGATGACGCGAGTACCTCTGTGAATCAGGTGGGCTATTATTTAGGATGCTGCGGGAATAAATGTCATATTTAATGTTTTACATAAGTGACAAAACGGTTACATTTGATTTATCAAATAAAAGCCCATCTGATTCACAGAGGTACTCGTGTCGTCATCAGTGTTGAATCTATACTCTCCTTTAAGAGTCTGGAGAGAGGAAGTTGCCTGCTCTCTGATTTGACAGTGTGATCTGTCACCATGCAATCAGAGAAGGGTGTAAAGACCATGCCAAAATTCGCAACTTCAGAGTCTCTCACTCAGTTTTATGCTGCGCATCTCAAAACAGGATGTTTGCAAAAGAACTTAAAATGTAAACCTTTATTTGCAACCATGCAAACCTCTTTCTGCACATTTGCAAACTTGACATTTTTGGGCAGATATTTTTTACAAGATTGCAAAACTTGATTTATGATGTTGAACTGTGAAAGTTTTTGCAAACTTTGTGACCTTATATTGAGCCCATACGAGCGGCCATCTACCACGGCTGTCTGGAGATTCGAGAGCCAAAACACAGAACAAAAGAACTGTTGTAAGCGTATTTTCTATGTTAAAGAAAGTAAAAAGTTGATAATAGGACACGGAGGATGTTCAGTTACTGGGAGCACCATCTCAGTCGACGCCCCCCCGTCCAACAGGGGATTGTAGCTAAACTGGATACCAGACCAGGTGTAGCTTCTATGGAGAGAAAAACATTGAGAAAAACAAAGTCAACAGTCAAAATATCAGCAAATAATGTAACTGTAGAGTAGTAGAAGAGAAAAGTAGCAGCATGAAGAAAAGTAGTTAGTCTGTCCTCCAACAGTCTAAGCCTATAGCAGCATAACTACAGAGATGGCTCAGGATGTCCCAAGCCACTCTATCTATAAGCTTTAGTATGGCTTACTGTTAATAAAAAAATTACATTTGAACATTTCATACAACCAATACAATAGAGTTTTGAAACAGACATGTTAAATTGGGGACTACATAATCACTGGAAAGATTGCTGACTTGACAGTGATCACCTTCCACAGAGAGGGGAAGTCACAAAAATGCCATTGCTAAAGCTGGCAGTGCACAGGGGGATAAAAAAATTGAGTGGAAGGAAAAGTGTGGTAGCAAAAGGTGTATAGTGATAAGAGTTTGCTGCTCTGTCTTTTTACTTTCTCTCCTGTTTTACATGACATATGCTAAGAATACAATCCCAACATACAACCGTCTTACTCTTTTGGATCTTTGCCCACAAACGCATCTCCCTCAGGAGTTTTTTTTACAACCAACAGGAGACTCGCCGATTATTGTTCTCAGCCATACCTGCTTTCCCCTGGAGAGTGCCCCGCCTGTCCCTGCATGGGAGACTACACCGGCGGCGTAGTCACTTGATCCGGCTCCGAGCTTCGCTACGACACTCCTTGAGCTCCATGCCGCTGCTGCCGCTCGATCAGGTGCTTCGAGAGCTCTGAGAACCATCGATCTTTCTCAGCTGCTGGTCCTGACTTGGGTGATGGCTTTCTCCCTGGTCCTGCCTCGCCCATCTGCTGGTGCCAGCATGGCGTGCGACCCACCAATCTATGGCCTCTGAAGCGCTCCTCATCCCATCCTCTACCAAGGTTGCTGCTGTTTCGCCCTCCGAAATATAATTAGGACTTCGCGACCCAGTTCTCTGATTTTTTTTCTTTTGAACTATCACCAGGTCTACATTTTGGGGGACTTTAATATTCATGTTTGCTGTCCAGAGAAACCTTAAGCGAAGGACTTTCTTAATATTATAGACTCATTTGGGTTGGTGCAGGAAAATGGAGCGAAAATGGAAGAAAGACAAGCTTCAGATTTCTTACCAGCTTATGAAAGGTTCATGGGTGTGCTATCAGAATGTGGTTAGGGCAGCCTGAAATGATTATTTTTTTAAACATTATTTCTAAAACTTCGGGTAAGCAACATGTTATATTGTATATAAAACTCCTGATGCCTTTCTTTCCACAAACAATCCTCCTCCATTTTCTATAAAAAAAAGTATTAACATTAGAGCCCGGATTGCCCCTTGTGGGGCTGACACATCCGCTCACACTACTCCTCTGAGGCGGCTGTAGTTCAGTGGTAGTTGTCGGCCTGCGACCCAGAAATCGTGGGTTCAATTCCTGCTGCTACATGTCGTTGTGTCCTTGGGCAAGACACTTCACCTACCCGCCTACTGGTGTTGGCCAGAGGGGCAGATGGCGCGATATGGCAGTCTTGCTTCTGTCAGTCTGCCCCAGGGCAGCTGTGGCTATAATCATAGCTTGCTTCCACCAGCCAGTGTGTGAATGTGAGAGTGAATGAATAAAGAAGTTATAAAGCACTTTGAGGGTCTCAAAAAGTGCTATATAGATGCAAACCCCCTAAATTATTTGAGCAGTTTGACCCCCCTCTCCTTGACTTATCTTGTTTGCATATTAGTGTGTTTTGAATGACATTTTACTTACTATTGACTCCGGTTTAGATGCACTGCTTGGATTATTTTATTTAACCATGGCAACCATGGCTTTTTACTCAATCACCTTAGTCAATTAGTTGGGATCCAGGGGACAGCTCTTGAATGGTTCTCCTCTTACTTTTGTGATAGGTCCTTTAGTGTGATGTTAGATGGATGCACCTCTCCTTCTGCTCCTTTAACCTGTGGTGTCCCTGAGGGATCCATTCTTGGACCCCTACTTTTTAACCTATATATCCTTCCGTTAGGCGATATTTTTAAAAAGCACAATGTACAATACAACCTATACGTGGATGACTGTCAATTGTATGTCTCAGTGAAACCTGGAGACTTGTACCAGTCATTGACAGCCAGCCTTGATTAAGTAAAAACTTGGCTGGCTACTAATTTTCTCCTCGTGAATGAGGATAAATCTGAGACCATAATTTTTACATCTAGATCGTCCCCCTGTCCCCAATATTTTCCACCCTCCCTCTCCTCAAGTCTAAAGACATCGGTCTCTAATCATGGAGTCTTAAGGGTCTCTTCTTTAAAAATGGACCTACATGTCAATTGGACAGTAAAATCTTGTTTTTCCCATCTCTGGCGGCTCTCTAGACCTAAGACAGTAAAAAAAAAGCGTAATTTACAACCGATTATTCATGCTTTCATCACTTCGCGTCTGGACTTTTCTTTTCTTTTTGGAGTAAACTCTACCACTCTTGCACCCCTTCAATTAGTGCAAAATGTGGCGGCTGGATTTCTGACAGGTAAATGCTGGTAACACATTACTCCCATACTGGCAAAATTACATTGGCTTCCTGTTCCTTTTCGAATTGATTTTAAGATTACATTGTTTGTTTTTAAATCTCTTAATGTCCTTGTACCTGCCTATTTGGCTGATTTGCTTTCCCCCTATGTCCCTTCTCTTTCACTCAGGTCTGCAGATCGGCAATTATTAACAGTTCATTCCTTTGGTTACAAGTCCCGAGGTGGCCGTGCTTTTTCAGTATGTGCTCCTGCACTTTGGAACCACCTACCACTTGAAATTAGACTATCTCCATCTCTCTGACTTTTAAGTCTCGACTAAAACCCAATTTATTTCTCCTTGGCTTTTAATTGTCTATAATTTCTCTTATTTTTCTCTTTTGTTTTATTATGTTTCATTGCTTGGATTTGTTGTTTTAAATTCACCTTGTCCTTGTAAAGCACTTTGGTTGGCCCTCGTGCCATTGTTAAATGTACTATAGAAATAAAGTGGTATGGTATAATGAAAAAAATCAATGAGACAAATGTAAAGTCCATTTAAGATGAGTTTCACTTTTACAAATTAAATTCTTAAAATAAACTCTGATATTCTAATTTATTTATTTCCAGAACATCCTTAGTCACCTGATTCAGTCTTTATATTTGAGCTAAGCAACATACAGATCTGGGGCTTGCAACTCCAGTCCTCAAGGGTTAGTGTCCTGCAATTTTATGTGTCCCTGGTCTAACACACCTGAATCAAATGGCTGAATCACTTCGCCTGCATGCAGTCAACTTCTCCATAGTCTCGCAAATTGACCTGATTACCCACTCAGGTGTGTTATACCAGGGACATGTCTAAAAGTAGCAGGACACCGGCTTTTGAGGACTGAAGTTGCAGACCCCTGTCTCCTGGCTGAGATGCTGCAGGGGAAATTATAATGACAAGAAGAGATGAGGAAACTGTGTTAATTTTAAATACATATCACCATTGTAAAATTGTGTAAAATCTATTATATTGAACATTTATGTTCTCCAGATATCTTGCAGCCTCACTTACTAATATTGTCTCTCTGGCTAAGACTCATTTCACACTGTAAATTATTTTATCAAGTTTTGATGAGTGGTTTTTCTATAAGCCATTTCCCAGCAATCATTAAAAACATTACTAAAATAGGTTTTTATCATCTAAAGAACATTGCCAGAGTCTGCCCCATTCTCTCTCGGGCAAACACGGAGACACTGATGCATGCTTTTATCACTGGTAGAATTGATTACTGTAATGCCCTGCTTTCTGGTCTTCCCAAAAAGAGTATCTCAGGTTTACAACTTCTACAAAATTCAGCAGCACGTGTCCTGACGAAGACCAAGAGGCGGAAGCATTAGACCCATCTTAAATTCATTGCTTTGGCTCCCCGTATGTTTTAGTATTGATTTTAAGGTTCTTTTAATGGTTTTTGATGCTCCTTTTCCACTATGGTCTGTTCGGTCTGGAACGGGTAGACTCAGCCCCGATTTGGTGCGTTTCCATTACCTTTGTCGGGGCAGAGCTGACCCCCTTTTTTGGACTAGCTCTGCCTTGGTCCGAAGCGGGCCAAAGCGACCCAACACGCCCACCAATGGACTGATTGGTCCGGTAAAGTGATGTCAGTCACACGCCTACTTACCTAGTCGTAGCCACTTCTTCTTCAGAAAGAGCCACAGTCCGAGTACGAAGTACAAAAATACCTCGACGTCTTCCATTGTTGTTTCTCTGTCATATCCCGCTCTCAAGGCGCACCTCCACATTTGATGTCTCTTGTGGCGATTATGAATTACATCACAAACCTTTTGTCCCACTTTTAGCTGACCCCGCCCATGTCCTCCGCTACATCCGCATTCCTGTGATAGTAATGGAAACACAACCAGCCTGTTCTGGGCCGTGCTGACCCGACCCGTTCTGGGCTGACCCGACCCTAGTGGAAAAGGGGCATAAATGATCTTGGGTCTTCTTATCTTTCAGAACTGCTTTTACCATATGAACCTTAGCGGTCTCTGCGCTCCTCTGGGAGCCGTCTCTTTGTCACCCCTAAAGTCAAGACACGCACTTATGGCGAGGCATCTTTCCTGTTCAATGGCCCTCACCTCTGGAACAGGCTGCTGGAGGACCTCAGGGCCGCAGAGAACGTTCTTGTTCTTAAGAGCAGGCTCAAGACTCACATTTTTAGCCTAGCTTTTAACTGAAGTACAACTACAACATCTTATTTTGCGCAAAGAAGAAAATAAATAGGTGGTGCTGGAATATGATATAAATATAAAAAATATGTAGAGATAAGAAACATTACCACAGTAAGAGAAGGAAGCTTAGCCTAGAAATCTGAATTGAATACATATCATCCTTTTTATGATAGCATGACAAAGCTAAGTGCAGAATTTGTAAAATAAAAGTATCCAGAGCAGCTGGTATCCCTTGTGTATTTACATCATATTCCATTAATTTTAATACTACTGAAAAGTCAATTTATTTCACTAACTCAATTCACTAAGTGAAACAAATGGGTTTCACTTGGTGAATATGGATTAATTACACACAGACTGATGTTCAAGCCATTTATTCTGTTGATGATGATTTTCCACTTAGAACTGAAGAATACACAACATTCAAGAGAATATTACATTAGACAAGTAAAAAAACTGAAATGTTGGCTTAGTGAAAAGTATGTTGAGTACCTGCTTAAAGGACATTTCGAAAAAAAGGTATCTTTAATACCACAAACGAGCCACATTGTGTATTCTATTTGATTGTATATAACTGGAAATGTTTGCTTAAAATGGTAAACTATGTTAACTCTGTACAGAAACGAAAATAACTGTTTTACGAGTATGCTTAATAAAATATTTTGGGGGAACCGAATTCGGGCTTAATAAAATATTTAATAATGAATTATTTGTGTGTTGTTACTTAAGTAATTAGATGAAAATAGAAGACTACAATTGACATTAAATAAGAAGAAATCTGAGAGCAGAATCTTTGAAATGTATGAGTGGAGGTTTAAAATTGCCTCTAAGATATTCCAGGGAAGACTATCTATTTTTGATCCCCTCAGCGTGCGGATTTGGCTTAAATCTTAAAGCCTTAGGGTGGACTGGCAGCACATTTCTAATGAGTTATCTGACAACAAAAATTTTAAACAAAATGGACATCATGTTACTGCTCCAGTTCCATTGAAAAGGTCCACAGTTGCTTCTTCTTTGGTTTTCGCCTATTTCTTCACTTTTCTCTGATATGTCGTACTGCCTACTTTGCCTATACTCAAGGGTGGATTATCCAATGGAAATTGAGGGCCCACACCCACTGGGGGTCACACGCCCACTGGGGGGCCCATGTGAGCAGTTTAAGGAAGATTTAAAAAAATTAATTTTCAAATATGGCAGAGATCGTTCCTGGCGGGGATAACCAATAAGATCCACACTGTTTTTCTTTAACCTTAACAAGGTTACATAGTTCCTAAGGTAGTTGTGGAAACCATGGTAACATATCCCGCCCCTACCCCACCAAGTAGTGCTCTGCTGACCATCACCGGACAGTAGGATCAGTCCTAAGAGAATAGAAAATGAGCAAAAACAAAGGCAGTTTCTATAAATTAAAAAGGGAAAGATGAGAAGAAGACGTGTTTATTAAGAAGTCTGTCATCTACTGACACGTTCTTTGTAAAATTTAAGGAGGAAAATCAGGAAAATGAAGACATGGTGGTTTATGGTGAGCCAATTAACCTTTTCAGAGGAGGCTGCGTTAGCTACACAACACAACGTGAGGCTAACTGTAGCAGAGGGAGCTCAGACTGGGTTTATCCGGTGTGGGACGCAGCATTGTGGGAGGCAGTAAACGAAAATGCTGTCACTGTTATTATCAATGGTGGAGCTGCTGCTTTTAATAGTAGGGTGACAAGATATCCAGCTTCATCCCGTGATCGAGGATTGGCTGGGTGGTTCTCCCAAGTGGAGAAAAAGTTTCCTTAGACTGGATCACATGTTCACTGACCGCATGTGGGCATCTTATTTGGAGCAAATAATTTGGAGCAAATAAAACCAATTTATTAGTGGTTTTCTGACTGGAAACACTCAGAATGCGTGTGCGACCAGGAGGAAAGCTCTGATCATTGCATCAGTGTGCTAGCATCAGCCTCTGGTAGAGGAACAGGAAGCTAAACTGGAACAGCTGGAGGGAGAGAGCGGGACTGGCGAGAGGTCCTGCTCAGGCGGGTTGTATCTGCCAGTCATTTTATAGGTGAAAGAGGCCTGCTTTCCTATGGTAATGATGAATTACTTGGATCAGGACATAGTGTCAACTTTGTTGGCATTTATCTGTCAGTTTGGTCATTTTCTTAGTGAACACATGAAAAGGTGAACAGAAAGGCTGGGGCAGCACATCATGGAGGGCAGAGTAAAAAGTAGGAATGCACCGATCAAAAAAATGTGCGCCAATTCTGATATTTGATATTATTATTGATGTTATTGCCAATAAGTTTTACAAGAATGTGGTGAAAATCCTTTTTATATGATATTACTTTTTTTGGTGGTGGTTGTGCTAACATAATCTGGCCCTGCCTATACTGCTTACTGACTTTTGAGGTATTACCCCCTCCTTCTTTCACATAATGGTATGCTCTCCCCATTCATATTAAAGTCCCATCCTTCCCTGCATGGATTCTCAGCATAGCTGAGCAGGAGCAGCTGAAGTTGCTTCTGGCTCAGTTCTCAAAGAGCCACCTCTCATTGTACCCTAATGGTGGTACATTAAGCATCATTTAGAGCCTAATGTTTAAGCCGAGATTGGGCTCCTCAAATTAGCTTTGAATTGTAAACTCTTGAACCAGCTCTTTTGTGGACGACACAGCCAATGCAGTCTCCGTCATGGCCTTGGGAGTGTCTACGTCATATTCTGGCTCAAACAATTATGGTTAAGGCAACTGCAACTCACGCTCTCTCTGATGCTTGTTCTTTTTTTCCATCTGAGTCATATTCCTCCAGAAAAATATGAAATGTCTAAAGCTGGGGGCATGGTGGCGCAGCTGGTAGCCTGGCTCACCTCACAGCTAGAAGGTCCTGGGTTCGATTACCGCCGGGGGCGCTGTGGGTGCTAAGGGTGTGTTTGTTCCCCCACATCATTGGCACCCACACCCTGGGTGGGGTTGGTGAAAGGGCCTTTCTGTGTGGAGTTTGCATGTTCTCCCCGTGTTCCCTTGAGCAGCTAATGTGAGCTACTCCCACAAAAACATACATTAGTCCCAGGGCTGTATACTGCCTCCTCCTGGCCGGCCGGGACACCTGCAGTGTTGGAGAGGATCTGGCTGGAAGAACGTGATCCTTCCATGCGCTACGTCCAGCCGGAGAAACCCTGCCCCGTCAGGTGAAAAGAAGGGCCTGCCCACTCCCCAAGCATGAAGGAGGCTTGGGTTTCAGTGAAGGGCCCCTCCCGGGGCCGGCACAGAGGGAGAGTGGAACCCCACGACCTTTAACAAAGGAGCACTGGGTGATAAATAATGGGAAAAAATTGTGGGATAAAAAAAAAAAAAAAAAGAAATGTCTAAAGCTTCACATGAAAACGCTTCATAACGTATATGTTGTTATGGAGATGTGTTTTCATTAGAGTTGTGCCATTGTTGCAGAGAAGAAAAACTCCCCTGAAACTCAAGGAACTAAATAACCATGTCTGTCTAATCTGATCAAGTACAAAATTAGTTTTAATATAAATGGGACAAAAAGTGCCCCATTTATATTCTACACTAAAACCAGTGTGGGATTTCTGCACAGACACCATCCCTAGTAATAAAAACAATGGCTGAGAATGAAACGCAGACATCACCCTTCAGTCATGTTGATCTGGGATTCCTATTTCTCCCGCTCCCTACACTCCTGGTGATTTGCACGTTTAAAGATCAACTCAGTCTAGCAACATAATCGGTACCATTTGTGAATTTCTAAAGATGACCCAGCTTTGGTTTCTAAAAGACCGGTCTTTGTCACTGTTTGTTGTTTGATGACTGTCCTCTCATGGTAACCCCGAGTTATGATTACTCTTCTGTTTGTTCTACAAGAAACAGGAGATGTAAACACGCCATTTCCTGCAAGCTTTGGTTTGTCCCACGAACCCAACTAGATGTGACCTGTTTAGAAAAACATCCAAAATCTAAAATCACTGTTATTTAGTACAATGACACAAAGGTTAATTTTATAATAGGTGATGGAAATTCAGACCAATGATCATGGATGATGCGAATGAGTAAAATTCAAACTTGTTTTTTTCCGTTTTTGTCATTTCTAAATAATACAATTGTTATGAATTTAGATTCATTTGGGAATTATGAGTATGTGCTACATAGTAGGAAACCAAGCTATCATACTAAATTAAAGTGTCTTGTTTTAGCAGTGTATGTGTCTGATTTGATTCAATTATATCACTCAAACTTGGCAAAACAAAAATGTTTCAGCCCTGTTTCCATCTGGTGCCTACATTTTGATTTCCTTTTGTCCGATAGAATAGAATAGAATAGAATAATCCTTTACTGTCCCACAAAGGGGAAATTCGGCTGTAACAGCAGCAAATTGACACATAACAGAAGCATTCACGATCACACAAGAATGGTAGAAAAATAATGAAAACAGAATCATAATTTATATATGTACATTAAGGACACAATTACAAAAACCAACGTATTGTGCAATTATTAAAAATAAAGTGGCATACTCATAGAATGTGCATTTAAGTAGGATCATTTAAAAAACTGAATATTTACAAAATGTGCATGTGTACTGTAGTTTTGCTATAGAAAATAAAGAAGTAAACGTGTAATTGGCAAGTAGTTAACAGAATATAAACTGAGAAAAACAGAGGTGCAAATAACTCACAAACATAAATTTAAAATATTATGCTTGTACAGGTTGTAGTTAGGCTAAGGTACTTTACAACCCAAAATGTGTTATTCATCTGCAAGATAACGAAGACCAAAAACCTGGCTTGAGAAAATGTTTATTTATATGCTAATAGATTTTGTTTGGAAAAGTCAGAGCCATTTATGGATTAAATGTATTATAGATCATTGATAGACATAATAGGAATGCATAAATGCTTGTTTGTATGTGTACACTCTGCTGTACAGTTTTATCTATCCAATAAAACATATAATTTCTATTAAGTACACAAATATAGCGGGGCCTGTCTCTGACAGGAAAACTTCTCACATATCTAAACCTGTTCTAAACCAAAAACCCAACGACAGCAACAGTAAGACAGCAACCGGATGTGTGGCTGCCGTCCCCACATCCCACCCCTCTGTTTTAAATGCACATTATTACAACACGCATCAACACCATACTCGAGCGGGAGGATAGAGGCTAGGGGTCTTCTTACACCCCTGTTCGCTACCGGGTTGGGGTCCGGAGGATGAACAGGTGGTCTGGTCGGGGTCCTGGGCTGTCGGGCTGCCTCCCCACTGTGGGGCCCTTGGCGGTCTGCTTGTCTCCGTCCTAGAAGGTAGGGGGTCCATCTCCTGGGTCCGGGGGCTGGTGGCTCTACTGGGGCATCGGTACCTGGACCGGGGAGCATGAAGTGTGTATGGTGTGTATGAGTGAGGGTACAGCGTCATTTCTTGGGTGTCTTGGTGAGTTAGTGAGAATGTATGTGTTTAAGAGGGAGGGAACGTATGACTGTCTGTATGTCTTTGTCTGCCTGTCAGGTTGGGTCTTGGGCTGCCCTCTCACCTGGCGCACCTCAGGCCTTACATTTAATGGGGGGCCTATTTCCCCTGCCTACTGGTGCGTCGGTGGTCAATCCGGTTCGGACCTGGTGCGTGCCTGGCCGGACCTGGTGCGAGCCTGGCCGGGCCTGGGGGGGCCGGTGTGCCGGTCGGCCGATGCGCTGGGCCGATATCTTCCTTTGGTTGGTTGGGGCACCTCTATCAGGGGTGCCAGGTTTGGGATTATTGGGTGGTGCCTGCTCGGTGGCTCGGCGGACACGGATCCAGCGTCTCTGCTCGTTCGATCACCTGTTCTGTGCGCACTGTGCGCGGTCGGTTCATTGGCGGGTTGGACCGGCCCTGGCCTTTGTTGGATGCCTGGTCTCGGCGCTCTGCGTTGCGCGGGATCAGGACTCGGGAGCTGGTACAACTTGGTCTCCAGGTGCTGGCTGAGCTTGGGCTGGGGATGGTATCCATCCGCTGCGGCTACCGGTGGGGCGCCCCGACGTGGGGCAGGGGTGGGGCGCTGGGATGTTGGCGGTGGGGATTGGCCCAGGGCGGTGGTGGCGCGTGGCGGCCGGCCGCGGCCCCTGCGGTGCCGGGGGCCCCTCGTCGGGCGGTCCCTTGTCGGGTCTCTGCTGGGGGGTGGGGCGCCCCTGGGCCCCGGCTCTCCAGGTCCATGGACCAGCCTGCCCTGGCGCGGCTTGTAGCCGGCGGGGCCCATGGGCTCGTCACTGCTGCCCCCAGGCCCCTGCATAGTAGCCGCTGGACGTTCCCCTGGGGTTCTCATTTGCTCCTCTCTTGGGGGATGCGGTCGGCCCCGCCCGGGTCCGCCTGGGGCTCTGGGGGTCCTTTGGACGTCTTGGCTCCGATCTCCTTTATGTCTGCATCGATTCCTGGGAGACGGATTGATGCCTGCTCACACCAGCTATCGAACACTCTTATGGAGAAACCTTATATCCTGTTGATCATGATATTTTATTGGAACGACTGGAGAGCTGGGTCGGACTCTCTGGTACAGTACTTGGCTGGTTCGAGTCTTACCTAAAGAACAGGGACTTCTATGTTTCAATAGGAAACTTTTCATCAGAACGAACAGAAATCACATGTGGGGTGCCCCAGGGCTCCATCCTGGGGCCCCTCTTATTTAATATCTACATGCTCCCACTAGGCAAGATTATAGCAACCAATAACATTAGCTACCATAACTACGCAGATGACACTTAGCTCTACATTACAATGTCACCAGGTGACTCTGAACCCATTCAAACCCTAAATCAATGCATTGACCAAATAAATGGATGGATGTGCCATAACTTTCTCCAGCTGAATAGAAACAAATCTGAAGTGATTATTTTTGGACCCAAGGAGGAACGATCAAGAGTCAGCACACAGCTTCAATTAATACAGCTAGAAACTACTGATCAGGTTCGTAACCTAGGTGTAGTAATGGACTCAGACCTGAACCTCCAGGGTCACATAAAGGCAATAACAAGGTCAGCGTTCTATCACCTGAAGAACATCTCTAGGATTAAAGGACTGATTTTGCAACACGACCTAGAAAAACTCATCCATGCGTTTATCTTTAGTCGGATTGATTACTGCAACAGCATCTTCACAGGTCTGCCTAAAAAGTCAATCAGACAGCTGCAGCTGATCCAGAACGCTGCCGCTCGCGTCCTCACTAGAACCAGGAAAGTAGAGCACATCACCCCAGTTCTAAAGTCCTTACACTGGCTCCCTGTAGCTCAGAGAATAGACTTTAAAATACTTTAACTAGTTTATAAATCATTACATGGCTTAGCACCAAAATATGTTGAAGACCTGTTGTCATGGTACCAACCACCAAGACCACTCAGGTCCTCCAACTCTAGCCTACTAAACATCCCTAGACTCAGAACTAAACATGGAGAAGCAGCTTTCACTTTTTATGCTCCCCTTCTCTGGAACGGACTTCCTGACGAGTGTAGAGCTGCTGAAACTCTGAACTGCTTTAAATTGAGACTAAAAACCCATCTGTTTAGAATTGCCTTTGAGTAAATGCTTGATGTCATATGTATGAAATGTGTTCAGGCTCTCTTGCTTTTTTTATTTTTCTCTTGCTTTATTGTGTATCATGTGTAATGTGTTTTTCTTTTATGTGTTTCTTTTAAATCACCAAATCATGTAAAGCACCTTGAATTACCCTGCTGTTGAAAGTGTGCTATACAAATAAAATTGCCTTGCCTTATATGCACCAGCATGCTAACACACACACATAGATGTGGGGTCTCTGGTGTTTACAGATATATTCTTGGGCTGAGGTTATCATTACTAGAGCTTGATTAATCGGTACCATGAGTTTTTCTGTGACATTGTTGTTGTATTTTTATATCCATTCTTGTGTGATGTGGTTGTGTAGTTCTTAGTTCACGATGTTAGGTTTGTTTTGTCAATGTTCCTTTTTCGTGTTTTGTTTTGTTTTTTCCCCTCTCTCTGCTGTCCTGTGGGTATGGAGGCAGACTTCAATGTTTTCCTGTGTTTTCTTTGTTCCCTTTCCTCTCTTGTATTTTCAACTCACCCTCTCTCATGAAATTTTGTTTCCTATCTCTCTTCTTCATCTTCTTTCTTTCTTCCCCTTAATTTTCCGTCTCCGTTTCCATAACATCAGGAAATAAAACCCCCAGCAATTCATAAAAAAGATTTTTCCCACATATATCAAGTGGAGGACTATAGCAAAAGCTGTACTGCTCCGCTTGTGAAAGTAAATCTGTTGGGCTTCTACTTGGTACTCAGACACCAATTCTGAGCTCCACACTTCCAAACAGGACACGTTATAAAAAAAAGAAAGAAAAAAAAAGACAGCAACCTGAAATGATGTTTCCTGTGTTCTGTTTGAATTAATGAGCCTCTGTCTCGTCAAAGTGTTAAACTGTTAATGTAAGGAGAAAATGTATAACCTCTTCCAACTGTCTATCTGATTTTAAAAGTGGATCATTTCATTTCGTTATGAAGAAAATCTGTGGTATCTTGGTGCAGTTGTTAGTTTTTGTACAGTATGGCCCAAGAGGATATTTTGTCTTTCATAGCACATTGTCCTACAATGCATTGTGGGTATACAGTGCCCTGTAAACATATTTACACTCCTTCATCTTCTTTCTCACTTTTATAATCATCATGGACTACACACTGTTCATAATGTTCATGTAATATTTGAAAACGGAAATATTGTGCCACAACTGCTAATCTAGGAAGAAATGGAACCAATTAAGCATTAATTAAAAGGAAAAGCCAAGAGCCAACTCTGGAGGAGCTACATACATCCACAGCTTAGACGGGAAATGTTGTTAACAGAACAATTGTCAGTTATGCACCCTGCCATTTTAGCTGTTACTGAAGTTTCGGATAGACGGACAGACAGACAGACAGACAGATAGATTGACCAGTTGTGTGTTTGTGTCTGTAGTCATGCTTCTGTGGAAGTGAAAATCTGGTGAGGCAGCAGGCATAGGTAGGAAAAAAATCTGCAACAGTCTGAATGCAATGTCTGGTCAGCAGTACTGTGTACACACGCACACGCTCTCTCTTTCCTGTTCCCATGTGAGCTGAACTGTGTGCCAGACAGGAATTGCATACATCGTCATCCTGCTGGGACACAGCACTTGTCCCTGCACCTCAACCATGTGGGACGATGCGTCTTTTCTATTACAGGATGGGTGCTCGGTTAGAGCAGTCATGAATAACAGCCAGAGGGACTAAAGACCTTAATATGTGAGATCAGCGAACCTCACAGCTTGTTTTTGAAGGAAGAAAGGGCCCCACCTGCTTTGTCTGCCCTTTCACACAGTTTTTCTTTCTGTGTTTTGTCTATTTTTTCCTAGTCCTATTTCCCCTCTCCAACCCTTCTCACATCCGAACAGTACATGAACACAAACACAGAAATCACAGTTTCCCTTCCCTGCGTTCTCTGCTCTGGTTCACAAAAGTAAATAATTTTTATCACAAACCCATGACCCACATATCAAAATGATTTCTTCTGCTGTAAAAATACTCTGATGGATGTGTTCCGTGATCCAGGTCTTAAAAAAAATCACAGAAAATGATCTCTAAAATAACCAAGTCAGAGACCTATATCTTTCTTTTCTATGATTGTGACTGTAGATGGCTGTGTGTGTGCAGGATAGAAACTTATATCAGACTTTGTTCGTAGACCGTGTAAAGTCTTTTTGGTCAGGGGGCATATTTGAAGGAAAGACCTGAGTCTGAACTTGTGTGTTATCTTGTCTGTTCAATCCAAGTCTTTTCATTACTGAAACTCCTATATGCGTTTAACATTATGTCTAGCAAGATAAAGACTCATACGAATTGTACAACTGGAATTACTGTAGCAAGCGTTCTTTTTCATGAAGATGAACCAATTAAGAAAACTTTTGTAAAATAAGATGAGCACTTAAGACTGGTTACAGTGATCAATTCTCAACATCAAATGGAACCTGGGCAATCAAGTCTGAACAGAATGAAATGTTTAATTCTTCTCTTATGAGAAATTTGTCTGTATTTTGGGAAGATTTCATCTGGTTGATGGATTTTTTAACTAGTCATTCAAAATATTACTTCAATAATCTTGATTAGAAACAAATTAAAAAAAGATTAGAGACAAAGTGGGCATCATTTCACTTATTTTACCAGAAGGTCAATTTGCTCACATTTCTGACCTTTTGACTTTTATTTATATATATATATATATATATATATATATATATATATATATATATATATATATATATATATATGGACTAACTGATTTCTGAACCCTAAATGACTAAACAAGTATTTTGGAAGCAGAAAACATTGGGGGGGGGGGGGGGGGGCAATAATTACGCCTAGAAGTGCACCTTAAGGAACTTTGATTTGCATTAGTTTTTTTAAGTTAACTAAGACTTGTAATCTATCGTAAAGGTTCCTCTTACAATGCATGCTTCTTGAAGAGTACATCAGAAGTTTTTTTTTTTATATAACTACAGGGAACTTAGCCAAAGTACACAAATGGTTGAAAAAAAATTCAACATGTTGGTCACAGACCTTTGTCATGATAAAGTGGAGCATCGCCTATTCGCATTTCAGTATTTGCAGATTCAACTATTGACAGATTTTCCTGTGGAACTTGACTCCAAGTTATGTGTGTAAAATCTGTCCGTATTCACAAATTTATTCTTGGTGCATATCTAAAATTTTCAAAATAAAATCCAGCTTGGGTAGCTGGAATAACTGAGAGCAATGCTACTTCAAGGATTTAAGGATTCAAGGAACTTTTATTGTCATACCATCTCACGTTATATGTGATGGTATGAAATTAGGACTCAGGTCCGGAATTATAAGCCATTTAAGTTAAATTAGTGGAAGCTGTAATTGAACCTGGTGGTCTTGCTTTGTATGCTCCTCAGCCGCCTGCCTGAGGGCAGGGGCTGAAACAGGCTATGAGCCGGATGAGTGGAGTCCTTCAGGATGCGGAGGGCCCGTCCCCTGCATCGGGATGTGTAGAGGTCTGAGGTAGTGGGAAGCGTGCTCCCTACAGTCCTTTGTGCAGCTTTCACCACCCGCTGCAGAGCCTTCCTCTCAGCAGCAGTACAGCTGCCATGCCACACGGTGATGCAGGTGCAGATGACGCTCTCCACTGCACAGTGATAGAAACTCCTCAGGACGGAGCTTCCAAGTCCAGCTCTCCGCAGCTTCCTCAGGAAGTAGAGACGCTGGTGGGCCTTCTTGACCAGACGTGAAGTGTTGGCATTCCAGGTGAGGTCATTGGATATGTGCACACCCAGGTACCTGAAGCTGGAGACCACTTCCACAGCTGCTCCTCCAATGTACAGGGGTAGGAGAGGACGCTTGTCCCTTCTGAAATCCACCACCATCTCCTTGGTCTTCTTCACATTGATGCAGAGGTTGTTTTCTCTGCACCACTGCACCAGGTTTTCCACCTCCTCTCTGTATTTGGACTCATCGTTGTTGGTAATGCGTCCCACTACTGCTGTGTCATCCGCAAACTTAACTATATGACAGCTGGGGTGTCTTGCTGAGCAGTCATACGTCAGCAGAGTGAACAGGAGGGGGCTCAACACGCAGCCCTGTGGTGACCTTGTCCTGAGGGTGATGGATGAGGAGATGGTGTTGTGGATCTTAACAGTCTGAGGTCTATTGGTCAGGAAGTCCAGGACCCAGTTCCCCGAGGGAGGAGAGCTTCTGCACCAGCATCTGTGGGATGATGGTGTTGAAGGCTGAGGAGAAATCCAGAAAGAGCAGACTGACATGGGAGTTTCTGCTCTCCAGATGGGTCAGGGCTGTGTGGACCACCAATGAAATGGCGTCGTCAGTGCAGCGATTTTTCCTGTAGGCATACGGGTGGGGGTCCACAGTGATATCGATGGCGTCTTTGATGTGGGTCATGACCAACCTCTCGAAGCAGTTCATGACTACCGGGGTTAAAGCTATGGGCCAATAGTCATTCAGGCTTGTCACTGTGGAGCACTTGGGGACGGGGACAATCGTGGCAGTCTTTAAGCAGGTGGGGACAGATGATAGTGACAGTGAGGTGTTAAAGATGTCTGCCAGCACATCAGCCAGCTGGTGTGCACAGTCCCTCAGTACCCGCCATGGGATGTTGTCGGGCCCTGCTGCTTTGTGAGGGTTGATACACTGAAGGGTCTTCCTTACATCTGCTGTGGTCACACTGATGGGCCTGTCACCAGGTGGTGGTATAAGTTTGGTGCTGGGGGAGACATCAGGGAACTCAAAGTGGGCATAGAAATGGTTGAGTGCATCTGGCAAGGAGGGGTCTCTTGGGCATTGTACATCCTTGGTGTTGTAGTCCGTGATGTATTTAATGCCCCTCCACATGCGCCGAGGATCATTGGTGATGAAGTGACCCTGGATTTTCTGGGCGTATGTGGCTTTGGCCCTCGTAATGCCCGCAGTCAGTCCTTTTCAGCCCTCTCTGAGTGCTGATTCCTCACCTGCCTTGAATGCAGCATCCCTAGCTTTCAGCAGAGCTCTCACCTCAGAGTTCAGCCAGGGTTTCTGGTTCGGATAGCAGGTTATTATCCTGGTGGTGGTGACATCATCAGCACATTTGGAGATGAAACCGAGGACAGATGATGTATATTCCTCCAGGTCCACCTCTCCTTCATGTGTAGCTGCCTCTTTGAATACCTGCCATTATGTGCATTGAAAACAGTCCTGGAGTACACAGGCCGCATCTCTGGGCCACACAGTGATCGTCTTCTTCGTTGGACTGATACGTCTCAGCAGGGGGCGGTATGCTGGCGCCAGCAGGATGGAGATGGCCAAGATGGGGGCGAGGAAAAGCTCTATATGCACCGTGGATGTTGCTGTACACACAGTCCAGAGTATTTTCTCCGCGTGTAGGAAAGGTGACATGCTGGTAAAAACTTGGCAGAGTGTCCGTCAGTTTCACGTGGTTAAAGTCCCCCGCAACCACGTAAAACGCCTCTGGGTGCTTTGTTTGCAACGAGCAAATGGTGTCAAATAGCTCCTTTGATGCTTCGTTGGCATTTGCACCAGGTTGAATGTAAACAATGGTGACGAACACTGCAGTTAAAGGTTGAATATGGAACATTTTCATAAAAAGCTATTTCAAAAATAATAATAATACCTCCACTGGTGTTTCAAATGGTGCAAAATGAAATCATTTAAATTTAAATATAATAAAATAGTAAATTTTAACTGGCACGACAATGACGTAATGTTTACACCTACCGCCAGTAGTGGCCGCGGGGTGCCAGATACGGTCTCTATGATCCTACTATGTGGTCGTACAACTTGGCTGGTATTGGGAAAAATGGCTCAGTATGCAAGTCAAGCAGCATCTTCAGAGCCCAAGAGGAGATATCGTTGTCCGTCTCAGGAGAGGAGTGACCGGAGAAGAACAGAAACTAGAGTAGTTTTAGGGGAAGCCTACACTAGATGGACCCACATAAAACATGTCCACGGCGTCAAACACACGCGGAAATGGCAACTTTCCTCCTGGATCGGTAAGCTAAGTCACTTGCTAACTTTAGCTGTCAGTTAAACTGCTCTTAAATACATTCCTCACTGGACGCAGTTCAGGCTGGTAACTGGGCGTATCTACAGCGAACCAGGCAACCCAACAGCTGGAATTATTTTTCCATTGTTGTAGCTACAACTTAGACCCACTAGATGTCGCTATAGTGTTCAAGTTCCATATCCAACCTTTAACTCTCGTGCCAGATAAAACGGCCGACATTTCACAGTCATAAGCTCTATCGCCTCAGAGCAGGAGCTTTTCACCAGTCCACAGTTTGTACACCAACCTTCATTCACGTACGCACAGAGCCCTCCTCCCCGTGTTTTACCCAACCGGTGGTTGCGGTCCGCTCGGAAAAACTGAAGTCCTTTGATCTGGAAGGCTGAGTCTGGCATGTTGTTGTTGAGTCAGGTATCCGTTAGGCAAAGAACAGCACAGTTCCTCATCTCTGTAAAAACACTCAGCCTCAAGTCCAGTTTGTTATCCAGTGAGAGGAAGTTGGCCAGGGAGAGAGTTGGTGTTGGCGGTCTCCTAGCCTTTAACTGTGCCAGCGCAGCTGCCCACTTTCCTCTCTTCTGTTTTTGGGCACATCGTTTTCTCTTGCCCGTTGCATCCCGAATCCTGCTGCACCACTCCGTTGTCCTCAGGAGCCGTTGGCGTCCGAGAGCAGATTTAAGTTTTTGTGATATTATAATTACCGAACTGTCCCTGATGACTTTCAGTTTGGTTTAGCTGTACTTCAGCCGTGAATTTAGCACTAAATTAGTGCTAAAAGTGCCCACAAAGGGCAACAAATTAGGCTTAATTCCGGGAGCTGGAGAAGCCGCTGCAACACTGTGCGCCGCCATAGCCGCTACTTGACAGTCTATTGGCTGGTGTTTGTAAAACAGCCAATCCAGGAGCAGTATTTATTTTTATTGGCACCGACTGGCTGTACCCCCAAGAGCGGAAATCAAGAACACTGTAGATGTTAGCTTTTGCAGAAGAGCTAAGAAGTTTCCACTGTCTATTAATGAATATTAGAGTATTTTTGGTGTTTGAACTAATAAAATAGGCAGTTTTAAGGGTTTTTAGATGGGGTCTCAAGTATTCGCAGTTTTAGCTATTCGTGGGTGGCTGTGGTCCCTAACCCCCACTGTAATACAATCCTATCATTAAAAACGGTCTTCAATAGGAAGGGATTTAATTACCATGTAAACCACAGCAACCATGTATTTACATTGTTAACACCAAGAATAAAAGCTATTCTATCAAGAGTTTTAATCTGTACTCCTCCTTCCTTTTTGACTTTTGGAAAAATATGAATACCTGTTAACTTTGTAGAGTTTAAGTTCTTTATTAAGCGTATAAGTGTCTTTAAGAATTAGATTTGAGCTGTGTGACTGATCCAAATTTCTAACAGAGGGTAATTGCTTCTCTTTTTGGTCAGTAGCTTATATTAAAATATATTGAAATCTTCATACATTGTACACTTTACACACAATTTGTTGTGGGTTTATCTTATAAGATTGACAACTGAATTTTACATGGTCTACATTATTATCAAGCAGCTAAAGTGCCTTGAGTATCGTACATGCATTCTCAGCCAGATATTTTTTCTCCCAACAGAAGCTTCTGCTGAACAGCCTCTATGTACTGTAAACTATGATGATGTTTTGACAAAGCATCAGGTAAGGTTTTCATAGCTTTGTACTTTGTTTGCAAGTATATGTCACAACACAAAAAGCTGCAGTTATCAATGTACTCACCTCCTGCTTCTCCTCATGATCGTTTTCATGCACTTTGCTGAAGAGCTAAGCAAATGCATGTTCACTCTCTGTTTGATATGCCTTGTTCAGCTTATGCCATATTTCACTGTAGTTCTATTATCTTCTGCAGATAAAACATTACAGGAGAAATTGTTATTCTCCCTCATAAACGTATGGCTTTGATTTGAATATCATAAAATGTAATGACTAGTGTTTCAGCTGCTTTCTGTGGGGCTAATCCCATGACAGTGACAGGTCAGAAACTACAGCAGGCAGTACAGTTCATCTTTTACTGCGAACATCAGAAGAAAAAAAAGAGACACTTGTTTGATTAAAAAATAACAAATAAATATGCACACCCTAAAATTAAGTTTTGCAAGCAATGCACATTCAATTCACTTCAAAAATACTTGAATTTGAATTTAATTAAACTGAATAAGCATAGGTCATGGTTTTTAAACAAAATGAGCACATAAAGCACAACTGCATGGCTCACTACGAGTTCCAGCTGACAAAATCACAAACAACAGACCTATTAGGTATTGGGAATTGAGGTAACAGAGACTTTGGTACAAACAATATGAAAATGCCATGATTTGATCATTGATCCGATACTTGTGATTGGATTGGGATCACACTAATAATGAAAGCATTATTGCAGAAAGCAAATCTTAGCTTAGGATAATTAATTGCATTGATGTTCCCATTACAGAATACCCATTGTCAGTTAGTTTAGAGAACTAAAGAGTTAAATCTGCCAAATTCATCCGTCTTTTTACACAAATCTAAATTTTGAGTATTTAGGATTGAGTCACACTAACCCATAGGTGTCCTGCTCTAATGAAACAGCACTTTAGTAAAAGTTAAAAATAGAATCAGGACAGGGGAAAGAAAATAAACAAAGGCTTTCCAGATGTACCTTGTGTTAGACAGGGATTTGCGTGGTTTTATATAATGATATTCTTTCTGCTGTAGAAATAAGGCTGCTACAAATTGTCACAATGCTCTATATGACTGAACGCCTGTCGGGTGGATAAAAAACAAACACACACACACACACTCTCGAAAATAGTAAATAAATGGAAACTTGCCAGACAGCCTGCTGTATTTATGTTGCACACTGCAACTGCTGCCAGGCAAGACAAGCATATTCTCTCTCTCGCTCACTCACTCGCTCACGCTCGCGCTCACGCTCACTCTCTCTCTCTAACACAGACAAAGCTACTGCAGCAATTCATTTCCTGAACTTAGCCCACTCTGGCTGATGACTCCCCCCCTCTTAAAGCCATCTATTATCATTACCAATCTATTGACCTTGACTTTATTACACAAAATCTTAAATCTTCATTTAATATATCTCAAACCTTTCATTTGAAAAATAATGGCAGGTGGTCTCACAAACACCAAGCAAAGGATTTACCCAGCACTGGGAATCCATTCAAGGGGTTGCAAACGCATGCAAAACTGCAGGAGCAGAAGCAAAAGAGGTATTCATTAGCACCCGTAGAAACGAGCACAATCGATAGCCAGCTCCATGTTGGCGTGAATATGGAAACGTGATAGCCAGGCTGCTCTGGATTTGTATCTGAGTTTGTCTGCTAAACTGGAAGCTGTGATCAGTATGCAGCAAGTCCGAAGGCGTCAGACGTGTAGTGACTCATGGTGCAAATGCTGAGCTTAGTGTTTGATAGAGTGTCACCCAGTGGCTGCACTGCGGCCCCTGCAAAAGAGGCCAGAACAGAAATTTATTTTAATGCGTGCATGTTAAAACAGTGTAATGTGTCATCTAATGTGCAATGGCTTATATTTTAATCCAATGTTCAATTTAATGTTTAATGTTCAATGTTTTGTGCTTTGGAAAATTACATCTGAAAAATCAAACAACAATTTAGTTCGATCAATCTTTCTTCATCTGCTTCTGTTGGTCTCCAGTGAATTACTGATTTTTTAAATTTAGAATTAGATTGCTTACAGACACTGTGCACATACTCATTCATACACTATTCACCTATTGCTGTCTCTATCTGTTTTTATCTCTAGCTGTTGTCTCTCCTCATCTCTCTCTCTCATCACTTGGTCTTCTCTCATCATTGGTACTGTGTTGGTTAGTCTTGGCTCTGTCAATAATGCCAAAATGTTAAATGGGCAAATAAGGTGAAGCAAAGCTTTACTTTAACTTATTATGTCTTCAATGATGCATTGTTATTGACCCATTCTGAATTTGCTTCTATTTGCTTCGATCTATATTTTAATATAGATCAACTACTATGATAATTGGAATTAAAGGACCTTCTCTTATTAATTATCTTTAACACAATGTTAGAATATTTAATTGTTACCCGTTCACATGCCTAATGATGATGCTGGTGCTTTTGCTGGAGCTACAGCTACAGCTCCTCTCTTTAGCTCATCTCTCTTACCCTCTACAAAAATCGTGACTTCAGAATTAAGTGTGCAAAGTATGGTTATTGTAAACTAATAATACAAAACAAAAACTAAATATCCCTATGCAAACAACTGGGCTACATCAAGTCATGATGCACCAAGAGTGTTACACAAGTGTTTACTTGGTTAGCAATCTCTAGCACAAAAAAATCTGTTTGATTGGAACAGCTCTGCTGCTGCATGGCTCTTTCTCTGTCTGTAGCTGATCTTTGTTTCCTACTACAAAATTATTCAAACAAATCAACGTGTGCAAAAAACCAACAGAAAACAAGTCACACATAGTAATACAATAATGTAATACAAACAAGTGGACAATTAAACTAAATCAACAAGTTCAACAACAATGGAAGCATTCAGCCTTCCTGTCTAAAGCAGCAGTTCTTAAATGGGGAATACTGTGCAGGAGGAATCTGCTGATTTTTTTTATCAACAGAAAAGAAGAAAGTAAAACCAATTTTACAATCAACATTGCTAAATTAGTGTTTCCCACATCAAGTTTGCAATTATATATTTTTTCTCTTTTGGACTGTGCTATGAAATTAAAAAGTTATTTTGTTGCTTTTGTATTAGTAATTCTTTATGAATTTCCTTAGTCAATGTGCTTACTGAGGATAACTAGTTTGCTAACAACAGGGCAGCCAAAGAAAATTATGCATAAGCCAGGGTTTGCCTTTGTGAATCCCTTCATTTTACAATGATAAATTCTTACCGTTGGCCTCTCTCAAGAAAAAACTAAGGCGTGACAACAGTTTTTTTTCTATTTTTTTCTATGATCCGTTGAGTTCTGTTAGTGTAGCAGACTGTAGATGCTTATTCTTAATATAAACTCCAATATGAATAAAACAAAGTACAACATACAACGAAATATCAACTTATCAAGTACAGCTTAAAACATGTACCTCGCTCTGCCTTCCAAGGGCTGCAATGTGTTAATTTAGTCAGAGTACGGTATTATTCGGCTTTAAGCTTAGCTGAGAGCTGTATTCGGGCAAATGTGCGCTACAAGTCCTTGATTTTCCGGCATACCTGTCAAGTTTTGGATTTGAAAATGAGGATTATTTTTGGGTGCGAGCCATCCCACCACTCCAACCAAGCTGTAGTATTCACGAAAACTCCCACTCTCACATCTGCTATTTTTGTAGCATGTTGGACAATGAACTTGCACTTCAAATTTGTTTCTATTTAATAGTGGGTATTATAGTGACCTCTAACATTTACATATTTATTTTATTTAGTTATTTGACAGGGACATTGTACAACAAATATGTTGCACAGAACAGAGATGGCTACATGCTAATTTTCATCTGTAATTTTCATCCCTGGGCAGAGGCAAAGTGAAAGCAGGTTTATACAGTGGCCAATGAGCAATCTCACTTAAGGATCCATTCACAATATAAAATACAGATAAAGCACCGACAAAAGGATCACTTCAACAAACATTCTGATGCAATACATACTTCACACTGTAATGTTCGAGTTTGAATGTTTGAGCAACGCCTGCCACACTGGCAGACCTGGTAGTATCTCAGACAGGACATTGTTAAAATGTGTAAAATGTGACTCTGATGTCTGTCACTCTGTCTAGGCCCCGCCCCCTTTTGTATTACAGCCCTGCTTTTGGTTTGGTGTCTCCTTTGTTTCGTTTGTTCTGGTGCTGAAAATCTGAAAAGCAAGTTCGTCAAAATGTCTGACGATTTTAAGTTTTTTGCACGACAATTTCTTACTCATGTCGGTCATTAAATACATGTTTTACACTTTCACACTTATGAGATGGGTTGGGAGAAGGGGGGGTATAACTATGATCCTGTTTTTGTTTAAGGGGGGTTAGTTTATGTGGGGTCATTTTAATCTGTAAAGCACTTTCAGATGCTTATTTTGTATGAAAAGTGCTTTGTAAATAAAGTTTGATTTGATTCATTTTAATCAGATGTGCTACAATCAAGACTATATATAGAAAATTCAGGACACAGGCCCTTAAAGACCGTCATTGGCACCACTAGTAGCAATCATATGTAATGTTTGTATGATTTTACAATCATCCACTATTCTCTGTTGGTCTATCAAATAAAGGCATGATTAAATACGTTAAAGTGTGCTGTTGCAGCATGACAAATTGTGGAAAAATTTCAGAGGGTACACAAATTATGTACTATATGTGCTTCTCCTCTTTATCTTGCAGCCATGTTCCTGGTGGCCTTGGTTTTGAAATTACAACCGTCTTTTGTACCTCATTTGTTGCAAAATGACATCGCTTATTGGTTGTGTTGTTTTTTGGCACTAAGTTAACCTATTGTTGAGTTTGGAATTCAGACCTGCAAATAAATCTACTTTCCATTCTTTCCCCTAAAATAATGAATGGTCCTGTCACATATAGAAGGAATTAGCTTCTTTCTTGGCTGCTTTCATCCATTTTATTTAATTCCTATTTAGTAAAGCGGGAAGTTGGGTTGCAGGGCAAAGGAGATTTTATGTGTTTTGCACAAAAATAATAATATACACTAAGATGATCAATTAAAGGGGCAACTAACATAAATGAAGCTATGATCTCAGCATATCCTGCTTTTACATATCAAAACCATTTAAACCACAAGTAAATTTTATAGACTGCATTGGACTAATTTTTTATATTAAAACGGATACTTTTAACAGTAAGATCAATAGGTGGATGAGGCATTTTGAATCAAATTCTGTGGAAACAAGCTGCAGGAGAAAGTTCTAAAAATATGTGATGTATGTATCCTTTAACACAGGTTTATAAAGTGATTAGTGAGGAAATTAAATCTCATTTGACTGAGTATACGCAGAGCCTGTTTCTCAAAGGAAGTGTCGTGGTGAAGACATACAAATCAGTTGTTACGTTGAACTTATAGTTTAAGGTTGATTCAGTGAGAAAAATTAATTTCTGGAACAGTATTGACAAAAAAAATGTATGTCAGACAGTTCAAATTGCTGTCAAAATAAAGGTATGCTTGAATAAGCTTCCAAATTATGAAATCTGATCTCTGCACAAAACTAGCAAAGACAATCTACTCTGACTAGTGAAGCATGATGCTACCACCCCCATGTTTTCACTGGCAAATAACATACTTTATAGGCCAACAAGTTCAGTTTTGATCTCATCCCATCACCACGTCTTTGCTATGTCCTTACATGGTTTGTGGTGATGGCAGACTGTATTTCTTCTAGGTTCCTTTCAGTCATGTCCTTCTTCTTGCATCACTTTCAAACCATGCACAAATGGAGTCTCTTTATATGTGTCTTCTGGAGGCAATTGGTAGTCTTGCATTTTATTGCACAATTGCGCGGCATAGTTTTAAGTTATTTTTGCTAAAAAGTGTCCCCCCCGTTGTTGGTATGTGCGTATGTGTGAGTGTGATTATTCTACTCCATAGGGTTGGTGCATCGTTTACTGGGTGATTTGGGGGAAAGAGGTTCAGGGTCTGGGTTAATAGAACATAGAATAAGAGACTTACCTATATGTGAATGAATATGTGTCTGGGCATTGTATAGATAGGTATATAAGTGGTTGCATGTATGTTTATTTATATGGTTATGTCTATGTACATGTACACTGACACAGATTTGTTATGCAATAGATGTTTCTATTTTTCTGAAAATTAAATATGCAATTAAAAAGATTTTATAAAAAAAAGTGTTGAAACCACATGTAATTTTCCTTCCACTACAAAATTATACATTACTTTGTGTTAGTCTTTTGCATGAAATGTCCATACCCCCATCATATCAGAGCTAATATATCTTGTTTTTTCACATATTTGATTGTCCCAGAACCCAGACACCTACAAGATGATGGGTTGAACTGAGTTGATGTTGAACTTTTTTAGGGCAAATCTAAGGCCAGAACTCTGGGTGGGGCCGACGTGTCATGAGCAAATGATTTAACCATCTCTCTCTCTGCTCAGCACAACATTGAGCAGGAGAGATGTGTGTTAGATAAATCAAACCAAGCAGGTGTAGCATGTTTTTATAACTCAGTCTACTTCAAGGCACTGTAAAGCAGATGATGCTTTGTCACACTGCATGGGAGACAAATCTCTTTGCTGGATTCATGTAATGGATACGTATTGGAAAAGATGAGTGCAGGTGAAGTGCCAGCCCAGAAGATGGAACAGATATCAGTAAGAGTCTACACTGTGGGAATGATGGAGTGCACAGCAGTGAAAGACAGAGCATCACTTTTCAATGCAAGACAGGTGCTTGGAAGCTGATTTGTTTTAGCACCAAGACCCTTCCAGGAATAAAACATTCCCACAGACAAGCAGTATAATATCACCCCAGATTACTTTCTCCCAATTATTTTTGCTCTCTGACTCTTTGCCTTATTTTATGCCCCTTCCTTTTTTTCATTTAAAATGTGTCTGACACTGTGCCAGGAGGAGAAAAAGAAGTTAGACATAAATATCACCCGTGCTGTGGAAACGTCAACGTGGAGAGAAGGCTGGAAGGACAGGAGCTGGTGAACGAAGAGAGAGACGGCTGGAAGTTCCCCTCTCATCTGGTCCGAGTGAGTCATCCTGAGGAGCACCACGATTCTAAATGTATTTCCCTTCCCTCTCTAAGGGTCAACTGAGGTATAGGGCGTCTTTCGGAACCGGTCAGATCCATGGTAATTGTCCACAGGTTAAAGTCACACATGAACCACAGCAGCTTGTTTGAGTCTTACAGGCCAGCAAGGCATTCCAGGACTGAGTGAAAGGCCAAAAGATTTGGCACTGTCATTCATTGTGAGTGCATGAACTCCTCACTCTACATTCGCCCATGGAGTTCTTCCAGTCTGGTGGTGAAACATGAGAGAGACTGAAGGTTCCCAGGGGCATAGAAAATTACAGCCCAGCTCAGTCATCAAAGTAACGAGGCAAACTGGGGAACAAAATAGAACTTTTCTGGACAAGTAAAAAATAAAATATACAAAAAAATCAAAGGTTCAAATCTGTTAGCATAGCTACTATCACATGAAAAGTGTGAGCTCTGCTTTATACAGGAGCTACTAACAACATATTAAGTCACCTTCTATAGCCTTCCATAAGTTGCTGTTTAATAATTGAATCTTGTGTTTTAAGGGAATTTACCTTTAATAATTGAAGGAGGTTTTGGATAGTTTCAGAGTTCATATACTGGACATGTTACCTGTTACTTCCTTGATGAAAAACAAACACAAACTTTGCTTACTAGTCTGTAAAGGCACGTAGACTTGCAACGTCTCTTGTTGAGAGGTGAAGTGCCTATTTGGCATGGTCAAACAGTCCTTTACAGTGAAACTTGGTTTGAATGTGCATTGAGTACGGTGTCTAGGTGTGAGATGATGCTCAGATGGTCTTGTGGGAATCTCTTTTTGATTGATTTAGTTACCTGTACTCTGTGCCTAAAGTTGAAAATTTCTGTGCATTTGTGCCAAATGGTCAGAGGTCTGAATACCCTATCTCTAAGGCTTAGTGACAGCTGGAAATAACTACAGAAAATGTCACAACATATGGGAGGAAGCTGAAGCTTGGAAATTATTAGACTTCCCAATAAGACAACGTTCCCAAGCATATCTCCAATCCTGCAAGGAATTGGTTTAATAACACGTACTAAGATATTAGAGTGGCCATCATAGTCCTCTGACATGAATTCCATTGAAAATCTCTGGTGGGTTTTGAAAAATGTAGTTGCAGGATATAAACCCAAGAATATTACTAAATTGTAAATCTTTCCCAATAAGGAATATGCTAAGATTCCTCAGGATCTCCAGAAGCTAGCAAGATAGCCAAATGAAGCTTTCTGAAGCACTGAAGCTTGAAATTAAAAGACAGTTAATTACACAAAGCTTTCTAGCACAGTCTTTAGTATGAACACCAACTTGAATCAGCCTACTTGCCAATTGCTGAATAAACTGTCTTTACCTTTGAATCAGGAACTAAAGCAGTGATGTACCAAACAGAACTTTGGAAATCATTGATCACGTGATGGCTCAGACGGATCAAGCATCGACACAGTGCCTCTGAAGCCGTGTTATTATTTGTTATTTTTTTGACACATGCATCAGAGCTTCAGCTTCAAACGGACCATCACTACCAGAAGCTATTGTTTGGCCATGAATCACATTTGCTGCTGGTCTTAACGCTAACGGGTGTTCTGCTAAGAACTAAAGAAGCTTGTCATGAAAGGATTAAATAATTTTGAGACTCTTGTAGTTATTATTAATGACATTTTGTTTGGAGAAAGCAGTTGTAAACCCAATTTACATTGGGGGTGAATAATTTAGATGCAACTTTTCAAATTTCCAAACGTTTTCCGAAATAAACGTAAGTGTAGAAACATCGTTCATTACTGTTCTTTTTGTCTTAATTTGGTAACCACCATCAGTATAGACTGCAATGAAAAATGACCTGATAGTCAATACAGAAAACAAAGGGTGATTACCAACCAGTACAGTTCAAAAAAATCTCACCCTTTTCCCTTACTTGATAAGCAACACCAAATATTTATTCACTTCACTAAATGAAGTTAATCTCTGCATTGAATAATATTCTGACACTCAGGGCCAGCTGAACTTTCCAAATGTCAGTTTAACTGAGTATTACTGGCAGCAGCAATTCAACTCAACTTAAATCCATTGATTAAGATTTAAATTGCAATCTGTTACTGAGCTTGTCACTGAATTTAGGAGTCAGATTACCATACTACACTAATCAGTAATGTGTTACTGTCAAGGTCTGCAAATAACACCAGTGGTAATCGATGCATACGGTTTTGGCAGCCCGGAGAAGAAAAGGGAGCCTTTGAGAGGCAGAGACTTCCATCAACGCCAGACCTCTAAAACATTGCATTTCAGCACATTTGAATGAAGCTTAAAAGAATAAAATGTGATGGTGAAGCAGCTTTATTTAATGAAGACAAAAGCATCTCCTTGGATCTGATGTCTGCAACTCAATACTTTACATTTTCTTTCCACAGCCAAGTTGAAAGCCACCTGTTTTTCTTGGCTAACCATCCTTACTTGCCTGTTTTTGTTCTTTAAGCAAGCTTAATTACATTTAGGAAAACATTTTCTACATTTTATTGTGTTATTGAAAACTTGAATGTCTTTTATTGCCATTTAATATGAATGACCAGTAAAAGTAGCACATAAATAGAAAAACAGAGGGATAATGATACACTTTCAAATTCTTTTTCAAATAACAATTTTAAAAGTGTGGCATTTTTCAGACCAGATTTACTATATTCCTAAATAAAGTTCAATGCAAACAGCTGCCTTCAAAAGGAACCTAAATAATAAATAGAGCGCATTTATGTACAATTGCTTACAGCTCAGGTGGGAGAATCTGCTGACATGACAGTTTTGAGTTGTGCACTCCATAAAGACCATAGGATGTTTTATTTGCACTTTTTAAGAAGCCATGTAGGCAGAGGTGGGTAGTGGATCTTAAAGGTATACTCAGATAAAAGTAGCACTACTTCAACATATGTTTACCCAAATTAAAAACGTATTTCCTAATAAGGGTACTTAAGTACTGAGTACCCATTCAAAACATGTGGTTTAATATTTTACAACGATGTCACCAGATTCTGGTATTTTGAAGACTAATATGAAAACCAAATAAAACAATTACTAAATAACAAATTTTAACTAGTACAAACACATTTTCAAACATATACATTTCTAAAACTAATACTTACAGCAGGTGAGAATATGGAGTGTTTACCATATATTCGCTAGATCTCCGAATAGTACAGCAGACTCAGCAGATAGAACATAGTATGAGGAACAAAGCTTGTATACAAACAAAGTTATTTACAGTGTGTAGCATATTGTTACTCGAGTATAAGTAACGATACTTCATAACAATATTACTCAAGGAAAAGTAAAAAGTACAATCTAATAAAACTACTCCTGGGCATATTACATCAAACATGGTGTATTTGTTTTTGTTATTCATTTGTTTTTATTTTCTGCTGCTTAGTGTGAGAAGTGTCGTGCTGAAGATTAAAGTTTGAGGGTTTTGCTAACACAGAAGAAAGAACAGTTATCTTACACTTTTATTAACGTGGGTTTACATATTTGTTTTCAGCATGCACTATGTGATAATATCGGCTACAGTAGAATATAATAGGCGCTCCGAGTCACAGGTAATATTATGGAACCTGATGTTCATCACACTGACTCTAAAAACATCCTGTGTTTTTCCTCACTTTTCGCACTGCTCCCTCTGGCACTGAGCCTTACTGCTGGAGAGTCTCATTTCACTTGAAATATTATCACTGTAATCTCCACGGTGGCTTTGCTTTTTTTGTTGAGACTCGGTTCATTCTGGCAGAGACGGGACATAACCTCACGTCCCGCTGCCAGGTCATTTTCTTCAACTGAAAGACAGCTCCTGCTGCTGGAGGAACTCCCGAAAGAGAAGGAGCTCCTACGCCCATTCTTTGATCATTTGTTTTTCTTTTTGTTCCTGTTGTTCTCATCCTCTGGCTCACCAGTTTCTCTCCCTTCTTCACAGCTGCGAGAGTGAAGGCATTAATCAAAAGCATTGTTCCAGTGGCTGGGTGTTCGCTCTGGATAACGATGGTGGACACTTGAGTCCTCCTGGCTCTACGTGCACAAGCCGTTTTTGGTCTGGCTAAGGCCTCTAGGAAAACATGGTTGTTAAAGTGTGGGAAGGTTTTAAAGTATCTGTTTGAGTTTTGTCTCAGCCTCGCCCCATAATTCATGGGCTACAGTAAAAGGCAGCATAAGGCAGAGATATTGCGGGACCATAAAGGACAGTGAGAGGACAGCCACCATCCTCTTAAGTCATTTCCATTCTTTTCTCCCCACAATGCATTATCTGGTGACAAATGTGTCCTCGGTCTCGCTGTCTTAGCCGTGATTGATGGTCCTCAGTGTTCCACAGAGGCCGCGGTGATTGGCTGGTGCTGATAAGCCTAAATGGCTTTAGTAGAGCTCTAACAGCCTCACGATTGCATAAAGACACAGTCATCCCACAGCTCTCCTTGCAGTCTGGGACTCTAACTGAAAAGTGAAATTAAACCAATGAGCTCTTTCTCTAAGCCTTGATCTCTCCTCCCTTTAAGATTGTATGAAGAAAAGTGCAGACAAGCATGCACCACGAAACAAACAATCGGCGATCAAATAGGCAATCAAAGTGTCCAGATCCCCGTGATCAAGCTGCTTTCCTGTAAGAGAAAGTGACTGTTTGACTTAGAATTAAGCTCTGGACTTTCCTTTTTTTCAAGAGAACATAATCCTACTGCTTCCACTCATCTTGTCAGCAATGCTCAGTGCACCCTAACTTTCAGGCAGATAACGCTTATCAGTAGTGGCCCATCCCAGTGATTTATGTCACTGTCTGACTGTTTTAACAGAACCTTTCTGTTGCAGATAGTGCAGAAAAAGGGGGAATATGGTAAGATAACGTCTAAGCATCTAGGCCTGAATTGGGTGATAATAGCAGCTACTGTTACGTATAGCAAACCCAGAAGACTTATGTCTCTTGTTAGGTCACCGACAGCAGGCCTCTTTCTGATACTGACACCCAGATACACCAAAAGGCCTCATTTTATTTGACACTACTCCTTGACACCAGAGTGCAGTTTGTGAAGCCTGTGATGAGATGATGCAGCGGCAGCAGGATGTGCGGAGGTGGAATCAGCATCTCTGTGATTATTAATCATGACAGACGGATTTTAAGGGACCGTTATCCTTTCCAGCAGTGAAAGGCCACCAACACTCAGTCAAAACTTCTGGGTTCTATTATCCTCATGCATGCAGCTAATTTAGCTGTTCTTTCAAGCCTCAGACTTGTTGCCTCAGTTTTTATGATTTTCAGGAAAAGAAGTCAGTGCTTTAACGAGAGTGATGTCAGTCTTTCAGTTCCTTTGCCAATTTTGATGACAACCACGCAGCCATTTATGGCCTCCCTTCTCTTTGCTTTAGTCTTTTTTTCTTTGTGACTTAAAGAGCAACTCATCCCCAAATCAACTTTTGGTTGCTGATAAACCGTATACATGAGTGTCTAATAGTGATGTCTACATGTCTGTCATTATTTTTGGTATTTTAGTGTATCTTAGTAAAAATATTCAGTCAGTGTGACACCCTCTTCAGATTAAACCTCTACACTGCACCTGAATTTGAATCGGGCATTGCTATTGGCTCTGCTGTGGTGGCTGACATCAGCCGGTGATGGCTAAAGTTAGCCATCCTGCGCGCTGTGGGGTATAAAACAAGCCGAGTCTCGGCTACGCCTTCGTAGAGATTTGAAGTTGGAATAGCAAGTAAGTGTTGATGCCACCAATCCCTCTTCCCCCCGCCGTCCCTCGGTCCGCCAGGCAACACTTCATTTTGGGGCATTTTTCAAACAGGAAATGTGGGCAGAGTTAGACTCTGGCACGGGGGTGGGTTGATCTTTAAGTTTTTAAGCACCCACGTTGACAGACGCTGTGCAAAAGCTGCACAGAATGTTGTTATTTGGAAAACTGTTTTATGATTCTGTTAAAAGATTCACAGACAATCGGAACTTTTAGCAGCAAAGAAATATAATATCACTGTATGAGCAGCAGGGATAGAGACAGCAGGTCAAGAAAACCAGACTGTGGTCACTTCAAGCATGATTATGTTTTACTTTTGAATATGAATATATTTAGCTGATAAATAAGTAACACTCCATCCATCCATCCATCCATCCCAACAACAAAAACACAGCATAAGCACAACAAAAAATGAATACAAACAAAATAACAATAAAAAAAAACACCTTTGGGCATTTTTCATATTCATCGGACCAATGGCAGAGGGGAAAAATAGAGCAGCTATTAGGTCTGGACTTGGGCACAAAATAGCTGAGAAATTTCTTTGTTTTTTCAGCCTCCTATTTGTTCCGTAAGGGGCTCAAGTCTCTCTGCTGAAGTCCAATAATCTTGGAGTGAACATTCACGATTTGACAGCCCACTAAACCAACAGTTAAAGTAAAAGGTTAAAAGACTTTCAAAAAAAGATTGAAACAAATAATTTAGAATCATAAACATTAAGCTTTTGCAGAAACAGTTGCTCTGTTGACCCCTTTTGACAATCAGATCTGTGTTTACATTATACTAAAAAGAGATGCAGAGCGTTAGTGGTTCTGCCCTAAACTTTCCCCAGTTCACAGCGCTCCTCACCCTATCTCTAAGGGTAAGCCTAGCCACCCTACAATTCATCCATTTGCATAAGAGATTTGTTCTTTTGATTTATATCTCAGGTTCAGAGTTGATAAATCAGTAAATCGAGAGCGGTGGTTTTTTTTTTACTTGGCCCTTTCTTCACAATGATGAACAATCATGTCGAAGAGCTCACACCCCTCTAGTGAAGGTTTACTCTAGGGTATTGGAAAAGAGGATTTGACTAATTGTCAAACTTGGACCAGATCTTTACCAAGCCTGAGTGACAATTGCAGTCATTGGGAGTTTGACTGTCCAGTCCACAATTGTGTTATGGATCTGGAGAGGCTTCCAACCACGTTCCTTGAGACATTTTTGCGGAGAATGCTGCACGGGTATGGGGTGCCACGGAGGCTTTTAGGGGTATTGAGCCTTTGCATAATGAAAGCATATGCTGTGTCTGGATCTTAGCACATTATCTTAACACTTCAATTAATTAACTCCATCAAATAGAATGCAAGAAGAGAAATTCTACATTTTATACAGAATATGATTGAATCAAATGAAGCCATTTTACAACATTTTTAGCATGACCATTTTCCAGGAACAATTGTTTGATCAATGTGTTTGTGTTTACATCATTACCAGAACAGAGACACAAATACCCTCGAAACGGCGCTGTATTTTTTGCCATACATCCAGTCCTTGTGGCAGTGATGCTCTCTTATGGCAAGTTGTGTAAAAAGGAGAGCATAGCAAGGACAGCTTCTCTTAACATGGCTCCAAACTTCTGCAGCTCACCTGGCCTCTCTGCCCTGGGACATTGCTGTTCATCTCTATCAATTTTTCTACAACCCCAAACACACACAAACATACACAGAAAAGCCCCTTCATTTCATAAATTAATCTGCCTCCCTGCTTATACAATTGAATGCGTGTGTGTGTGGGAGTGTGTGTCTACAAATCCTTGACACTGCAGAAAATTATCCCCCCCCCAAGAATAATTCAAGTCATCCCTGTGCTCTTGGCGATAAACTTTCCGCCAGTTAATTACAAATGTATGGAAGGATTAGCGGGGGCAATTATTATTATCACTGGGAAATTTATGATTAGTGTCACCAAGTGTTGTATGAAAATAGCAGCCAAAGCGTGAATTAATTTGAGATGTTTGTTTATTGTGACAGCAGGATGAAGAACAAGCACTCCTCGTGGCATAACCTTGAGGGCTCAATAAATGCAGAGCCTTGCTTTTCTGGAGTTTTATTCATCCCTCAGATGAGAGCTGAGAGTTTTAACGCCGCCGGGGGTTAAAGTAATGATTTGTGTGCGTTAAACTTGTCCTGCCTGCGACAGCACTCCTGCCCTCACATTTACTTCTCTACTTCTTTCACTCGTCTCATCAGAGACGTGACTGAAAAGTCACTTTCCTTATTGACTATAGCCAGTGATGGCTAGTGAGGCATATAAGGGCAAGCTGTAATCAAGCATACGATTAGCTGGAAATTAAACCTTCGTCAAAATAGATTCCTTCTTAAAAAACTACTTTTTTATTTACACTACTCTAGGGATATTGTTATTTACATGAGTGCTATTCCTATTTGGTCTGAATTTTAATGAAATAAGTAAAAGTATCCTTTGACATTACTAATAACAAATGAGAAGAAACACCATTTTCATTAGTGTAATATTTATTACTCCAAAAATGTAGACAACAACAAGGGTAGCCCCAAATAACACAAATTGACAATGTCAGTAAGGCAATGCAATTTTATTTGTATAGCACACTTTCAACAACAATGTAATTCAAGGTGCTTTACATGATTAAGTGGTAAAATAAAAGCGTACAGGTGTTTCCACCATTTGCCGCAATGACAGCTTGACAGCAACGTCTCATGCTCCTCACTAGCCTCATGATGTTGTCCTGAGGCAATGCGTTCAGCTCTTTCACAAGTGCTACATGCAGTTCTGCCAGGTCACATGGGGGTGGGGTACGATCATCCAGTCTTTGCTTCAGCTGATCCCAAATGTGCTCTGTGAGGTTCAGGTCAGGGGAGATTGCTGGCCATACCATATGAGGCATTCCAACTTCCTGAGTCTAGCTGTGACAGTTCTGCCACGATGTGGTGGAGCATTATCATCCATGAACAGAAAGTTGGGGTTGTGGTGGTGGAATTAGGGGATGATGATGGGTTCTATGATGTCTCTGAGGTAAGAACGTGCAGTGACTGAGCCATCTACAATAACCAAATCAGTTTTGTGCTTGACTTGTGATGGCTGCCCAGGCTGTTACACCTCCTCCACCAGAGCTAACCCTGGGGACCATGTTGACCTCGGCGTATCACTCACCAACACTAACAACCATCATTTCTGTGCAAGGTGACCCGACACTCGTCAGTGAACGGGACGGTAAACCACTGCTGCATTGTCCAATTCACATGGTCTTGTTCCCACTGCAAACATTCACGGCGGTGTCTTGGTGTCAGTGGAGTCACCTGCAACGGTCGTCTGGCATTCAGGCCAAAGCTGTGGAGTTGGATGCAAATGATTTGTCTGGAAACCCTAGTACCCCTCACATCTCGTAAACGGGCCTGCAGCTGTGTGGCAGTTGCATGACGATATCTGAGCGCATAGGTTCTTAGGTACATGTTCATCGTTGTGGTCTGTCACTTGTGGGGCTTCAACCCTGGGTCTGTCACGAACTCTGCCAGTAGTTCTGTGTCTTGATGCAAGTCTGGTGATGACGCTCTGAGACACACCAAGTTCACATGCAACATCTGACTGCCTGCCACCAACCCGAAGGCGTGCTACGGCCAGGTGGCGCTGCTCATCCATTAAGTGACGTTGTGTGTTCATGGATGTTTGAAGATAAAATAACATAACATAGATAAAATAACAAAATATGGTTTGTCAAGGTGCAGTCTGTCCAGTTCTCATCTGTCATCTCACTCATATATTTGTTTGGGACCCTTAATTTGAGACGAAAAAGAAAGTAGTTCTTTAGTCGCCTTGCCTTGATGACAAAATTCAACAAATAAAGGCATGTTTTTGGATTAGCCAACAGCAACAAGTTACATAAGCACTGAAAAAGCCTCCACCACTTTAAAACATAAAAAACAACAACATTATTTATATTGTTAAGGCTGGACAAAACTAGAAAATGTAGTGATGGAGATACATTGGCAAGTATTGGAATGACGATATCAGTTAGAAAATATGCCTATTTTCATCTTTCCTCTCTTTCCCATCTGTGTTTTCTTTACTCTGTTACCTCTGGCATTTTGAACAACATCATTAGTGTCTGGTGTGAGCATTTTGCATTTGAAATCAAGAATTACAACTCGAGCATCTTTCGCTCATTTTAGTGTGGACAAAAAAAAACAATTAAAAAAACACCCTTACTGATGGAAGTGTGGCTGTTAACTCTTAGTCTTTCTTGGTCCTTATCAGCTTTATTGAATGCATAGGTAATGTGATTACATTTTCATGTTCCTAATTGGCACAAGCAGCACTTTAACGACAGCCACATATCTCAATGACCTGATAAAAGATAAAAACACTAAAGTTAAAGGCAGGATTTCCGATGTAATAAGAGGTTTGTGCTGACTCTAACAATTCAAAGGGATTTTAATCTAACAGTCTGCAGATCATAGGTCATAAGTACAAATAGGTGCAGAGTAGTGTCTGAACTGGAGCAAGGTTAGTAAATTAGGGTCAGCAATCTCCATACAATGTGGGAACCACGGGGGCAGCATAAAACCCTAACCTTTCCTTTTTCCTGTTTGCACAAACATAGAGAATGAACAAAGCCTTATGTTTGGAGGCACATTTAATACTGCGGAATGTCATGACATACTGTGCAGTTGCATTATGATATAATAAAAGTCCTCACATCACATAAAAAATCATTTGTAACCACTGAGACTTCTGAAGAGGGGATAAACCCTCAGCAGAGCAATGATTAGGCTTTAAACACTTTCAATTAGTCCAGCTCAGCATAAAACCAGTCACTTTGGCTCCAGTATGACAAACTGAAAAATTGAGCTCATCTGGCCTCCTAGGAGGTACAATGAGCATGAACTAATTATTACGTTATGCTTACAAATGCAATAACGCTTTAAGAAGTAAATCTGATTTCGTGCTCGCCAAGCAAGGACTAAAATTAAAAGCATTGTTTCTGCATGCAGGCTCGTTGGGTTCCTGGAGCACAAAAGTCCAGCAGGCACCAGAGAACAGTAACACAGAGCAAAGAAAAATGTACGTATGAGCTACTGACAGAGAGAGAGAGGACAGAGATCATCAGTGTTGAGGAGTTTACTTTCAAGTGGTCATGCTAGTGCAGGCAGAGGAAGTATATAGAGTTTGCAGAGAAAAACTCAATGTTAATGACAATTATAGTCAGAATGTGCTAGGGATCTGCATAGATCCTATATTCTGTATTTTAAAATGCACTGCCTTGCAAACATTTTCATGTTTTACACAATTACAGCAAACTTTAATGTATTTTCTAGGACATGACATACTAACACAAATTAGCACATTACTGTAAAGGGGAAATGATACATGATTCTCAAATCTTTTTAATAAAAACTTAAAGGGGAAATATACAAATTTCACTTTTAAAATCCTTTTGTGTTGCCATTTGGGCCTTTGCTGCCTCTATAAACACTCCAAACATGAATAAAAACCATCCATCCATTTTTTTCTGCTAATTTGTGCTGTCAGATATTGGGCTTCTATAAGCTTTTCAAAAAGTGCTTAATTGTAACGTCACATTAAGCAAAATTTGCATAGAACCACCGATCACTTGCCAAGAATTGAGCAGGTGAGATCGCTTTGTGTGAGAGTGACTTTGTGCAAAAAACTTCGTTAACATGTCTTATGCAGACCATAGACCTATTATAACTTGTTTGAAAAGAGGTCACCTTTAAAAAGTGTGGTATGCACCTCTAAACTCAACAAATGGAAAGAAGATGACAAGACAGTAAAACTACCAAGACAGATGAACTGTAGAACCTCAGTTGTGCTTCGGAATTATCAAAAATATTAGCCTCATCTAAACCTTCAACTTGTATGTTGGACCCAATCCCAACCAAATTATTTAAAGAAGTGCTCCATTTGGTTCCTGGCCCCATTTTGGATATGATGAATCTATCCTTAGTAAACGGATACGTACCACAGGACTTTAAAATAGCTGTAATTAAACCTTTACTCAAGAAACCTTCCCTTGATCAAGATGACTTAGTGAATTACAGACCTATATCTAACTTTCCTTTCTTATCCAAAGTCCTTGAGAAAATAGTTGCTAATCAAGTCTGTGAACATCTAAACAGTAACGAGCTGTTTGAAGAGTTTCAGTCAGGTTTTAGAGCTCATCATAGCACTGAAACAGCACTGGTGAAGGTTACTAATGATATTCTCATGGCCTCAGATAATGGACTGGTGTCTGTTCTGGTTTTGTTAGATCTCAGTGCTGCTTTTGACACAGTCAATAATAATATTCTCTTAGAAAGGCTTGAACATGTTGCAGGGATCAAAGGAACAGCACTAGGCTGGTTTAAATCATATTTGTCTGATAGATTCCAGTTTGTTCATCTAAATGATAAATCATCTTCACTCTCAAGGGTTACTTGTGGAGTTCCACAGGGTTCTGTCCTTGGACCAATTCTTTTCACCATATATATGCTTCCAATTGGTAGAATCATTAGACAGCATGGGATAAATTTCCACAGCTATGCCGATGATACACAACTATATTTATCCATAAATCCTGATGAACCCAGTCAGTTAGGTAGATTACAGGCATGTCTGGAAGACATAAAAACATGGATGACCCTAAACTTTTTGCTTTTAAATTCTGACAAGACAGAAGTTGCTGTCTTTGGACCAGAAGTTCTTAAACAGAAAAACTGATTAGTCAATCACTTCATCTGGATGGCATTAAATTGGCCCCCAGTAATAACGTAAAGAACCTCTGCGTTATTTTTGACCAAGACTTGACATTTAAATCCCATATTAAACAGGTTTCTAGGATTTCTTTCTTTCACCTCCGGAATATTGCTAAAATTAGAAACATCCTATCCAGGAGTGATGCTGAGAAACTAGTCCATGCATTTGTTACCTCAAGGCTGGACTACTGTAATTCTTTACTATCAGGAAGTCCACAAAATGCCATTAAAAGCCTTCAGTTGATCCAAAATGCGGCAGCAAGAGTTCTGATGAATATTAAAAAGAGAGATCACATTTCTCCTGTTTTAGCTTCCCTTCATTGGCTCCCTGTTAAATCCAGAATAGAATTTAAGATCCTTCTTCTTACATACAAAGCCCTTAATAATCAAGCTCCATCATACATCAGAGATCTAATTGTTCCATATGTTCCTAAAAGAGCACTTCGCTCTCAGACTGCAGGTTTACTTGTAGTTCCTAGGATCTCTAAAAGTAGAATGGGAGGCAGATCTTTTAGTTATCAGGCTCCTCTCCTGTGGAACCAGCTCCCAGCTTTAGTCCGTGAGGCAGACACTCTGTTTACTTTTAAGGCCAGGCTTAAAACTTTCCTTTTTGATAAAGCTTATAGTTAGAGTGGCTTAGGTCATCCTGAGCTATCTCTGTATTTATGCTGCTATAGGCTTAGACTGCTGGAGGACAGACTTACCAATTTTCTTCACTCTGCTACTTCCTTTTCTCCTACGACTCTCCAGTTGTATTACAGTACATTCTGTTATTTCGACTGTTAACTTTGTTTTCTCTCAGTGTTTTTCTCTCCATAGAAGATATACCTGGTCTGGTATCCTGCTTGGCTGCAATGCCCTGTTGGACGGGGGCATCGAGTGGGATGATCCTCTCAGTAACTGAACATCCACTGTGTCCTGTTATCAACTTTTTACTTTCTGTAACATAGAAATTACTCTTATACCAGATCTTCTGTTCCTTCTGTGTTCTGCTCTGTCTTCTCAAACCCCCAGACGGTCGTGGCAGATGGCCGCTCCTACTGAGCCTGGTTCTGTTGGAGGTTTCTTCATGTTAAAGGGGAGTTTTTCCTCTCCACTGTCGCTACATGCTTGCTCAGTATGAGGGATTGCTGAAGGATTGCTGTGTTTGAAATCTGCCCAAGCTCACGCCAATGACTGACGCAATCTGCTGGGATTCCTTAAATAGGAAACTTTTTAACTGATTGGAATGTTTGTATAATTGTATTGAAATAACTTCTTGTTAAGTGCCTTGAGATGACATCTGTTGTGAATTGGCGCTATATAAATAAACTGAATTGAATTGAATTGAATAGATGTCCACACAAACTGAAAGGCCTAGCAAAGATAGCATTTAGCAGATAAACTGCAGATATCGAGAGCCCAGGTGGGAGAATCTGAGATCGGGACAACTATTAGTCACTAAACAAAACTAGCTGATTTATGGGAGAGGAGCAAGGAGAAAATAACTAATTCAAACATACAGCCAGAGCTATACAATGGTTTAGATCTATGGAACACCAAACTACTCAAAATTAAATAAATAAAAAAACCATTGTGAAATAGATATCTGGATAACAAATAATAACAAATATATAACGTGACAATAAAATTGTGAAAAAACTGAATATATATAAAATTCTAAGTTCAATAGTATGAAATATTTTTCATTTTCCTTAAAAAATCTGTTTCTTAATATAATAAATTATTTTAATGTAAAATATTTGCTAATATTGGGAATTATTTTTTAGCCATTTTTATTTAATTTCATCTGTTTTTATTGCAAAACGTCATTTTTCCAAAGTCATTTTTTATTTCATATTGGTGTTTTTCCCAGTGGCTTATTTATTTCAGAATGTCACTTTTCAGCAGAATAACCTCATCTGCCAATCAGAGTCAGTGGGTGGGACCTGCATGCTCATTGGCTGGTCCTTAAACATCGATCTTCCTGGATACCCGTTCTCACTCACTGTGACTGAGCAGCCTGCTGTACAGCTACCAACAACATGCTAAGACAAGAGTCGGAGTTGCATGAATTTTGTTCATCTCTGGTTACTCTACCAGATCAAACTGAGAGGAATCATTTATCAGAGAATGCCATTTTGAGTTGTTTGGATAATATTTTTGAAATCATCCCAGGTCCAAGACTGAAGACTTTAGTGCTGTCCGACATCAGAGTTATTGCTGATATGTTTTCTCTGTCATCCAGCACAACTCGGAGGACGACAAAGAAAACATATCAGCAATAACTCTGATGTCGGACATCATCCAAATGATTCAAAATGGCATTCTCTGATAAATGATTCCTCTCAGTTTGATCTGCTAGAGTAACCAGAGATGAACAAAATTCATGCAACTCCGACTCTTGTCTTAGCATGTTGTTGCTAGCTGTACAGCAGGCTGCTCAGTCACAGTGAGTGAGAACGGGTATCCAGGAAGATCGATGTTTAAGGACCAGCCAATGAGCATGCAGGTCCCACCCACTGACTCTGATTGGCAGATGAGGTTATTCTGCTGAAAGTGACATTCTGAAATAAATAAGCCACTGGGAAAAACACCAATATGAAATAAAAACTGACTTTGGAAAAATGACGTTTTGGAATAAAAACAGATGAAATTAAATAAAAATGGCTAAAAAATAATTCCCATTATTAGCAAATATTTTACATTAAAATAATTTATTATATTAATAAACAGATTTTTAAAGGAAAATGACAAATATTTCATACTATTGAACTTAGAACTTTATATATATTCAGTTTTTTTTCACAATTTCATTGGCACATTATATATTTGTTATTATTGTTCATGTAGATATCTATTTCACAATGTTTTTATTTATTTATTTAATTTTGAGTAGTTTGGTGTTCCATATAGATCAGACTATATTCAAGTGTTAGTATGGCCTAGTCAAAGTCCAGACATAAACCAAATAAAGAAACTGTGGCAAGACTTGGAAAATAATGTTCACAGCTGCTCTTCATCCAATCTGACTGAGCCTGAGTTACCTTTGCAAAGAAGAATGGGCAAAGAATTAGATGTGTCAAATTGGTAAATACATAACCTAAAACAAAGTACTGGTAAATACAAATGCATTTGGAGTGTTGTTATTAATCAAATAATGCTACAAAACAAAGAAAGCACATTGGATACACTCAGGTTGGGCTATGCACACATTTCTAATAGGATAATGTATCTCTTTATTTCATTTGATCAAAGTAGAACATATAATTCTCCACTGGATTCATATTTTCCCTTATGACAAATCTAACTACAGTAGCATTTGTCATGATGTGAAATACTGAGTAGAGGACCACCAAACTTCCACATAGTTCTGGAGATTAACTGCAATCCAGTGCTAAACACAATGGATATAATTGTTTATTATAAGATTTTTAAAATGTCTGACTTTGGATTATGCATTTTAGAGTGAAAACTAAGCCATGAGGTTGAGAAAACTGGCTGTAAACCTAATAAGCAGAAAGAAGACGATAACATTTCTGCCTAATGTAAAGTGCCCAGTAGTCTACATTTTTCTAAAATTAGGTTTTACCCAGACATTAAACAGCTGACTTCCCATTCAACTGCATCTAAGATGAAATGGTTATTTTAGACAGGTAAAAAGCTAGTACTCACATTTATTTAGACTTGGGATTGAGACAACTTTGAGACAGACAGCAAAGCACTCAGACATTTAAGATGTAGTAAAAAAGAAGCCGGAGTTGTAACATAGCCACTCCTCTTTAACACCTACTGTACAATCAAGCAAAATGGGGCTTTTATTTTTTGAGGTTTTCCAGAATGGTCACAAAAGAATCCAAAATTAGACATGTTACCAAAGTTTTTCCCAAGAAAATACTGACCTATCTACAGTGTTTCCCAGCCTAGCTCAAAATTATTCACCTAAAAACTATTTGAAAGAAAATGCAGCTTGGGAGCAGAGACACCTAGGCACAACGCTACTTCACATGGTATTGGGCCACCTTTGCAAAGCAGCTAGGAGCAAAAAAATTTTTTAACATGGCGCTGATTGGCTGTTCTCCCAAGAGCAGAGATAAGAAAGATGGTAGATACTAGCTTCTGCGGTAGAGCTGAGAGTGTTCTCAAGTATTCGCAGATTTTGGCTATTAGCAGGCAGCTGTGGTCTCTAAACCTTGTGAATACCAGGGGTTTAGAGACCACACCTGGTGACCTCAATAATCATATCAATTGCAAATGAAAATAAGTAACGCGAAGGAATTACAGGAGCCGATTTTGACTTGGGACTACATTACGACAAAGCACTGCTGTCAGCCGACCGTCACGATTATAGTAATTCATAATAGCCCAGCAACTACCAAGGAATTAGAGACAATAGAGCATTACTTACAGCCACTGATGATGCACTTTGCTTAGTATCTGTACAAAAAAATGAATGGGACTACCATATTCTTCAGACGCAGTACAATATTTCTGGTAGAATATTGCATTTTTTCCTTCATTGTCGTCCTTTGTGAAATACTCCTCACAGCCCAGATATCTATAAATTTTCTCCACGGGTGTTGTTGGAGGAGTTCCCAGGGCAACAAGCCGTTGTCTTCTTCATTCCACATTAGAGGGAATTCCGTGAAACATCGTGTTGCTGTATGTCTAACCAGGGCAGTAAAAACTCTGTGCAGCTCATGCATTTGTGTTTACAGAAATAGGTGTCTTTTGCAGGCGCCGAGTCATGTCCTTGCGCCTTGCAGCGGTAGTTTACAGCTGTGCTTTACAGCTGTGCTTTGTCGCAATGTAGTCCCAAGTCCAAATCAACTCCTGTAATTCCTTTGTATTACTTATTATTTTTATTTGCAATATGATTATTGTGGGGACCAGGAATAATCAGGATCATTATTGAGTAACTTTAATGACTTTTGCACACTAAATGCTAGTTGTTACCATTCACTTACATTGTTTATGCTAAAATAAAGAAAACTGACTTCTGCCAGATTAGGAGGATGACTGGGCTGGTTACAAAATGCTTTTTCTCACTTATCTAAGTCTGTGGAATATGGCAACAGACTAAATTTCACTTAAGGGTGGAATATCCCTTTAATACAGGATCATGCCTTAGGTTTGAATCACGATTGCAATAAAGAAGCTTGATGTGCCTTTTTTTCTACTTTGTGACTATCTTTAGACTGGACAACCACAAGTTTTTTGTAATATTTGGAGCCCACACTCTCATGTAAATGTATGAAGTGTAGGCAATAGCATCTCTCTCTCTTCAGTCACGCTCAAAAACAGCCTCCCACTCAGCCTATGTTGTGGAAGTGCCTTTGATTGATGACTCTGACCTATTCTAGGAGCAAGCTGCCACATCTGCAACCTAATTACCCCATCATCACTACTTCTCTATGTCGTGCTATGATACATACACACAGACAGACATAACAGCAGGTTTCTGGTTTGCTTTTTTCTTGCTAAGTTCAAAGTACAAGTTGCAGGTTGCAGTGGGAACAATTCAACTCAGACATTTGCCCTTCCTGCACAGCAGAGTGGGTTATTTTCACAGTAATCCCTTAGAGCATTTTGCTGTAGAGAAAGCAGTTTTATTCTCTGTGGGGCGTGCCATCCATTTTCTGTTTAGACAATGGCACATCTTTAGTCTGTTTATGGAAACAGTGAACACGCCCTTTTTGTCTCTGTTGCTTTGTCTGTAAAATTCCCATGTACTTCACAGATGGTTGGCCTGGTGCTTAGCTGTGCTCCATTTAGGGTGCTTGAAAAGCTTCCAGCTGACGGCTAAAAATACTTGATCTCTATACAGTATGGATAAAGGGGTGTGAAAAACAATATTTGGCTCTATCCTGATTTTTCTGCTTTTGTTTGACTCATAGAAGACAGAGTCTGAGCTTCATACAAAACATTTGAAAACATCAACACAAAAAAGGGTTTTAGTGAGACAAATAGGATTTGCTGTCCATGTTTTAAATAATCTGCCCCTTCAACAAAAAGCATAAGTTGTGAAACTATTTCCAATGGGGTTCCACTCTGGCTTGGCCAGGCCGATTTTATTACCTCCACTAGGAGGTAATGTTTTCGTGCCCGTCTGTCTGTTAGCAGCATAACGCAAAAAGTTCTGGACAGATCTGTATGAAATTCTCAGGAAATGTCCGTAATGGGACCAGGAACAAGTTATTAAAGTTTGGGGTTGATCCAACATGAAGTGCGTATCCACCCACCTACCAGCGGCGCTATCGTGGACTCCTCCCCCCTCTCAGAGAGCTCACAAAAGGCTGACCTCGCACAGCAGCCCCGCCATGGTTGGAGCATATGCACAGCAAATTAACCGCGCATGCACGAATCTCCCCTCTCTGCTGGTAAGGCACAGCAACAGTACGAACACAGCCATGCGTCTCATAAACAGATATTTTATTGGAAAAGTACAGAAAGTTAAAATTAGAAAACAAAATGGCGATGAGGAGGTGTAGGTGGCCCTGGCGGACTTTCCTATGTCTGTCTCTACAGTTCACCTTTATCACCTATTGGTGCATGCGGGGTTATTTTAGGGTAATGAGTGGACGACTGCAAGGAGTTTTTGCTTCAAAGTGTTCATGTGAGCTAGGTGGTCTTAAAAAAAAAAGACCTTAGATGACTTCCTTTGGCAAATTCTCTTTAGAGTCACTCCAGAGAGTCAGTCTTCAGCTCACCACTGCATCACCAATCCTTCATCGCACATAACAATAGTAATGCAGCGATTTTTCACATAATAATCTTTTGAGAGTGTTTATTGCCAAAATCTCAGTAGCCCTGCTTGGCTGCCTAGGATAGAAAATGTGTTTTCCAGGCTAGCCTCCTAAACAACTAGTAGCAGATAGATTGGAATGGTTGTCATAGAGACTTGATGTTCCCAAGATGCATCTCTTTGTAGGCGTTCTTACTATCATCCACACTGTGTGTTGGGGTGGAAAGATAAACTTATCCTCATCCAGCCTTGTTTGTGATGATTCTGGTTGTTTTAATCTTCTTAAATATCGCTTTGACTGTAGATATGGCAAAGTTTAAAAGGAAAGTTGTAATCTTGTAACCAATTAATGACTGATGAGGATCAACATGTGTCTGTCTAACTGGGATCCTATGTTTTCCTATATTTCTCATTTTCAATTCAATTCAGTTCATTTAAATAGTTCTAATTCACAACATATGTCATCTCAACGCACTTAAAAAAGTGAATTCAATGCAATCATATGCAGTGAAGTTCAGTTTATCATTCGTACTTTAGGATGATAGAACACACATACAGCAAAATTCAGCAGATAGCTTTGTCTGGGAGAGAGGCAGGACCACTGAAAGACAGAGCCTGTGTAATCATGCTTATGTCATGAAGGAGAAAATGTATTCATTTGAACTTAAAAATTAAAGCTTTTCCATTATGCGGGGATTCAGGTAGCTCCTCTGCTTTGAGGTGATTTTGCCTACAGTACCATAAAAAAAAATATTGACATTACTGAACTGAGGATTTATTGCTATGTGTAAATCTTATCAGTGGAAGCATCAGCATCTTTGCGGCCTCTTATGTTTCAATTCACGAGAAAACCAGCAACCTGGTTCATGAATCAGTCATGTGGTACGGCCGGCTAGCGAGGCCTCGAACGTCATTATATACGTAATCAACTAATCAACACATGCCTCGATATGTGCTTCACAAAAACCCTCCTGGATTACTCTAAACACACTTTTGCTGGAAGCCTCTACTTAAAGGACACATCACTACTAATAGTATTATCAGTAAATCCAGAGAACGAGGTCAGAGAATATTCGGGAGAATCAGTAGACTGATTGTTGGTTTTTACCCTAAACAAGCTTTGATATTATCCAATAGATTTGTTTTCCTTTTCATTGGCTTCTATTTTATTGAAGATACATAGTCACCATCTATTATTCTTTTTTTTTTTACCCACTGAAGTCAATTAAATACATCAAGCAAACCAGTGAACTTCCTCAACAGACTGAATTGCATTAAGCCAAGAAGAAAAACAAACTGGGTGAATCTGTCTGCCTGCTCACTCTTGTGCAATCAGTTGACATGGCCGTGTGACTGCACACACTGATGAATATGTAAATACACAGAAGCTCTCATGCTTACCTCCCACAATCACTGAAACACATTTTGTTCCAATGTGAACTGAATCTGAGTGCTGTCTTATTGCCAAAAATCACTCTAATCAGATTTTGTTTAGAATATTTTAGTCCATCACCGAACCATTCATAACTCACTCTTAACTGATCCGTTCTGTCGCTGAGAAGGAAACTTCATGGAAACCAAAGTTAACTGAAACCCGTTCTTTATGTTAAGAGCACATGAAGAGGTGAAGAAGAAAAATTATGAGGCAGTAGGAGGCAAAAACAAATGTACGTGTTGTAGATGAGGGTTTTTACAAAAGATGAGTTGCACAACATATGATATCAAATCAATTTTGGCCAAGAGTCTTTCAAACATAAAAAATTTCAAACATAAAAAATGAATTATATAATCAGTCAGAGGAATGTTTTTGGATGAACTGTTTAAATAGCTGGAAGCAACTGGACTACCAGTTACTAGAATAAATCACTTGCCAACACCCATTCATATACAGTAAACATGATTACTGACCAAATCTTTGCCAAATACATTTGATACAAATGACCATGCTGTATTGCCATGAGCACATATTGTATCTACACGTAACTAGAAATAATGGAATAATGCAATAACATCCCACCAAAATAATTATTCTGTTGTTTTTGAGCAACACTCTCCTTGGAAGCCTTTGGTTTGTGACACCTATGTTGGTGGTGTTTCACCATGTAGTCTACCACTCATTTAAACACTGTTGACCCAACACACTCCTCCCTGGTACCAGAACTAAATGATGTTGTGCCTAGACAAACCAGAAAAACAAATCCCCAGAGGCTTTAAGCTATGACTCAGCCTCTGAGCTCCCCATGTGAGATCTAACAAAGCACCTGAAAATTGCCCAAGAACAATGGATGCTATTTTCTTCAATCCAAAAGATCAGTAGGATGCACTCCCTACATCCAGTGTGGCAAAGACACCATGGCACACCTCTAGAGGTTCCATGTCTTGGCTCCCGACAAGTCTTAGTTGTTATTTAGTAAGCCATTAAAAAGCACCAGAGTCTGGATTCTTCTCAAAAGTACGAAGAAGGCTGAACAATATTGCTTGGATTACAAGAGGCAATTCTTCTTAGGAAACTCTGGGCTCCGATTGCATTTGTTGATTTATTGCGATTATGGGTTACTGTACTAAACAGGCAATACATAGTCTGCTGTTAATGAGAGTGACCTAATTAATTACTCGGAGAGGATGGATTCAGAGGATGGGAAGTCACTGTACTTTCTTCAAGATCTACTGTAGATTATTGCATCTTATTAGTGCAGCCTTCTAAACCAAATACCTTGGTGAAAGTGTTTATTAAACGTGAGCTGTAATCCTCTGCCAGAATGACGTGTATGTAAGAGTTTCATTACATGGGATTTGATAAAACGTTTTATGAAACACCATGCACAATACAAAGGGTCAACAGTAATGTTTTTAATTTTTGTTTTATTCCGACCAACTTTTTGTGATTTAGCTTTTTTTGTTTTATTAGAGCAAACAAAGCTATTGTTTTGGTAAAGGTTTGATCTGAATCTTAGGGCATATTCACACAAGCCTTGCTTAGTTTGCTTAAAATAAGCTCAAATTTGTTTTCTCCCTTGGTGCGGACCCTTTTGGCCGGTGTGAATATAACCCAGCAAACTCTGGTGCACACCAAACAAGCGAACAGAGACCCAGCTGAAGAGGTGCTCTTGGAACGGTTCCAAACAAACCCTGGTCTGGAACAATTTAGGTGTGAAAGCGACTGAACCTTATCCTACCCAGTAAACAGAAAAACCCTACCCGTCTTTATGGTGCATTATGAGAAATAATTAAAAAAATAATTAAAAATTTTTTTATGCGTGTTGCCTTAACATATGAATGCCCCCGCTGTGACATTAATACAGTTTATTCATATTTTATTTATATTTATTATGTTATGTTAATTTTACACAATCCATCTATTTGCATCCTATTGTACACCTCATGTTGTATCAAACGGTCTTGATGAGCAAACATTTCTGTTAAGATCTGTAGCTGTATCAGAGGTCGCACTTCAATCTTTTGCTGTCGGTCATTTTGACTGACGGGGTCAAAAAAATCCTGTCTATCAATTTTTACCCGTCAATTTTTTTTAAATGATAAAACATTTCAGTAGTTTTCATTCATTTTAGTTGATAATAAATCCGAACAAGCTGATCAGAGAATCCACATTGTGCCATCACACAAAGAGCACATGAATAAGCTACATGTTACAGTGGCTTGCAAAAGTATTCGGCCCCCTTGAACTTTTCCACATTTTGTCACATTACAGCCACAAACATGAATCAGTTTTATTGGAATTCCAGGTGAAAGACCAATACAAAGTGGTGTACACGTGAGAAGTGGAACGAAAATCATACATGATTCCATAGTTTTTATTATTATAAATAAGTGAAAAGTGGGGTGTGCGTAATTATTCAGCCCCCTGAGTCAATACTTTGTAGAACCACCTTTTGCTGCACTTCCAGCTTCCAGTCTTTAAGGGTATGTTTCTACCAGCTTTGCACATCTAGAGACTGAAATTCTTGCCCATTCTTCTTTGCAAAACAGCTCCAGCTCAGTCAGATTAGATGGACAGCGTTTATGAACAACAGTTTTCAGATCTTGCCACAGATTCTCGATTGGATTTAGATCTGGACTTTGACTTGGCCATTCTAACACATGGATATGTTTTGTTTTAAACCATTCCATTGTTGCCCTGGCTTTATGTTTAGGGTCGTTGTCCTGCGGGAAGGTGAACCTCCACCCCAGTCTCAAGTCTTTTGCAGACTCCAAGAGGTTTTCTTCCAAGATTGCCCTGTATTTGGCTCCATCCATCTTCCCATCAACTCTGACCAGCTTCCCTGTCCCTGCTGAAGAGAAGCACCCCCAGAGCTTGACGCTGCCACCACCATATTTGACAGTGGGGATGGTGTGTTCAGAGTGATGTGCAGTGTTAGTTTTCCGCCACACATAGCGTTTTGCATTTTGGCCAAAAAGTTCAATTTTGGTCTCATCTGACCAGAGCACCTTCTTCCACATGTTTGCTGTGTCCCCCACATGGCTTGTGGCAAACTGCAAACGGGACTTCTTATGGTTTTCTTTTAATAATGGCTTTCTTCTTGCCACTTTTCCATAAAGGCCAACTTTGTGCAGTGCATGACTAATAGTTGTCCTATGGACAGATTCCCCCACCTGAGCTGTAGATCTCTGCAGCTCATCCAGAGTCACCATGGGCCTCTTGGCTGTATTTCTGATCAGCGCTCTCCTTGTTCGGCCTGTGAGTTTAGGTGGACGGCCTTGTCTTGGTAGGTTTACAGTTGTGCCATACTCCTTCCATTTCTGAATGATCGCTTGAACAGTGCTCCGTGGGATGTTCAAGGCTTGGGAAATCTTTTTGTAGCCTAAACCTGCTTTAAATTTCTCAATAACTTTATCCCTGACCTGTCTGGTGTGTTCTTTGGACTTCATGGTGTTGTTGCTCCCAACATTCTCTTAGACAACCTCTGAGGCCGTCACAGGGCAGCTGTATTTGTACTGACATAAGATTACACACAGGTGCACTCTATTCAGCCATTAGCACTCATCAGACGATGTCTATGGGCAACTGACTCCACTCAGACCAAAGGGGGCTGAATAATTACGCACACCCCACTTTACAGTTATTTATTTGTAAAAAATGTTTGGAATCATGTATGATTTTCGTTCCACTTCTCACTTGTACACCACTTTGTATTGGTCTTTCACGTGGAATTCCAATAAAATTGATTAATGTTTGTGGCTGTAATGTGACAAAATGTGGAAAAGTTCGAGGGGGCCGAATACTTTTACAAGCCACTGTATTATGAACATTTCACCCTCTGTGGCCTGAATGCTCTGCAAGGAGCTGAACTGCTCCTCCTGTGCCTAATGGAGGCTGAAGCGCCACTTCAGCCATAGTTTTGAAATGAGGGAACATTTTCTCTAATTGGAGTGATCATAATTCGGCAAAACTCTCTGAACATGGGGCTTTTCTGTTTGCTTCAGTGGGAGGAAATCCCCCCGGGTGCACTCTTTTTGCATCAGTAGTTAAACTGCAACGATCTATCACTGCCAGTCTGTGTACGATGCACTCACAGATGCTCTCCAAAGCCTCAGTAACTCTTCAATGTGCTGTCAGCTTGCGCATAGCAAGATGCATTGATTACGGTGTCCAGGTCTGAGATGATGCTGAGATGCTTTCATGGGAATCTTTTTTGATTGATTTAGTTACCTATACTCCATGTGTAAAGTTGAACATGTTTTCATATTTGCACCAAGTGGTCAGGGGATTGAATATATGTCAAGATTATCAACACCCTTCAGATTTTTCCATCACCATTAAAAAAAACGGTCAAATACAGAAAATATTTGGTGTGTATTAACCATAACACCAGAAAAACAATAAAAACAGCACTCTCCATTGTTTATGTTGACCTATTTTCACATGGCTTCCTGGTTTTACCTCGCTTACACGTTTAATTGTCCAATGGCTGAAAGACCTTAGCACACATGTCTTTCTGTTGAGAAACTCTGGTCCTGTTGCATTCACTTGCAGTGTGAATAGGAACCACTGAAAAAAAACCCAAAAAAAACATTTGGTCTTTACCAAAGCAAGTGAACTAACGGACCTTCCTGGTGTGAATACACCCTAGAGTACCTGTCAAAATCGGATTGTCTTTGACACAATTTCCTATGGCTTTCTTGGAGCAGTGGCTCTCATCCTGCCTCTCTTCAATAAAGGGACTTAAGGGGATCCGAACAAAGGAGGGTTGCATACAAATGCAAACCACACTTTTTCTTTGTAAAAACGTTATTCAACCATTTCCCTTCTACATCTCAAATGGTTACTACTTTGTGTTGATCTATGAAAAACCTAACAATATACAGTGGGGTAAAAAAGTCTTTAGTCAGCCACCAATTATGCAAGTTCTTCCACTTAAAAAGGATGACAGGCTGGTAATTTTCATCATAGGTATACCTAAACTATAAGAGACAAAATGAGAAAACAAAAATCCAGAAAATGTCATGGTTTGATTTTAAAAGAATTTATTTGCTAATTATGATGGAAAAAAAAGTATTTGGCCACCTAAAAACAAGCAAGATTTCTGGCTCTCACAGACATGTAACTTCTTCTTTAAGAGTCTCCTCTCTCCTACACCCGTTACCTGTATTAATGGCACCTGTTTGAACTCGTTATCAGTATAAAACACACCTGTCCACAACCTAAAACAGTCACACTCCAAACTCCACTATGGCCAAGACTAAAGAGCTGTCAAATGACACCAGAAACAAAATTGTAGACCTGCACCAGGCTGAGAAGACTGAATCTACAATAGGTAAGCAGCTTGGTGTAAAGAAATCAACTGTGGGAGCAATAATTAGAAAATGGAAGGCATACAAGACCACTGATAATCTCCCTCGATCTGGGGCTCCACACAAGATCTCACCCCGTGGGGTCAAAATGATCACAAGAACGATGAGCAAAAATCCCAGAACCACACAGGGGGACCTAGTGAATGACCTGCAGAGAGCTGGGACCAAAGTAACAAAGGCTACCATCAGTAACACACTACGCCGCCAGGGACTCAAATCCTGCAGTGCCAGACATGTCCCCCTGCTTAAGCCAGTACATGACCAGGCCCATCTGAAGTTTGCTAGAGAGCATTCGGACGATCCAGAAGAGAATGTCATATGGTCAGATGTAACTAAAATATAACTTTTTGGTAAAAACTCTACTAGTCGTGTTTGGAGGAGAAAGAATGCTGAGTTGCATCCAAAGAACACCATACATACTGTGAAGCATGGGGTGGAAATATCATGCTTTGGGGCTGTTTTTCTGCAAAGGGACCACGAAGACTGATCTATGAAAAGGAAAGAATTAATGGAATTAATATCGTGAGATTTTGACTGAAAACCTCCTTCCATCAGGAAGGGCATTGAAGATGAAACGTGGCTGGGTCTTTCAGGATGACAATGATCCCAAACATGTCGCCCAGGTAATGAAGGAATGGCTATGTAAGAAGCGTTTCAAGGTCCTGCAGTGGCCTAGCCAGTCTCCAGATCTCAACCCAATAGAAAATCTTTGGAGGGAATTGAAAGTCAGTGTTGCCCAGCAACAGCCCCAAAAGATCATTGCTCTAGAGGAGATCTGCATGGAGTAATGGACCAAAATACCAGCTACAGAGTATGAAAACCTTGTGAAAACTTACAGAAAACGTTTGACCTCTCTCATTGTCAACAAAGAGTATATAATAAAGTATTGAGATGAACTTTTGTTATTGACCAAATACTTATTTTCCATCCATAATTTGCAAATAAATTCTTGAAAAATCAGACCATGTGATTTTCTGGTTTTTGTTTTTCACATTTTGTCTCTCATAGTTGAGGTATACCTATGATGAAAATTACAGGCCTCTCTCATTTTTTTAAGTGGGAGAACTTGCACAATTGGTGGCTGACTAAATATTTTTTTGCCCCACTGTACATTAAAGTTGTAACTTTTAAAGTTGTAACTTTAGACAGGTGTGAACACTAGACAAAGCAAGGAACATTTATTTATATTGCACACTTTCAGCAACAAGGCTGTTCAAGGTGTTTTGGGTGAATAGGGGATAAAATAAAAACAGCAATAGAACAACAATAAAAACAGAAACATAAAGAATATTAAAGCATATTACCTTTAAGGCATTCCAGCTATTATTACTCAACTAATAAAAGGCAGCTGTAGGTTTGATTTAAAGGAACTCAGTGTTTCAGTAGCTTTGCAGTTTTCTGGAAGTTTGTTCCAGATTACAGAAGCATAAAAACTGAATGCTGCTTCTCAATGTTTGATTTGAATTTTTAGGATGCTGAGTACACAAGAATTAGAAGACCTGGGTGGTCTGGTTGGTATAATGACAAAAGATCTTCAACATACTTTGGTGCTAAGCCATTCAATGATTTGTAAACTACGAAAAGTATTTTACTTTTATTAGTATTTAGTTGCTAATCTAGTATGTGAGCATTTAAACAGTAAGAACCTGTTTGAAGAGTTTTAGTTGGGTTTTAGAGCTCATCATAGCACTGAAATAGCACTGGTGAAAATTTCCAATTATATTCTCAAGACCGACATCAGATAATGGACTTGTGACTGTTCTGGTCTTGTTAAATCTCAGTGCAGCTTTTGACACAGTCGATCACAATATTCTCTTAGAAACGCTTGAACATGTTGCAGGGAACCAAAGAACAGCACTAGGCTGGTTTAAATCATATTTGTCTAACAGATTCTAGTTTGTTCATGTAAATGATAAATCTTCTTCACACTCAAGGGTTATTTGTGGAGTACCACAGGGTTCTGTGGCTCAATAGAACTATGACTGTGTAAGTTTGGCAACTGTACTAAAAAAATAACCTAGGATTGTTATTATTCTCCTCTATTAATGATGAACAATATGCTGTTCTAGCTTGTCAAAGGGTCTTTTTATACAATGGTAGACTATTTTTCTATGTCAAGTAGGAATGCTCTAGGTGTGTAAAATGCCATTTTCTCTCCAATTTACTAGCATTCTGCTTCAAAGTATGCAGCTCTGCATTAAACCAGAAAGCCAACCTCCTATGGCAAATCACTTTCTTTTTTAAGGGGGCTACACTGTGTAATGTCAGACGCAATGACGAAGTAACGCTATGAACCAGACCATCAATTTGTGAAGGGTTAGAGATGGAATTGCTGCCCTCCACTGTGTTACTCTGAGATATTGAAGAAAATAAGAATGAAACAGATTCTTTAAAACTTGTTACAGCCTTGTCTGATGAAGCTCTACTATAATTACATTTTCTTTCAGGTTTGGGATGGTCACTTAAAATAAATTCAAAAGTTATCAAAAAATGGTCAGACAGGACCAGGTTATGTGGGAGGACTGTTATGTCCTCACACTCAATGTCCTATGTTTGTGTAAAGGAGGGCCCAAATACAGAGAACTATGTAAGACGAGTGGGCTTTAATAAAAGTTAGAAATAAAGAACTTACAAGGTCGAACTGAGTACATGGGAATAAAATGCTGGGATAAAGAAACAGCAAATGAAGAGGGAAAACTTACCAGGGGAGGGAGGGAAACTGTAGAGTTTAAATACACTGAGGAGGAATGGACGTGACAGGGAGGAACCAAAGGACTAATTAGTAGAGAGCAGATGCAGGTGAGGAAGACAGCAGGTGGAGGCAATTGGCAGCTGGGCAGGGGAGCTGAACTGCAGGGAGAAAACAGAAGGAAAACAAAGGCATAAACAGAAGAGAAGACTGGACAGAAAATAATCCTAAATGAGAAGAGCAGTGTTGGGAAGGTTACTTTTAAAATGTATTCCATTACAGTTTACAAAATACATGCTCCAAAATGTAGTTTGTTATGTATTCTATTAAGTTACTCAATGTAACATATTCTAAATACTTAATACATTATCATAATGTTTACAACTCCATGAATCATATCCTGAAATTTCTTGTTTCTTTTTCTCTACCAATCTGCTGTTCAACCCAAATCTCTGAATAGACATGTTAAGATAAGATGTTTTGTGTGCTTAAAGTGTAACTGAACCCCCTGAAAAATCATAACCCCGCCCCCAGACAACATTAAAATAATTCTACAAAGTAGGCGGTGCCAGGAAGAACGGAGGGGTATGTATTAGACTTAATATTTACTCTATATGATAAAGGATTTATGACCACTAAATCCAATTGGTTGTAAGATTCAGATAATTATTTATTAAAAGCTAGGAATTTTAAATGAGAATAAGAAAGAAATGTATGTTAATTCCCTGTTAATGCCCAACCTGGCCCCCTGGCAAAACTTTGCTAGAGCCGCCCCTGCACAGTTGTAGAAAAGGATCCTGGTGTTATTTGTCTCTCAGAAGCAGTTTATAACTTCCCTTTAACTCATTCATGTCACCTAAAAGGTAAACCTGTTTCTCCATCACCTGTTCAGCTCTGATGATCCAGTAAGAACATCTCCTGGTTTCATCTTCATGTTTCCATCTCACCAGTGGCGGCTGGCCAATAGAGGGCGATAGGGCGCCGCCCGACCAGTGTTTCACAAGTGTTTTTGATTTCTTTTTTTTTTAAAATAACAATAATCACATATTATAAGTTAATTGTGAGTTTAAATTCGTAACAAAGTATTATATATAAAAATATATATAATTTTCGGAGAAAAAGCTCCCGCTGCGTAGCAGCTGGGGCGACAGAAAGATCGCCCCAAGCAGTGCAGCAGCCAGCCAATCACTGACAAGAAATTCACACATAGCAACAGGAATTTATCCAATCAGCGTCGTTGATTCGGACTCATGAAGGGCGATAGAGAAATCGCCCCAAGGCTGGTGTGAGGGCGGGCAAGATATCTGGTGGTGACATTGGCAGTGTGATTTCTCTGCCACAAGAGGGCGCTGCTGTAAGAGTTAGCAGCTTTGTGTGTAAAATATTTGTGTAAACCTAATAAGTTATTTGTTTCCAGTTTGGTTCTAAACTTGTTTGTGCAATATTGTATTTATGTTTAGTATAAGAATGCCTCAAATTGTTAATATTGGCATTAAAATAATCAGTATTTCACATAGTAGCCTACTGGTATCCAGCCGTTTATGTTCAATTGTTTTGGGATGATTATTGAAAATGACTTGATAAGCTATATGCACAGCTCCACTACTTCCTGAACTAAGTACAGCCATTTTATTTCCTGTCTGTATTGGACAAACTGATCAATCCAGGTGTGTCTGACCTCAGTAGTCACAACAACAATGGTCAGACACACCTGGATAAATCAGTTTGTCCAATGATGTAAGACAAGAAATAAAAGAGCTGTACTTAGTTCAAGGCAAGGCAAGGCAATTTTATTTGTATAGCACACTTTCAACAGCAGGGTAATTCAAGGTGCTTTACATGATTTGGTGATTTAAAAAAAAACACATAAAAGAAACACACATTACACATGATACACAATAAAGCAAGAGAAAAATAAAAAAAAGCAAGAGAGCATGAACACATTTCATACATATGACATCAAGCATTTACTCAAAGGGAATTCTAAACAGATGGGTTTTTAGTCTCGATTTAAAGCAGTTCAGAGTTTCAGCAGCTCTACACTCGTCAGGAAGTTTGTTCCAGATAAGGGGAGCATAAAAAGTGAAAGCTGCTTTTCCATGTTTAGTTCTGAGTCTAGGGATGTTTAGTAGGCTAGAGTTGGAGGACCTGAGTGGTCTTGGTGGTTGGTACCATGACAACAGGTCTTCAACATATTTTGGTGCTAAGCCATGTAATGATTTATAAACTAGTAAAAGTATTTTAAAGTCTATTCTCTGAGCTACAGGGAGCCAGTGTAAGGACTTTAGAACTGGGGTGATGTGCTCTACTTTCCTGGTTCTAGTGAGGACGCGAGCGGCAGCGTTCTGGATCAGCTGCAGCTGTCTGATTGACTTTTTAGGCAGACCTGTGAAGATGCTGTTGCAGTAATCAATCCGACTAAAGATAAACGCATGGATGAGTTTTTCTAGGTCGTGTTGCAAAATCAGTCCTTTAATCCTAGAGATGTTCTTCAGGTGATAGAACGCTGACCTTGTTATTGCCTTTATGTGACCCTGGAGGTTCAGGTCTGAGTCCATTACTACACCTAGGTTTCGAACCTGATCAGTAGTTTCTAGCTGTATTAATTGAAGATGTGTGCTGACTGTTGATCGTTCCTCCTTGGGTCCAAAAATAATTACTTCAGTTTTGTTTCTATTCAGCTGGAGAAAGTTATGGCACATCCATCCATTTATTTGGTCAATGCATTGATTTAAGGTTTGAATGGGTTCAGAGTCACTTGGTGACATTGTAATGTAGAGCTGAGTGTCATCTGCGTAGTTATGGTAGCTAATGTTATTGGTTGCTATAATCTTGCCTAGTGGGAGCATGTAGATATTAAATAAGAGGGGCCCCAGGATGGAGCCCTGGGGCACCCCACATGTGATTTCTGTTCGTTCTGATGAAAAGTTTCCTATTGAAACATAGAAGTCCCTGTTCTTTAGGTAAGACTCGAACCAGCCAAGTACTGTACCAGAGAGTCCGACCCAGCTCTCCAGTCGTTCCAATAAAATATCATGATCAACAGTGTCAAATGCTGCACTGAGGTCCAACAGAACCAGCACTGTGGTTCTTCCACAGTCTGTATTTATGCGGATGTCATTAAATACTTTGACAAGGACAGTCTCGGTGCTGTGGTGAGCGCGGAAACCAGACTGAAAAGCATCAAAACGGTTTGTCATTGTTATGAAGCCATTTAACTGCTGAAACACAGCTTTTTCAATAACCTTACTGATGAATGGGAGATTGGAGATTGGCCTGTAGTTCTCCATTAACGTGTTGTCCAGATTTTTCTTCTTTAGCAGTGGTTTAATAACTGCTGTTTTTAAAGCCTGAGGGAAGACACCTGATAACAGTGATGAGTTCACTATTTGAACAAGATCAGAACCAATAACAGGAAGAACTTTCTTTAGAAAAGCTGTGGGTAGGATATCAAGACAGCAGGAGGAGGAGCTTAATTGGATAATGATTTTTTTCAAGGCTGTTCTGGTTTAATTCGTGGAATTCAGACATTATCTCTACATTGTTGTTGATTGGGGACAGCACTGGTTGTGGGTTCGATATTGAGGTACAGATTGATCGTCTAATTGTTAGAATCTTTTCAGTGAAAAAGCTGGCAAATTCATTGCAGGCCCTGGTAGAATTTAGTTCAGGGGCTACTGTCACTAAAGGATTAGTTAGTCTTTCCACTGTTGCAAATAGAGTCCGTGCATTATTAATGTTTCTGTTGATGATTTCAGAAAAGAATGATTCCCTAGCATCTTTTATAGTTAGCTGATATCTATTCAGTCTCTCTTTGTAGATCTCACAGTGAACCTGGAGTTGAGTTTTCCGCCATTTTCTCTCGGCTCGTCGACACTCTCTTTTTTCACTACGTACCAGTGGATTACTTTTCCACGGAGACTTCTTTCTACCTGAGACTACTTTCACTTTAGTTGGAGCAATGGAATCCATGATGTCTGAGATTTCGCAAGGAAATTATCTACCAACTTATTTACTGAGTTTGAGTTGGGAGATGAGGGGGATGTGGTGGAAGGATAAATACGTTTAAAGGTTTCTACTGAACTGTCCCCTAGAAAACGCTTTTTTATAGTGGTCTTACTGTGGCTGGATAATTTAGCAGAGATGGTACTTTCAAAGAAAATACAGAAATGGTCAGATAATGCAATATTAATTACAGAGATGTCAGAAATATTTAAACCTTTGCTGATAATTAAGTCCAGAGTGTGTCCTTTATTGTGTGTTGGTTGTTTGACATGCTGGATCAGTCCGAAGTTGTGGAGAGTATCATCTAATGTTTTTGCTTGTCTATCTTGGGGGTTGTCGGTATGGATGTTAAAGTCCCCCACGATGATTAGTTGGTCATAGTCGATACATATTACAGAAAGAAAGTCATTGAAATCATTAAAGAAGTTAGAGTTAAGTTTTGGTGGTTTATATAAACTTAGAAATAACGCTTTGTTAGGCTCATTTATCTGGGTGGCTAGGTATTCAAAAGAATCAAACGTCCCCAGAGTTACCTTTTTAAAGTTCATTGAGTTGTGAAAGATGGTGGCTACACCTCCACCTCATCTGTGTTTTCTGTTCTCGCTTAAGAAATTGTAATTTGGAGGACTAAATTCTATTAATGAAGTTGTTTCGTTATTTTCATCTAGCCAAGTTTCTGATAAAAAAAGGGCATGTAAATTAGGCTCAGTGATGAAGTCATTGATAAGAAAAGACTTCCCGGATAGAGATCTAATGTTTAATAAAGCTAACTTAAGTATTGTGATGATGGGGAGCTGAACCTTCTGACAGGTTATCAATTTGAGATTTTGTTTAATATGAGAGCGTGTGGTTAACGGTTTATGTTTCCTGCTGCTGATAATCACTGATATAGCCTCAGGGGTGCAGGGTGAATTCTGGGAGACGGTAGGGGTGGATTTATTGCCCGGTTCCCTCAAATATCAGATATCTGTAATAATCAGTGGGGGGAAGCTCCCAGGTTTATTGACACTAGTCCCAGGCGTTTGGTGTAGTCTAAGTTTAGGTGTTAATTGTGTCCCAAATTTGATTTGCTCGTTCAGTCTGTCTGTAAAGTTTCTAAATGGAGACTCATTTGATGTGGCTGAGTCACAGGAAGATGAAGACTTAATCTCTGATGGTTGTTTATCTGTTCGGTCCTGTGGTGTCATCATGACTTGCTGTTTTTGTTCTCTGATATCCATGGGCGCCTCAAGGTCAGCTTTTGGGAGCAAGTGTTTTGCTTTCTGATTTTGATAAGAAAAAATGTTTGCTGCTTAGAGCCTTACTCCGGCCTTGTTCAAATAGCGCATCCCTTCTTTGAACAGATGATTAGCACTTCCAAATACTTTGAAATTATTAACAAATGTGAACGACTTCTCAGCTGATTGTTTCTTCAACCATTTATGGAGCATGCGGAGTCTGCTAAATCTTTCATCATTCCCTTCAGGGACTGGTCCGCTGATGAGGATGTTTGCGTTAAGTCCATCAAGTCTCTGTAGGAGATCAGAAAAGTCTCTCTTCAGAATCTCTGATTGTCTCATCGCGATATCTGCTGATCCAGCGTGAATGACGAGCTTTTCCAACGCAGGATGTTGGTCCAAGATTTTAGGGATTTTTTCTGATATTTCTCTCACTGTATTTTTGTAGCAGCTATAAACTTTGGTATTCTTGCTACAAAAAGCCTCAGTTCCATTAATTGATCCATCTTGTATGATAACAATCTTTGCTGGGGGGGCTCTTACTTTGTTATGTGTCCGTTTGATGCGGCTGGGTTTCTCCTGGTAGCTTTGACTGGTCCTAGGGGCTGCGTCATCTTTCGGGGAACTCAAGGCTGCGAATCTGTTTTTCAGCGGGATTCCAGGTGGAGAAATATCTCTTGTTTTAGGCTGAAACCTCTTTTGTTTACTCTTAGCAGAAGCGGCAGTTCTGGGTTCAGAGGTTTCTCTGTGCCGGAGTTTCTTTTGTTTTTTCTTCCTCGGAGAACAGGCTGGGGTTGATTTCATGCGTTTTAAAGCTGGCCAGTTTTCATTATAGTGCGGAGTTCTGCCGCTCAGACGCCTGTAGGGAGTCTCTGTGACACGGTTAGACCGATGTAACACCGGGCTGATAGGCTGTTCCCTGTTTGTATTCAACGGTAAAGTTGTGTCATTTTGTCCATAATCAGCGTGAAGATCAAAATTAATTTCCAGACGACGTAGCTTCGTTTCAATGCCCTCAATTCTGTGGAGCAGTTTTTCAAAATCCTCAGCTGAGCAAAAAACCATGTTGATAAGTCCATAAAAAAGTAATCCAAGAAGAGATCTGGTCTAATACAGAAACTCCAGGGGCTGGGTAGATAAAGTAACTAAGAAAAAGTTAAGAAAAGAAAATACGAAAAGCAAACAGAAAATAAAATAAAGTGAATGGATCTGGAGAGAAACAGAGAGAGACAGAGAGCAGCTGCTCCTCCTTCAGCAGTCGCAGAGGCTTAGGGACAGTTCAGGAAATAGTGGAGTTGTGCACAAAGCTCAGAAAGCACAAGTTTGATTTAAAAAGAAAAAAAAAAAGCACAGCCCCACCAAGAATATTTTTTTCCACCAGCCACCACTGCATCTCACCACATATCCAAACCGATATCATGACCAGCAGCTTTTACGGCTGTGGCTTCAGCAAACATCAGATGATACTAGAAAGTCATAGGCCTATTAAGATTATTCTAACGACAGGTAGGCTAATTAAACGTGCTGCTGTTGTTTAGCGCGACATCCGCTGGTTTCCTCTTTCTAGCACAAAGTGGGTGTAAACAAACGAGAGAGACGGGATTGGTGACAGAAAAGCCGATCAATGATCAGTTTTAGGGTTGAAGGAGCAACAGGAGAGGGAGAGGCAGAGAGTGAGAGAAGACAAAACAGCTGCGCAGCGTAAAGACACAGAATAACTCCAGCTTTGTCTTTTTTTCATTCTAGCTGAAGTACGAGACAAATCGCGTTCCTTTTCACCTCAATATTTTCTCTGAATACGGGATGATTCCGTTTTTTACGGGACGGTTGGCAACCGTAGCACTGTCAGTGCTTGTAGAAGCAGTACTGGTTGGTAAATCTTGTATATTCTCCAAGCCGGTGTCGTCCATGCTGCTTTATTTTTGCTGTCTGTTTCGCCGACACGTCTTCCTTATGAGCAGCAGTGGGCCTTATCTTTACCAATGAGCTGAGTGGGAATGTAAGTACACGTATCTCATTGGTGACAACAAAACACAAGAGCAGGAAATTGGCATACCGCGCAGGTATGTCTGATAGTTTTATACCCAAACCCACGGGGCGTGTCTGTGAGACCATGGCTGCTGTGACACAGTCAATGCCTGTGACGTAAAGATGTGCCGCTCTCCACCAATCACAAAATTCAAATGCAGTAGCCACAGTTCAACCCTAAGAGGGCAGCACTAAGATGTTTTTAGACCAAAAAGTGTAGAATTAAACAAGTTCACACCAAAATGCAAAACAATCCTCAGACACTGAAAGACTGCATTGGTAAAGACCCATTTATACAGTTTAGAAGCAAAAAAATGGTGTTTTGGGGTTTAGTTACTCTTTAAAGATGATAAAAAGCCCTATCTTGCCATAATAATTATTCCATTTAAAAAGCTGAGAAGTGGAAGAGTATTGGACAAACATAAAATGGCTGAGTAGTACTTTCTGTTTCTCTATCTTGCATTGTGTGTGTTTTGGATATATTTTATTAGTAAATCAGAATATTCGATTACTGTTAAGCCAACTATGAATATAGAAACAGGCCATGTTTGCCATTGGCAGACAAAACAAATGAGTGAAAATAAGTTTAGCATTTAGCGCGTTATGATTTAATAAACGCGCTAACACTTCATTGCGTCTGACAAGTGGAGCAGTGGAGCAGGGAAATACCAGTCCAAGATGGCGGCCCCCACGGCTCATCAGCAATAGTAGTGGTCGATGCTGCATCTACTCTTTATATATGTCTATGGCTACCACAACTAAAACAAGGTAGATGTAGTAGGCTAACGATGCTATTTTTAAAATTATTATTATTGTTTAAGAACTTACTTCTAGATGTTTCTTCAGGTTGGAGGTGGACTCTTTCGACGCTAAGAGAAGCTTGGTTGCTGGCAAACATAGTTTGAATTGCACGGACACATTTCAGTCATCCCTTTCTTCTTTAAATATGAAGTGGTGTTTAAATTTCCAAGAAATGAACGCATTCCTGCCCTGGCATTGCTGGCTCTGTTCTGCTGGCTCCTGCTCCATTGTGAGACACAACGAGGGGTGGACTGGGACAAAAATTCAGCCCTGGCATTTTCTGTCCAGACCAGCCCACTACATTATCAGCCGACACTACATAAAAGTCCACAAATCTTGCAGCATCTCCTCTCATACATACAGTACAAATGAGAGTCATATTCCTTGATAGCAGTTAACAAATAAAGCACACGTGGCTTGACACATTTGTTCACGTTAAGGAAAGACACTACAGGCAAAAACATGGATTTTTCGTGACCTGGTCAATTTTGAGATTTGTGGATATTTAACATCCTTAACATCTTGGCTTTCAAAATAGAACAAACTACAACTCTGAAACACCTCTAAAATCGACAATCAATGTAGTGCGGGTGAGACAGCAGATTTGGCATTCTATTTTCCGTCTCACTGTTTCCAAATGCCTGTTAACGCGAAGCCGTCTAAACAAAAAGCCCCCCAAAAAGAAAAAGTAAAAAGAAAAATGTCCAAAAATGGTATGCCTGTTTAAATTAATGACCAATAACAAACACGAAACGAGGGATTCGAGGGTCATTTGCACTTCACATTGCATTGAATTATCTAATGCAAATATTTAATTGCGCTTTTCTCAAAATTGGTTTTTCCAACATTCAAAACGAATAATCTTGAAATCAGTTATACCTATATACACCAAACTTTCCACCATTGTTCTATGCTATGAGCTGAAAGAAAATTACAGAGCGATTTGTCAATACATCAGTCTAAAAAAAAATGTAATATTTTGTGTAAAAAAACAGGGCGAAAATGAGTTTTTTGGAGCTACTGACACTGTTTTTGGATATATGAAGTAATGAAATGAAATAAACCTATTTCCCTCTGTAAAAGGTTTTTGATAACATATATGATTAGAAAATTAAAGAAAAAATCAATCTGTCTTTTACCAATTTTGAGATTATACGTTTACAAATATATGCAAATTAGCACATTTTTAACAAGATTACATCTAATTTGCATATCTAAACTAAATTTATATCAAAACTTCGAATACAAAAGATGTTTGTTTTAATACTAGGATTAAGTTTGTCAAGTTTCATGAAGGTATCTTGAAGCTAACTTATTTCCCTATTCACCTGTAGCGTCTCCCCTTAATGTTTACTGTTGCTATGGCAACCAGAGACCGCTGCCAATAGTAGCTGTTAGCTAGCTTAGCTAAATCATCTGAACAATAATAATCGAAAGTATTACAATTTGGCATATTTAACAAAATCAACCGCAACTACCAACAGTCAGCCCTTCAACTCTGGGCTAATATGTTGTCACAAGTATTCCGTTATTCAGGTCACAACCCCACGCTAACGTTACTTACCATGGATTTATCCACTTTGCGCGTCTCCTCGCGCAGCAGCACCTGCTGCTGGGGTGGTGACCCCGGCACCACATAGATCTGTCAACCTTAAACATTTAGCAGCTTCCACCTCCAGAGATTTCAGCTTTTTGAGCCGTACTTTTTCAGCGCCACTGGGGCGTTTCATACCCTTCTCCATTTTCAGCTCAGCAGCATCCCGTCCATTGACTGTATCCCCGTCCCAGTGCCACCACTCCGGCCCATGTCATGAGGTCCCGCCCACCCTGGTTTGTGTTGTGATTGACAGCACTGACATGGCTCTCATAGGCTGTCAGCCCATGCTTGATAGACGATGACAAACATAGACCAATAATATGTGTCGATGCTGGCAACACACTGCTAGCCCTCTGTAGCCAACTGGCCAGCCCAATTGGAGGGAATTTAGAGAGAGAAAAAAAAAACAAACAAAAAAAAACAGCGGAGCGGCCCACATTGGGTCAACGGCCCACCGGGATGATGCCCGGTATGCCAGATGGCCAGTCCACCCCTGGACACAACGGCACCCACATTAACAGACTTGTTGTGCTTTTAAACGCACGTTGACATGTCACATCTTGAGCCCAAGCTCCCTCCCCCAATTTATGACTGGAGGGCAAAAAGACTGCACATCTGCGGTGACTACAATTGTTATTAGCTGTTATTAGCCTCTCTCTTTTCTCAGTGTGGTTTATCTTATCTTATCTTATCTTCCTAGTTGTGGTGAGGAGCGAGCAGCAGCATTCTGAATCACCTGCAGCTGTCTGAATGACTTTTTAGGCAGACCTGTGAGGACACTGTTGCAATAAACAATTTGACTAAAGATAGCTGCGTGGATGAGTTTTTCGATGTCCTGTTGCAACATTAGTCCTTTTATTAAAATTGAATTGAATTGAATTAATCCTACAAATGTTCTTCAGGTGATAGAAGGCTAACCTTGTGATTGCCTTTATGTGACCCTGAAGGTTCAGGTCTGAATCCATTACTACAAATAGGTTTTGGGCCTGATCAGTAGTTTCTATCTGTGTTAACTGAAGCTGTGTGCTGACTCTTGATTGTTCCTCTTTAGGTCCAAAAATAATTACTTCAGTTTTATTTCTATTTAGCTGGAGACAATTATGGCACATCCATCCATTGATTTGCTAAATTAATTTGTTTAAATTAAACCAGACTGAAAACATAAAAAAACGGTTGATCATTGTTAGGAAGCTATTTAACTGTTGAAACACAGCCTTTTCAATAATCTTACTGATGAATGGAAGATTAGAGATTGGCCCATAGTTCTGCATTAACATGTCCAGGTTGTTCTTCTTTAGCAGTGGTTGATAACAACTGTTTTTAAAGCCTGGGGGAAGACACCTGACAAGACAGCACTACTGCAAGTCAAGGCAAGGGCAAGGCAATTTTATTTGTTTAGCACACTTTCAACAGCAGGGTAATTCAAGGTGCTTTACATGATTTGCAAGGCAAGCAATGGTAGCTTTTCATCTAATCTTTGGTAGCTTTTCATCTAATCTTCTACTTGCACATAGTATTGTGCTTGTCATTTCTGTTTTTTTTTCTGGTATTGTCCACATTTTCCTCAACAATTAACTTAAAGGGGGGGTATTATGCAAAATTGCCTTTCTGAAGCTTAATATCCTGAGAACCTGACTTTCCCTCATTGAAAACATGTTTGAAGTGTTGCTCTGACCCAGGGCCGTTTCAATGAATTTAGGGGCCTCAAGCAAAATGGTAATGGAGGCCCCCCACGCAAAGCCTACAGGAACCACAGCATAGCCATACAGTTTAAGTTTAAGTTCACCCATCTCACCACATATCCAAACTGATATCATGACCAGCAGCTTTTACGGCTGTGGCTTCAGCAAACATCAGCTGATACTAGAAAGTCATATTAAATCAGTTCTAGCAGGTTATTAAACGTGCTGCTGTTGTTTAGCGCGACATCCGCTGGTTTCCTCTTTCTGCGCAAAGTCCGGAATAAACAAACGAGAGCGAGAGACAGACGGGACTTCCGACAGAAAAGCCGATCAGCTGATCATTGATCAGTTTCATGATTGAAGGAGCAACAGGAGAGGGAGGGGAGAGAATGAGAGAATGAGAGAAGAAGAGGCAGCTGCACAGCTTAAAGACAGAATAACTCCACCTTTGTGTCTTTTTTTTTATTGTAGCTGAAGTACGGGACAAACCGCATTCCTTTTCACCTCAATACGGAACGCATATTTTCTCTGAATACGGGACGATTCCGTTTTTACGGGACTGTTGGCAATCCTAATACATACATACACTCACATTAACATTTGTCAGTTCTCACAAAGTGAGAGAATAAAACACTATCATTAATGTTCCAGTCTGCTTTGATGCACAGAATTTATCATGTGGTTTTCCTACCCCCATTTGGTAAATAGATTATCACGGTGGAATAGTTAGTATAGGAGAGAAGCTATCCCACTTTCATTCAGACATATTACAAAGCTATAGCAATGTCATGTCATTAAATACGATAAACAGTGATTATGTAACAGATCTGCGTCTGCATCCCGTTAATAAACATATTACAGCATGTAACCATATTCCGTCTGTTCAGAAAAAAAAAGTTGCACTGACTGTTCTAGTTTGTTACAAGCAGCATTGGCCGTCAGGCAGGTAGCTAACAAAAATTTTTTTGCTAGCCTACCTGCTGCGAAATTACACCAGTTGTACAAGACAAGTAGAGCTATTTTATCCAGTGTAGTTTATGACTTACCACTATCTTGTTTTTTCTTATCCTCCTCTTCCTTTTTCTTCTTTCTCTTCTGGCTTCCTGATGGATAATCCCGCTTCATTCTGACTCGCAAGGTTTTGTATTTCGCCGGCAGCAGAGATCACGAACCTGGCTGGCTGGCTGCTGTCAGCGACGACTGAGAGGGGCCCCCTTGAGGGGGATCCCGATGACAGTGTCATTGCACTTTACTGCCTTAACTATCAAAGGGGCGCTCACACAGTTTGTCGTTGCATTTTATTCTTAACCAGTCATTGTCTTGGGGCCCCAGGCCAGCTCGGGGCCCCAAGCAATTGCTTGGTTTGCTTGCCTTCTCGAGACGGCCCTGCTCTGACCTATTCACTCATGTTAGAGTAATCTTTGAGTCTCTGCTGGTAGTTCTCGGGGTTGCTGAAACGGCTGCTCCCACCTATCCCCACCTTTTCCACCCATCTCCTCCTCCGACCTTAAGTACTCAGCAGAGAGCCTGTGCTGGACTGAAGATTTATTCCGGTTGTCTTCTGGCTCTTTTCAGCTGACTCCTGGAACAGGCTCTAACAATTCCAAGGCGCTGAGCTGGGAAAAGCTGAAAAATGGATGCAAAACAAATAGATGGAGATTTTACACAAAAAACACATTAAAGTGATTGATAGACATCAAAGCACAACAAATTATGCATAAAGGAAAATAATAGGGTGATGATACAAAACATAATCACGCAAGAAGGTTGAAGAATAAGATGGAAATTAAACAGTATTTAGCTTATCGAACAGTGTGCTTGCTCCTTTGGACCAAAATCTCAGATTGTTTCTGGAATTTCCAAGAGCTACTCCTTCTATTCGAGGTGGTCACAGTCCTTTGTGACCACTGAGGCCTTTGCTTTCAGCAACTTCTCTTAAACATACTCTGAAAATGATGTATTGACTCAATCATAAGCAATTTTTCTAAGGGTTTTGTATTTTGAACCTAAGTTTTAGGTTCCGTACAGGTTTTTTTCTGATCTCTGTTTCCTTTTTTTCCCCTTTATGGTGGGAGGGTGAGACTCAGGCATTTCCTCCCATTAGGTTCATTAAGTCTCTTGCTACCTCACAGCTGTTTTGGATCAGTTAGTTAGCACACCTTTTTTCTAATCAGTAAATCGGCCTCCCCAGTAAATATACCTCAAACTTTAATTCATCCATTGTCAGGTACTCCTATTATTCACTCACTGTACCACTACTGCAGTTGCCACTCCTTGTCACTTGTCTTTGTTGCCCGAATAATTGTTGTTTTTTCACAATCCATGCAAATGCACTATTCTAATTAAAAATGACTCTAGAACCTACCGTTCTGCCTGCATTTGGAACCCTTCCCATCTAGATAATTAGACAAAAACAAAAACTAAAAACATGACAATTTGGGTATTTTTAAGGAAAACGGGACGGTCAACTTTAGATGGTTCTGTTTGATCTTTCTCACTAATTATTAGAAGTTGTTATATTTTTTAAATTGATTGTTGTCACCACACTCAGGATTTAGTGGTGGCTTTTAAACTGGTTTTGTACATATATAAAGACACAGCAATACTGACTAACTGTCAGATAGTGAAAAAGTTGTTCTGGAACAAGGGGCAGAAGCATTCTGTCGCTGCACTTTTTTGATTATCTTCCAGACATAAAATAAAATTCAGGCAACCTTCATATACTTTTGGTCCTAACAGAATTCATCTAGCAAAACATATCACAGTATATTTTGTGTCTACTGTATGAAAATAAATCAATAAACTTTTAATTAAAATCAGCTTTTTTTTAATAGTATTGTTGTATTGTGATCCTGCCAATTTATTACTGTTGTTGATACACATTTATTTCTCAAAGACTTATCAAACTAATCAAGTGCAAACACTTTTTATAAGAAATTTCTGGAGTTTAGGTGGTATAGAAAAGATCTTAGGGTAATGAGTTCAATGATAGAATAATTGACTCTTCAAAAAAATTTCATGGTTAGTCTTTAGATTTTTTGGGATCCCATGGAAAGGTAGCAAAAAAATATTTAAAGTTATTATTACTGATGTTGCGCTACAGCCATGGTGACAGGACCAAAGACAGACTTCCATCTTGAAGGACTAATAATAACACAATGCACTCTTAGTTTCAATAGGAAGAAGAGGAGTTGTGAAAGCTCAAACCCCAATGAAACTAGGTGCTCCCATCAACTCGGCCTCTTTGTCCACAGGCAACCACAAAGGAAAGGAGCGCCCTTTAAACTTCGCTGGTGAGTGGGGAGTGAGTTTGAAGAAATTCATTAGATCCAAAAGACTTATGCAGCCTGCTGATCATTGATCAGGTAACTATTTCCGACCAATGGAATAAGTCCTGAACCTGACTTGTTCAAAACCCTGCAGGAGTCTTTGATTTGCAGATTCCACCAGAGCGAGAGAGAGAGAGCTTCCCTGACACCCTGCTGTGGAAGCCAACGCCAATATAGTGAAGGCTGCCCATGAAAAGGGACCGTTCTGTGGGAGATGATTGCTGAGCCGAGCCAAACAGAGCTGAGAGGACCACCCGAGTTAATTGTGGCTCACTAGTCACGCACCCACAAGGACTGAATGCTAGCTGCACCCCATGCAGCTGCTGCTGGCTGCCCAGCTAACAGCTAGTTTCTCTCCTTTATTGGCGATCTCCTCAGACAACAGATTCACCCTTTTTTAATAAGTAGTTGTGTGTTACTAGCTTAGAGAGCTTGTTTATTAAAGCATTTTGACTCAAAAGTTGAATTCTTTTTGTTAATAAACTCTTGTATTTTTTAAAGCTTGCTGTTCAAGGAACGCCAAAAACTTATTGAAATTAAATTCAGTTTTTAATCACTCAAAATCATTACAAAAAGTCTTCTAATAAAAACAAACTGGTCCAAATCAAATGCACTTACTATAAAGGAACTAATTTTAGTCACAACAGTAATATTAGCAATCAATCCAATAACGGCGTCCAATTTGCTCCACTTAAAAATCTATTCCAAACAAGGTTCAGGCCAATTGAAAAGAGGTTTTTGTATCCAAGAAAGTCAAAAAGTTACACTGTATTTATTACAACAAATAAGAATCACAAGTATCTGTGAGACATGTTTTGAATCTTGAAAAGCTGACTAAAACGTTTGAGGGCCCCTGCAAAGAGGTCTATACTAAACCATTCTGGGTTTGTTTTTTGTTTTTTATCTTCAAGGTTAGGTTTTGTTAGAAACAGTTCGCTTATTACTAGACAAACTAAATATAAGTACAATATGTGTCGGATTTACAAAACCTGATCTCTTCTGTTCTTCATCTATTGATTAAACTCAATTTCTTCAGTTTGGCAAAGAAGAAAAAAAACTGTGCCTAATGGAAAGACTGAAAATGTACACACGCATACACACATTCCCACAGTGACTCACACACCAAATGAAGCAGTCTCTGTCTTAATAATTTTTACTCATTTGTATGCATGCAACAATTGAAGCTCTTGATTTAGAGAAGACGAGAGTGTGTATTTGTGTGTCTGTGCTAGCTTGTGTCACTTCGAGTGCTGGGGTTTCCCTCCAGGCATAACACAAACCTAGAATTTTGTTTGCAATTCAGAAGGAACTATTGCAGGTAAATATTTCTTATTTGAGTCATATAAATGCATTTCCTCAAAGTAGACAGTGAAACATTACTTGAAATGTCAGTTGTAAAAGAGGGTACATAATATTGTCCTGGTAAACAACTAAAACTGCAACATTAAGAAATGGCAAAGAATCAGAATGACCAGCATTCATATGAGTCTTGCTGGTGTTTGCATTCATCTCTTAGAAAAAAACTGCAATACAGTGGACCTCCAACTATTTGCATTTCAGTATTTGCACATCCACTTTTTCATGGAATTTTGATATAACTATAGGGGCAATGCTACTGGGCATGCTGTTGTTTGGCGTTTCCAAACTTTGTCAAAGTAAGCAGTTCAAGCGTTTTCAGAGTGGGTCTCGGGTGTTTGCAGATTTTTAGCTATCCGTGGGCAGCTGTAGTTCCTAACCCAAGCAATACAGGGGTCCAATTTAATGCATTACCAGAGTCAATGTTTGACTAGTTTATCAGACAATAAAGCTCAACACATCCAAAAACAAACTCCTCGCTACACACCTGACAGACAGGTTCCCTAATTCGTGAACAAGACCCCCAGATACTTTAACTCCTCCACTTGGGGAAGGGCATCGTCCCCGAACCACAAAGGGCACTCTAACCTTTTCCAGCTGAAGACCATGGTCTCAGATTTGGAGGTGCCCTCAGCACATTGGCTGCGCCTAGAAATCCTGCCCATAAAAGTTATGAACAGGATCGGTGACAAAGGGCAACCTTAGCGGAGTCCAACCCTGACCGGAAACGAACCCGACTTGCTGCCCGCAATGCGAACCAAGCTCTGACACCAGTCATACAGGGACAAAACAGCCCCTATCAAGGGTCCTGGTACCCCATACTCCCGAAGCACCCCCCACAAGACTCCCACGAGGGACACGGTCGAACGCCTTCTCCAAGTCCACAAAACACATGTAGCACCCTGCTTATTTATGTGCACCCTCCAGGACCCTGCTTAGGGTGTAGAGCTGGTCCAGTGTTCCACGAAAAGGACGAAAACCGCATTGTTCCTCCTAAATCCAAGGTTCGACTATCCGTCGGAACCTCCTCTCCAGAATCCACGAATAGACCTTACCAGGGAGGCTCAGAAGTTTGATCCCCCTGTAGTTGGAACACACACTGTGGTCCACCACACCGTTCTGCCAATGCAACGGAACTGCCCCTGATGTCCATGAAATATTGCAGAGCTGCATTAACCAACACAGCCCCATAACACCCAGAGGCTTAAGGAACTCTGGGCACATCTCATCCACCCCTGGGGCCCTGCCACCAAGGAGCTTTTTAACCATCTCGGTCACCTCAGCACCAGAGATTGGAGATCCCGACCCAAAGTCCTCAAACTCTGCTTCCAGATTGGAAGGCGTCTTGGTAGGATCGAGGAGGTCTTCAAAATATTCCGTCCACCAACACAGGACGTCCTGAGTCGAGGTTAGCAGCAAGCCATCCCCACTATGAACAGTGTTGGTGGTGTACTGCTTCCCCCTCCTGAGACGCCAGATAAGGGGTTAATTCTCAAGGAAAAGTTTATTGTTTTCCATAATTCCATTCAAAATGTTAAACTTCCATAGATTACAGATTAAGGGCCCACAACTTAAACGATTGCAAGTATTTAGTTGTTTATTTGTAGGATACATAATTTGGTCTTCCAGCTCATAAACCACACGAAAACAGGAATTTAAAAAAATCAGACTACTGTGAAGAAATCAGCCCAAATTTGACAGGGCATGAATGTTTTAAACTGAGTGTCACACTATCTACTAAACTCAAAGCACCTGCACAGGTTTTCTCAGGTGTCATTAAATTGCTTTACTTTGGTTCAATTGTCTCAGTTAAGTTCAATATGGGGAAGCCTGCAGACTTGACAACTGGCCAGAAGACCATCATTGATACCCTCCATAGGATGGGTAAGCCACAAAAGTTCATAGCTAAGGAGGCTGGCTGTTCACAGTGTTGTGTCCAAGTATATCAATGGAAAGTCTAGTGGAAGGGCAAAATGTGGCAGAAAAAGATGCATCAGCAGAAGAGCTGACCATGGGCTTCAGCGGATTTTCAAACACAGAAGATTCACCACATTCAGACGCATCCGGGAGATGGGCTACAACTGTCTGGTTTTTTGGGTCAAACTACTTCTGAGCCTGAGCCAACGTAGGAAGCGTCTCAACTGGGCCAAGGAGAAGAAGTACTGGACGGTTGGCCAGTAGTCAAAGTTCCTCCTTTCCGATGAAAGTAAAGCATGCCTTTTATTCGGGAATTAAGGTCCAAAGGTTTGGAGGAAGACGGGCGAGGAACAGAACCCAAGCTCCTTGTAGTCCAGTGTGAAATATCCACAGTCAGTCATGATTTGCGGTGCAATGTCTGGTGCAGGTGTTGGTAAACTCTGCTTTCTTAAAGCCAAGGTCACCGCATCAGTCTACCAGAATGTTTTAGAGGACTTCATGATTCCTTCAGTAGAAGATCTGTATGGAGATTCAGATATCATCTTCCAGCAGGACCTGGCCCCTGCCAATACCGCCAGAAGCACCAAAACCTGGTTTGATGCCCATGCTATCAGTGCTTGGCCCGCCAACACACCGGACCTAAACCCCACTGAGAATCTATGGGGTATTATCAAGAGGCAAATGAAGGGCACCAGACCCCCCAAAAAAAGAAGAGCTCACGGCAAGCATCAAGGAAATCTGGGCTTCCATAACTCACAGGCAATGCCACAGGCTGATTGCCTCAATGCCACGGCGCATCGAGGCAGTGATTAAGGCAAAGGGATTCCCTACCAAGTATTGAAGAACGACATATCGTTTTGAAAGTACCATATTTTGATTAATTAGATGTGATCGTAATTACTTTCTTTTTTTCTGCAAAAACTGATAAGCAAATAGTTAATTCCTGTTTTTGTGGGTTTTGTCAGCTGGAAGCCCAATTTATGTACAAATAAACAACTAAATGGTTTAGGTTGTGGGCCACGAATCTATAATCCATGGAAGTTTAGCATTTTGAATGGAATTATGGAAATAAATAAACTTTTATATGATATTCTAATTTCTACTAATCTACTAATATAATGTTTAAAACGATATTCCAACAGACGTAAACATTGTTGTCTGCCAGTATTGTGTTCTTTTTCTAATTACATTAAAATTAAAACAGTGACTGGGCCCAATCACAACATAGCTTAGCTTATTTTTACACTCAGTGACTAAACACAGAAAACATACTAAACTTCATCCAAACCACAGAGAAAATAATGTGGGCGGAAGAAAGGAAAATAAGGGTGTTATTTGGATTCTGAGCCCACCAGTATGGAGTCCTCTGCATTCTGTTAAATCAACTTGTGAGCTTTAATGAGATGCAAGGCTATGTCAATACTGCTGAGAATAAAATGTCTACAATGGCCTCTTTTAGTAAACAGATAAGGCCACTCTCAATGTCGTTTAACACAGGTTGTGGCCATAAATTTCAAATGTGCCTCTGATTATAGAAGTTTTTTTTTGTGACTGTTGTCTCAGTTGCTTGAAGTCCTGGTGATTTGAAAATATTTGACAGTGTGTGTTTTTTTTTTATCTTCAGGGACTCTGCCATTTTCAGCTTTAGAAGTACTGTTTGCTGTCAGTTAATGCTGCTCTTCTTCTCAACTTCAGATCATCCTATTTTGTTGGAGCCCTATCACTGCTGTCAGCCAAATTACCTCATATAAGGCTGCATACATTGTTCCTATAGACATGTTGAACTCCAGAAGGAGATCAGTACAAAAGTGCTCTTTGTGTTTGCTTGCTTCTCCCCACATTTAAACAGTCATAAAAATAAAATAATAATCTGTTTTTATATTTTTTTGATATATCTTAATGTTGATGTTAAGATATACATAAACAATGCTATGGTGTGACAACTCATAAACCAAGGCACAAATGATACACTGACAAAAACAACAAAGTGCCCACGTATAAGTCCAGCTCTACTTCACAACAATGTTCAGACCAGCCCTTTAAACAAATGGTGTGCAACTGTTTAATGTTTAAAAGATAGAACCATGTGGCTGGGAACACAGCTAAACAATAATTCTTTACTGCAACATGAGTCAGATGACGCCTCCACTTTAACTTCGATATTGACAAAAAGACTGCAGTAGACAGTTCTGAATCAAAGCCATTTTACACAGCCATCAAATTACTTACACGTACAAGTTTTTATAGTTCAAAATGTGTCTTTTTTCTCTCTAATTTTCTCTTATATTTTTGACCCAATTTGTGTTTAAAACTATCCAACTTCTGCTCCAAAATTAAAAATACTGCATGGGTATTGTATGTAATCTTCCTAATATAATAAATAAACCTGCAATAGGTCAGGATGAAGCTATTATTCTAGTCTGTATTTGATCTTTTTCAATTTTCTTTGACCAAACTAAAAGTGGTACTTAAAGCAAAAATAAAAAACACCAACAACTAAAGATATGGTTTTAACATGTAATGCTAACCATGTACATTACATTTTACAGTATCTTGGTATTAATCTTGGTATTAGGCTTGTTGACAATTTGATCTTTGATCTTCATGTTGTTGATAACCTTCTGAAACAGCTGACATAAAAGTTGGGTTTTTGTCTTTGTTTGAAAAAAAGTTGCTGCTTTTTTGCCAGGAGAGAACTGATAGAGGAGCACGTTCTTATCAGTTTAAACTCCAGTGAATCATATGAATGGATTATTAGTCTCTGTGCTTTATTACAGGTGAAAAAAAGCACAGACTCACCCTCATAAACCTTATAAGCTCATCGGTTTAACTTTTAAAGACAGCTTTAGCAGAATAGTGTCACTGTTTTAACTCTGTTTGTATTGAAGGTCTTTAGTATTTTGTTTTGTGATAATTTTGTGTTTTGTGCTTTAGGGAGAAAATATTCTAATAGAACATTCTTGATAAAATAAAAGGAGGGATCATTTTACAGAAAGTAAGTCTCAGCCTAAGCAGACCAGGGGCCAATTGCCCAAAAGTAGGATTAAGACATCCAGGATAAGTGACTGAGCCGAGCTCAATGAATCCAAAACAAGAGCATCCAGGCTTAATTGGTTGCAGAAAAACCAAGCCAGGATGGACAGACACGGATCCATCCAGTCAAGTGTAACCTATCCTGGATAAGTGCTCGCTCAAAGCTCCCTCAACTAGACCCTGCCACGGATCACAGATTAACTGATTCACCATGGCAAGTAGAGGGCTTGCTTTACCCTGTTGGAGACAGAAATCCTCATGAAGGCATACGAGAAGGTAAGAGACATAATTAAAAGAAAGGCAACACCGCAATGGTGACAATCCAAAGAGAAAAAGTGTGGCAAAGTAATGCTGAATTGCGTAAGATGTGCACAATTAAAGACTCACCGCTCACAATGTGATGTCTCAAAAGATTAATGCTCCACAGAACTACTGGTGACATTAGTGACTGTGCACCCTTTCTGCTCTAACCTGACATCATGGACACCAGCCGCGTGCAGCCGATCATCCTTGCGAGAGTCACTAAGGTCCTCTGCAGAACCGGTACACAGGTCCGAGTTGAGTTCATGGACAACAGCAACCGTTCCATCATCAGGAACGTGAAGGGCCCAGTCAGAGAAGGAGATGTGCTGATGCTTCTGGAGTCTGAAAGAGAAGCCAGGAGGCTGTGATAGTGCAAGAGGAAGCTGATGTGCCACTCCAGGGCTGTGGCACATCAGATGCCACCAGCTTCACTCACTGGGGATTCCAGCTCATGTTCACATGTTTAAAAACAAAATGGTTACAATATTATCACTTTATTCTCGTAAATTTATGACATTATTCTCAAAGTCTGTGGGTTTTTTTTCTCTGTGGCCCTAATATTCCGTCATTTTATATGAAGCCTTGTAGTCTATGGGAAACTGCAATATCATCTAAAGTAATCATTTATCCAAAATGATAGAAATTAATGATCACAAATGTTTAAATAATGTGATAACAATGTGCAGTGGCCAGTGGAATAACTATTGGTTTCAGTTTATGGTAATTGCTGACTGAGATAAGGGATGAGATTAAATAGATTCTGGAACCTAACCTGGTCTGGAGCGGGCTAGCTCCGCTAAATAAATCTTCATGGTAATTTATTCCATAACATATCCTACTGCCCCCTATCCCGTTTTTGTGCAACCGGATCACGGAGAAGTTGAGCCCGGTTAACCAAGATATCCCGGCTTAATCCCTTATCCTAGTTTTGTACAATGGGCTCCAGAGCTTGAGGTCAAAAGCAAGTTAAGATGATGCACTGCAATGCTCCACAGAACTACCGGTGACATTAGTGACCGTGCACTATAGGATCTGCTGTAGACCTGATCCCCCCTGCCTGATAAGGATCTACTTCTGATAAGTGCCTAGACTTGCCTTCAGCCTCTGTGCTTACATCATTTTAGAGATGTTTTCATTTTCCCCACTTGTATACAGGATTCTACAACAATAATTTTTCCTGTTGCCATTCCCACTTTCATCAATCTTTGGCACACAAACACTCATTTGGCTCAATCAACTTTTGTTACGCTGAATGTGGGTGACATTATTGGATGTGCTGTTAACTACCGACTGAGCCTGTAGCTGCATTACAAAACACACAGAAAAGAAGGTGACAAGCTCTTTGAGCAATCAGACCCATTTCTAACTTCAGCTGTTCCTTCCCACGCTTCTGTTTTACAGGAGCAGGCTGTTCTCAGATGAGTTCCCAAAGAATATTTGGACACCGGACATATTATTGGAATATTTCACCTTATGTCCAACCAACTCGTAACACAGTTTAAATTAAAAATGTTTTTGCATTTATGTGCTAATATGTACAGCCATATATACAGTACATAGCTAAACCGAAAAGAAAAATCTACCATTCTCCTCTTTCATCTTTTTTTGTATCCGGTGTAATTGACTTCAATTCAAAATGTTGATGAAGTGATGGGTTCACACAGAGTTTTGAAAGATCTCCAGCCCTGATCCTGTGGACATACAGACTGAAATCATGTGTACCCTGCTGTTTTAGTGTTTTTCTTTTATGGGACACTTTGGCCTCATGCTTCTGTATTGAGCAGGTGGTGAAGCCTCCAACCCGCTGCCTTTTAGTGCCCTCAGTATTTAAACAGCAGCATGTGTCTGTTAGCTCTGATTTTAGGCGATACGTCTTCTGGGAATTAATACATTTCCTCCTAAAACTTGTGCATTGTTGGCATCTGGCCTCTTCTGAAAATGTTCAGCAGTCTTTCCCTTTCTTCCTCTCTTCATCTTTTTTTTTTTACTATTTGTATATGTGCCAAGACTCCATGCAGCATTATGGACTGATTACAGCTCTACTACCCTCATTATAGTCAATAAAGAGTTCAAACAGAGTAACAGCTCCATATTACAGGGTTGTTAGAGAAGATGATTTGCCCCTTATTAGCCCTTCTCTGCTTGATAACTTAACAATCAATGAGCTGGACAGCAGTATGGTAGTTATATGGCAATGGAATGCTAACTAAACTGGCATATGTTAATCCCTCTGACAATCACAGAAACAGCCAAATGCTGCCATGTTTGTTAAAGCATGTATGTTTACCTCATTAGCCCTGTGGCAATCACAGGTGATGGGAGCAGAATTCAGCACTGATACAGAGCATTTGAGCTTGCAGTATGTACTAGTTTAAGAGAACATTTAACCTTTTCCACTGTCATGTTCTGTTCTCTATGCTGATGAAAAAAGTGAAGAAGTAAATCATTTAAAGAAATAAGCTAAACGATGTATCTTTCAAAGTTGTATTCTTTTTTTTTATTTAAACACCTTAAAATATTATGAAAGTCTTTCAAGGAGGCCATGATTTGTCTTTTTAAAGCAAGACTGATGCCTTTTGAGGTTTCAGCTAAGGCCTGCTCTACACAGAGACCAAACGGGTATAGTTTCAAAGACACAGACTGTAAAAACGGCACCACAACAAATAAAACCTCTGTTCACATGAATTCACAGAAACCGGCTTAAGATGCTGCAGTACATATGCCGGACCAGCTGGTGGCGCTGTGACACTGCCAGAGAAACACAGACAAACACACTGAGCATGTGCAACCTCGTGGCAAGCATGAGAAATCTACCTTCAAATGAGAGCTTTATTCAAAAGCATATGGTAGATGTGGTTCTCTGGATCCATTTTTTGCTGCTGGTGATAGAGGGGGGACAGTAAATCGTATTCTAGGATCCATAATAACGTCAGTCTTTGCTTTACTCGTACTGCTGCAACACCGTATGGCGCCATGTTTGTTTACTTTATCACAGAGTTGCACATGCACGTTAATTATAGGAATGGGGCAACGAGTTATCCACTCAGAAAAAAATGCCGGAGAGCTCATAATCATGGACAATCAAGACAACTAAGCCAGCATTGTGAGATTTCTCCACTCTGGGACCTGATTTCAAACATGGTCGTTTACGGTGTCCTGAAACGACAGCTCCTTGTGGAGGAGACACCTATTCGATGAAATATCTTTGCTGCTAGACCTGGTATTATCTCTGTGTAAACAGGGCCTAAGTTACGTTTAAATATGTAATGCCAATTCATCATAAATGTCAAGACAACGAGGGTTAAACGCAGATAAATATAGTGTAATATGGTGTCTTTTATATATATATATATATATATATATATATATATATTTGTGGGTGAGAAAATAAAATTGTTTATAATGTTTTGTTTAAGACTCCCAAAGAGGATTGTGTTGATATATAGTGATATGTGGAAAGAGCATGCCAGAATATTCCTCCAATTTGCGCTGACAGCGGAATATTCTCGCTATCTAGACTTCCAGCGCTCCCAGACAGACTTTACTGCAGCGGGATTTGCGATTCATGAACTGAGAACACAGTTAAAACCAGGGACTGTGGACAATTTTTCATTTCTGCACAGTGATCTCTGCATCAAATAAATTTCAGTTTTCATAAATTTCAGAAAAGTCTCTCTCTGGCAGCACAAGATGCCTGGATGGCGGAAACATTCCGCTGTGTGAAAAAAAAAATCATCAATCATAAATATCCCCGCCGTCACCGGCTAAAATGACGCCCGTCCCGTGACATATACAATTTCCTGATCAACTTTCCCTCGTCCTACTCCGGAGCATCGCTTAAAGCATATAAAAGCCTGGAGGGATATAAATGGACACAATTGGGGTTTGTTATCGGGATCCAGATCTGGAATCTTCCTGCAAAGGATTGTGTTGTTGTCACTGGGAGGGAGACCTGAACAACGGGCCGTTGCTAGGTTATGTCTGTGTGCAACATTTTGTATGTTCATCTCAGGAAATAAAGTATTTTTATTTCTAAATAATTTGCATCACTTAATGATACAAGAGCAGTTATCAAACAAACGGTATTAAATCTGAATTACAGGTGAATCACTCAAAAAACCTATATGAAACGGCTTCATTTCTGCCTGATCGCTAATGCGTTTCATAGCAATGATCCATCGTTTTCTGCGTTCTGGATCCTTGGGAATCCTATGGAACGTTTCTCCCTTATCTCGTCCGCGTCTGTTATGGCATCCTGGGGCGCAACAGGTATCCACAAAATTTACGTTTCTAATTTTGGATTAGCAGCAAATAAAAACAACTGCGGGAGACCCGCAGAAGACTGCCTGCCACAATGACGCCCATTCGATTTGAACTGTTGCATGCTGGGAGAAGTGACGTCAACTCCCGGAGCTCTATATCTAAAATATGTATGACATTGTGCAATATAGAACAATTGTAATTTTCGTGTTTTAAAGAACTTTAGGACAAATTTAAAGGAAATTTAGTGTTTAAAAGAAAATAAATGGTGTGCGCTATATTTTGTATGCGCATTGTGATGAACAAACTATAAGCAAAGAATGTGCCCAAAGTACATGATGTAGCAGAAATGATACAAATTAAAAAGCATATGTGCAAAGTCCAATTTCAGTTCTTAAAAAAAAATGTTGTCAAAAGATTCAAAAAGGACTCCAGAATCCAAAACCTTTCAGATTATTCTTTTTATGGTTCAGCCTTTACAGGGTTTAATGGACATTTTCACTCAGTTTTTAAAGCTGAAAAATCCTTGACAAATTAGCTCTTGAGGCATTATCGTTAGAATTTCTGTATGTGTAAACTAACAAAGTTAGATACTTGTCCTTTTACTTTTTAATGTTGTGGACATCTCCGGTTTTTGAGAATGCTCACCGTTATATTTTCTTGTCTTGTTGGCTGAAGGACTGGGAATTGCTCTTTTTCTCTTCCACATTAGCTTTATTTCAGTTGTGAATAGGCTTTTTTTCTTTTTTAGCAGGCCTATAAATTCCATTTGCATAGAAAAACAGATCTGTGCATCATTCTTGCTCAAAGATGACACACATATTCTGCAGAAAGGAAAGGAGCCTGAATGCATAGAAATGTGACTTCATAATGATTTCATGGAGAAAAAACAAATTGCCATCTATGAGCTTGGCTGATCCTAACTAGGAGTTCAAATACAGCAGATTTGCTATCAGGTAGCTAGTTGATGACAATTTGAATTGCATGCAATTAAACATTTATAAGCATTCTTAAGTTAAAGGTGACCCTTTATTTCATTATTAACATAAAACCGTTCTCTTAGCTTCTAATCAAAGTTTAGGGTCATCTCTCACATGTTCGGTTTTCATTGTCAGCTCAACAAGCATCTGTTGTTTGTTTAGATCTGAGTCATGACAGCCAAACAGGCCCAGCTGCACTTAACAAATGTTCCAATTCAAACATGATGGCCCAATGATCTCTAGGAATAATGTTTGACCTTGGTGTATGTATTGAATACAGTCCTTGAAGCTTTTTCGATTAATCTTTTTTTAGAGAAAAGGGTAGTGCCATGTTTTCTTTAGTTTCCTGACCTACACGCAGTACACAACACACAGATCTGAGCAGTTTTAAAGTGTTTATTGAATAGGTTGTAGATGACGTCAGGAACCAGGAAACCTCCATCGAGGAAACCGGAATTGGATGCACTTGAGTCCAAAGATGAGTAAAAGGTAATTGTGGATAATGAACTATGATAGATCGGATGGAGCTTACTGTAGATGAAGAGTAGTTAAGCCAGAGAAGGGAATGAGTCCAGAATAGTGATGTTACGACGTGTGCCGAGGCTACAAAGCGTGTGTCGAGCAGTGGAGGGGGCGTATCGAAGCCTGCTTCATTTAGAGCAGGAGCCGAAAACAATGACATCTGAAGCCACGCTGCCCGGCTGTACCACGTGACTGCTTCGGGAAGTGGTTCAGAGTTTGCTGAGTGGTTTGACAATAATATAAACCCTCTCAGGCTCCATTCAAAATGTGGGTTTGAGTAGGAGAGTTACAGTCAGTTTGGCATTTGGATAGGAGAGTTTGGTTAGAGTTTATATAGTTGGAGATAGTTTAGAGAGTCCAGTGACAGATAGTTTGAAGATTTAGGAGAGTGAGGAGAGAGAAATAAGTGAGAGGATGGAGCCAGCTAGGAAGAGGAGGATTCCCCCTGTGTGGGAGTCAAATATTAGCAGGCTGGAAACCCCCTGGAATATTGGGAAAAGAAGAAAATTGCTGTACCCCAATTTATATAGTCTAGCACTTGTGTTTTGTGTATGCCGGCATCTTCTGTGCCTTGTAAAATAATTTTTTCGAAGGCTGGTGTGGTGGTCTCAAGAAAAAGGAATTGCTTAAAACCTAAAACTGTTGAGAAACTGCTATTTTTGAATAAAAATGAATTTCCTCTGTTTTGTACATCATTGCCCAAGTTACACAATCATTTTCAGTGCCCTCTTCCTAGTTCCACAAGCATTTTCACTTTCCTCTGCCTGCTTAAGCCCATGCCTTTTGCCTCAAGAGACAGAAAAACATTATTACACAACCTGCCATGCGATATGATCCTACCATTTGGGGATACTTTACAGATAGAATATATTCAAAAAAAAGTATTCACATTTGTAATTTTTCATGTAGATAAATTGTTTTTTTGGAACTCAGTCATTCCCAAGAACCATAGCAGACTTACAACTTTAATGCATCACACATGGCTAAGAGCTACAGCTGCCTGTGATTATGTACCTGGCCAGTAGGGGGATTTGTGTTCATATGAAGCCCAGTGAGATGAACCCTTCCTTGAACCAATTGGCTCAGGTGGTTCAATACCTCATAGGGCTTCATCTCACCATCACTAGTCCATAGTATCTGTGGGTGTTTGTGATCGGAGAATCCAGGGAAGCTAAACACCACAGGTGGGTGTTGGAAGGTGGACTGGCTGGCAAGGAGCTGCAGGCTGAAGAGACTGATGGTTGCCAACGTGGGATGAAATCCAGGACTGAAGACCGATCAAGGAGGAGTTGGAAATATGAACGGTGGAAATCTTGGAAGGCGCACACAGGTAAGTCACAAGGAAACAGGAATCAAAAGGGAAACTCAGAGGTACCTCCTTATAAAGCCAGCTAATGGCTAATGCCAGCCAGGTGTAAAGGTGGATCAGAGAGATGGCTCCGCCTTCCAGCCGTTAAGGACAACTCCAACCTTTGGCGGTGCCCCCTGGAGGACTCACAGGAAAGTGAGGAAAAAGGGAAAAGACACCAAACACCACACAAACACCCCAGACTCATGACAATTATGTTATATATTTTTATTTTCTCCTGAGGATTTTTCTTGCAGGAACTAAGCCCGGACCTGGAGGGAGGAAGAAGAAGATCTGGAAGAAGGAGGGGTGAGATATTAACAGAGGTTTGTTCCTGGGTAGATTTGATTTAATGCAGGATGGAGGTGAACTCTTACTTTGTTGTACAGCTGATGGAGTCAGAGGAAGTTAAGTGGGTCCAGTGCGATTGTGATCAGCACAGGTGCGAGTGAGAAGTGACCTTTGTTTCCTTTGTTCTTTTTTTTTAGGTTTCAGGAGAGGCTCGATGTAGGATGAAGTTTGAGGGTCGACAGGCAGGTGAGTACGGGGATGGTATGGAAGAACGCCGAGAACGATCGGCAATCGATTCGGAGGAGCAGGCACTCAAAGGCTATTAATTACAGTGACTAGGGAGACGAATTGGTCCACTTATTCAGATTATCAGCCGAAACTGCAAGGAAGGAACACAAGAGAGGGTAAGTTGATTATCAGGAAGCTATGTCGTAGCACTAGAGGCAACCTGATTACCCATCAGTGGAGTTTAACCGTCTGGCGTCTGATCCAGGTAACTGGGCCTCTTTTAAAGTTCCTCCTTAATTGGCCTGCCTTGAAACAGCTGGAGCTGCACCTGCCTGCGATTTCCTGAATGGGAAAAAGGTAGGGACACGCACACTCTTCACACAACCACACAGAACCCAACAGTATGAAGCCCCCTTCCCCCTCAAAAAACCCTAATAATGTGTCACAGAGGACTCTTTTTGTAGGAGAATGATGTCTACCATGACAAAGACTTGTCTGTATAAAGAAACACTACATGCATGTTTACGTTAAGCTATTTGACAACATCTATAGGAGATTAGGAGATACTGATTCAAAAAATGACATATAAAGTAAATGTAGAGATACTGGGGCTGAACTCTGCTGGCTGCCAAGCTTTATTTATGTGATAATTAAGTGATTACAAAGCTGTTAATGCTCTTCAGTCGCTAAAATGTTACCAAGCAAAGAGTCATTGATTTCTGATTTTTTTACAAGGGTGCAGTAATTAAAAAGAATAATAAGATAATATTATCTATCCATACTCGTTAGAAAAGTGTGATTTTCTTCATAAAAAGGAAATAAAATGTATAGTTATGATGTCCACTGATGTCAGGACATAAAATATGAATCCAGCGCTGGCAGCAAATTATGTGCTGTGAACTAGAACTTCTGCAATGTGTTTGCTGGCCAGACTAATTAAGCTGAAGATGGTATTCGTGAAAAATTTGTAATCAAAGGACATCAGTGTTGATTTAAACCAAATTGTAATGAGTTCATAGAGCGGCAGTGTCCCCGGGCATATTTCCTAGAACCTTTAGACTGTCATACTTAGACCTCAGTTATAAAAACTAAACATTTAGAAAAACTAAACTACCCATGAAGCTTACAGTGTTATCCCTAAATCTTGTCTGTTAAAAAGAGCTATTATAGATTATCATGCTGTGAGAAATACTCAAAATAAATTATAAAAATAGTGGTAAACCAAGGGGCTACACATTGGTGCAGTTGGTAGCACTGTTGCCTTGCAGCAAGAAGGTTCTGGGTTTGAATCCCGGCCCGGTGTCTTTCTGCATGAAGTTTGCATGTTCTCCCTGTGCATGCGTGGGTTCTCTCTGGGTACTCCGATTTCCTCCCCCAGTCCAAAAACATGACTGAAACATTGGGGGCTGAGCCCACACCCTCTTAGAGGAATCCGGGGAAACCTACACAGTAAAAAAGGCTTTTTATCAAAGCTTTCTTGAGCATTGTGGCACCTTGTTTAAAGCCAAATACAGCAATATGTACTTCAAAATGTATTTTTTTTCAAACTTAATCGTGACAATGTAAAGAAGATCTCTAAAATCAGTATTAATATTAGGTATAGCAGGATGATAAAATTAGTAGAACGGTAACAATTATTTTCATTTTTTTCTTTCCCGGACAAGCACAAAAGTTAGTTCTGTGTCAGGTTGCATGGTGGATCTCTGTTTCTGCTGCTCTTACATTATTCACTGTCCTGTCTAGGTCATCTGTAAACCAAGTATAACACCAGATTTCTTTTATTTTAATTGATGTTATCAAAAGGTAATCATAAAAGGAAGTGACCGTGGCAATATGATTAGCATTCAAGTGTCATTTCTGGGGGAAATTTGGCTCAAATATATAGTTTTAACTAGAAAACTCGGAGAGTGCAGACCTCCGTCAAGGCAGCTCAGTCCCAGTCAAGACAACAGTCTTTGCACTCAGAACAAACCTAAAACTGTTGATTTAATCAGTGCTGTAGTCTAATATACTCTGATTTGTTTCCTCCCAGACAATCATCAGTCAAAATGATATGTTTACATCAATCTTTAAACCCCCATGTTGTGACTCTGATGTCTGTCATTGAGTCTAGGCCCCGCCCCCTTGTTATTACAGCCCTGCTTTTATTTTAGTGTGACACCCCAAGATCATCACTGGCCCCCATTTAGCCCTCTTTAAAAACTTCCTAGATACACCCCTGCTCACTAGTCTAAATAAAGTATTTTTAGGCTTATTTTAACATATTATTAAAGCATTGTTACCTATAACCATTTTGAATAACATGTACGGAATTAGACTCACTTTAGGGTTTAACACAGCGGGTCTGACACCCATTAATAAATACCGTTATTATTTCAAACTCTTAGAAAAGTCTCTGTTTCGGACCTTTGTGCAGAAAGTTCTGGTGCTGCTAAAAGCAAGCGGCCAGTTACGGGCCAGGAGAAAGCTTGCAATGAGCACTCTGGAGTGATGAGGACGTGTTTTCACAAACACTGCTGTGAATCTGCCTAATTATCATATAATTTGAAGACATGAAGTATGTAAATTGTTTGTTTACCTGTTTTATGTGTCGGCCCAGAGTTTTGCCGGCCACTGCCACCCATCGCAACAAAACAATTGTCCCTCTTATTTCTGTCAAAAATCGTCTGATGTGCATTTTCTGTCAGGACAGCTCTAGAGGTTATATTAAACACCGGGCTGTCAGCCAATAAGACACGGAAGATTCCCCGCACAACTCTACTCTGATCGGTCATACCATCGTGCCTCTGTTGTATTCACCGAAGTCAGGAAATTACAAAACTAGGTTCTTTGATTAATGTCATAGGGCGGCTCAGTTAATGTAAACTTATTCCTTCTGGGGTGAAAAAAAACAATTCGGGGCTTGAGGAGAAATGTTCGGGGCTAGAGAATGTGCTGGCCAGGCGATGCCACCCGCAACCCTGCATAGGATGGACGGGTACAGAAAATGGATGAATGGACGGACGGACGGACGGATGGATGGAAAGCCAAACCAGAAAATAATATTTTTATCTACCTTCTCTTTGCTAAATCCAGACTCATTGACCATATCAAAGAGGTCAAAGTATGTGTGGTGGGCTATACTAGTACGTGACTAAGAATCCATTATAATACCCAATCAGCATAAGATAAATGATGTTGGACTGAAGTATCCAGGACACCAAATTCCTTCACCACTCCCCACATGTGTACCCACAGTGACCTACCTACCATTTTGTGCACAAGTACTTGACCAGTTTTCCCTTTAGTAATTGTGTATTGGAAGGAATTTGGTGATATGTGTTCTGAAAAACCTGAAAAGACCAGAACTCCTTCCAGTGGAGGTTTTTGGAGTCATCTGAACCCCATTTCTGTACAGCATGTTACAAAAATATACTAATAATATACTAGAATGCCTAAATCATTAGTTGTGAAAGTGAATATACAATGACCTAAAGGTGTGTCCAAATTTCATTACAATATCTGGGATTAAGAAACTAAAACCAAAACTGTTGAAAGAAGCAATGGAATAAACAACCAGCACCTGCAAACCAGGATACCTGAAAAAACATGCATAGAGCAAACTTGCATATCACACACAATCAGGACTTTGCAAAAAAAAAAAGTCAAACACAGAACCTTCTAGCTGTGTGGCAACAGTTCTAACCACACACACTACAAATTGGTACAAGACACTGAGATATTGTGCAAAAGAACATCATACTAAAACCTACGAACAAATAAGCTACACGAGTTTAGCAAAACAAAAAGGTAGGATCTGCTGTGTGTGCCAGTATTGTTTATTTGATAAATCGCAACTTTATTAATCCATTATCAAGGAAAGATTTCTTTATCACTCAATCAGCTTGAAGCTGCAGGAGCTTATCTTCACCGGGAAGTTATTCTATGTGCTAGAGGCAAGAAATTTACAGGTCCATCTCCATAATTTCTTTGCTAGGTATTTATGAACCTGTGCAAAATGGTGACTTAATTACCTCTCAAAACACATTCATCAGTGAACTGATGTATCTATTTTCATAATTAGATGAGGCTTCCTTAGACGGAAGCAGTAAGGTAATTCTGAAAGAAGCAGAGCAAAAAAAAGAGGCACCATAACCGCATGCTCAGCGGTGCTTGGGGTTTACCCTTTGAAAGAAAGAAAGAAAGAAAGAAAGAAAGAAAGAAAGAAAGAAAGAAAGAAAGAAAGAAAGAAAGAAAGAAAGAAAGAAAGAAAGAAAGAAAGAAAGAAAGAAAGAAAGAAAGAAAGAGCTTAATTAGATTTTTTTTTCATTGGCAGATTTTGTTCTTATTCTTCAAAAAACTGTTCAATTTTACTGTAATGTTTTGATTAAAATTATATTGATAAAATGCTGATATATAAATGTTTTAATGGCTTGAACAGACCTTTTAATGTTGATATCAGTAATTATCTTCAGTATTTTAAACTTAAACTAAAATTTAATGTGAATAAGCAAATTTTCGACTCCAACTCCTTGTTATATATATATATATATATATATATATATATATATGTATGTATGTATGTATGTATGTATATTTATTTATATATATTTATTTATTTATATATATATATATATATATATATATGTATGTATGTATGTATTTGTATATATATATATATATATGTATGTATGTATGTATGTATGTATGTATGTATATATATATATATATATATATATATATATATATATATATATATATATATATATATATATATATATGCTAGTAGAACTGTGGACCAAAGCAGAGTTTTACAGAAAAGAGATAAAATACATGATCAGTTTTACCCCAACGAGGCCTTTTAACATCATCTCAAGTGTTGGTGCTCCAGCTCAAGTGGAGTCAAAAGGAAAGGTCTGCTTTAATGGGTTTCTGTAGAAAGCTAAATTGCTATTATAATAGATGATGAGAAGATTTGCAAAGTGATTTCAACAGAAGTGTTAAAAATGATAGCCTAATTGTCAAAAACAGAAATGTTTTCTCCTGTTTAAGAATGTCCAATGCAATGAATGCAGCAACATCTTATACACATTCATTTAGGAGGTCCTCAAATGCTCAAGCAACCTCATCATCCTCATGACAATGTAATGATACACATTGAAACTCAAGATTTCTGGTTCTCCTCATACGTGTAGCAAAATAATGCAGCATTGGAGCAAATGTGTTAAAGCCTGAATTATATACAACCTTCAAACATGTAATGCAAAGAAACTAGGGATGGGCATTCGATTGAACTGTCTTCATCGATCATCGGGAGAATTAACGATCAATTTTCGATTAATCATTGATATTTTTGTATTAAAATTCAGTGTTCATAGGCTATATTAAAATGCAATGAGAATAGAAAAATAGTGTGTTTCCTCATTGAGATCTTCATTACAAGTGGGACACCTCATGTGGAAGTTAAACGGAATTAATTCACGGTAATTGCACATAGAAAATATGCGCAATAAGCAGCGGAGCCGACAGCTAAAAGACTGTACTCATTAACACAACTGATGCTCATATTTTTTTTCTTCTCCAAAAAAGTAAACAAAATAAAATGTCATGTTAAACAATAACTTAATAAAAAAAATATAATACTTATAGGTCTGATAGTTTTGTGTTACATTTGGCAAAAAGAGTCGACAAAGAGGATAAGATCAGTGTACCTAACAATGAATTAGGCTCATTAACATTGTAAAAAAGAGAAAAACAAAAGAAACCGTAACTTATATATAACTTTAGCACCAGTCTGAGCGAAAGCAGCCTGGTGAGCAGACTGACGATCACCAAGCTGCTGTCGCGTCTGACCTGCAGCGCCGAAATCACCTGCGTCGCTGTGATACACATACCTCCATGCTAACTTGGCAAGCCTCTGGAATCTGGTTTCATTCATTTTCCAATCCAGGGATGACGGAGCCTCCCTCAGAAAGTAATCTGTGAGTAAGTTTCTCTGCTCGTTGTGCATCTGGGCTCCTCCGTGTTAACATCAACTTGATGCTAGGTTGAGACCAAGAGCAGGATGCTCCGCTTCTAACCAGGGTTGGAAGTCCATTCAAGTACTTATACACAGCTTTGCAGTGTTGGCAGTGAACCGAGACTTTTCTTTTTGTTTGTTTTTTAGTCAAAGTGGTCCCACACCACACTTTGCTGCGACTTCTTCATGACAATGCTACTTTTGAAATAGACAGAAACTCGCAAGAAACTGAGTCGGCCTGTGGGTTTTATTTTCAGTCATCGCCCTCGTGTGGTTACGTGTTTAATTACTGCCACATAACAAAATTAATTGCATTCCTTCAAAACTCACACTACGCAACGAACATGCATTATTTGATCGGTAAAAAAAAAACTCATCGATGAAATTCTTAATGATCAATTTATCGATCGTCGATTAATTATGCCCATCCCTAAAAGCAACAATAACGACTATTTACTTAGTAAGAAAGGCATAAGTACCATAAGTTCACTGTTGAATAAAGACAACACAAAGTTTTATTATTTCTCTTTCAACAACTGTACCAAAAATGTTCTAAACTGTGAGACAACTGTGAACTTTATAACGGAGGTATGTACTAAACAGAGGCTTTTTGAGTGCTGAAGATTTTTTTTGCAGTTGTGTCTGCAAACATGTTAGGTTATTTTACTGTAGAAGGAGAACAGTGTGTGTAAAACACCGATGTAAAAACCTGAAGAGGGAAATATTTCAAGTTGTGGTTGATTCATAGACCAAACTTTGTTTTTTTAGTATGAGAAACCTGAAATATATGTCAGAAACAGAGTGAGAGCTGACTTGATTTCAAAGCCAGCAGAGCTTACTGAGTCCCAGCAGTCCAAGTCGTTTCTTTTTGTTTACTGCAGTTTCATTCTCTCCCTCCTCTTTGTTTCAGGTTGTGTTACTGTTGATGTGTGTTGGGATTTCGCCAGTTTTCCAAGACGACTACACCACACTGCACCATTGCCATGGCTCAAATCCTGACTTAGGGAAAAAAATTCATTATGGAGGCTAATCAGTCCGGTGCAATCCCTTTAGAGTCCAACAACTGCACGTCATCATGCTTGCACAGCTTGTGTGTGATCATGACAGACTAACAGACAGACTGACAAATTGGCATACAGTGCGTGTGGGACAGGATGATGGGCAAACGGCTTAAGCTGAGAATTTGCAGGTAGGCAGAGCTTCAAAACAAATACAATGATATCAAGAACAGGAAGTTTCCAAAACTGAACCTTTACATCAAGGCATCATCACATCTTTCAGATTAGACATTTTATTTGTAATCCCCTTTTTCATGTGCCATCGAGGCTTAAATGTTTAAAAATGAGTCTGCTGTCCTCAAGCACATGTTAAGGAAATACATAAAGGGCCTAATTTATCAAAGCTTTGCACTTGTTAAAACTAGGGCTGCCATAAACGATTATTTTGATAATCGACTAATCACCGATTATTTTGCTGATTGGTCGACAAATCCGATCACGTGTAAATTGTCTCTTATTGAAGGACCATGCAGCTGCTGATATAGTCATCATTTGCTTCTAGCTTGAAGTGTTATCTCTAAGTGTTACGTGCTATCTAAAATACTGACAATTAGGATGATAGCTCATTCAACATTTATGAACTAATTATAAAATACAAAATTGGCGTTACAGCAGACACATGACGTGTGCTTAGGGAAATAAAATTACCATCACTACTGGTAATGTTACAGCTATCAATACAAGTAATAAAACAGTGTCTACAGTCAGAAGCTTTATCTAAGCTGCTGTAATACAGACTGTTACAGAAGATCCTTCCTGCCCACAGCCATCTGAAATCTAAAAAGTCAATCTAAAAATTATGTTTTGAGAAAAAAAAGTATTTTATTTGTAATGTAATAATAAACTGCACAGTGGCGCAGTTGGTAGTACTGACCCAGATCCTGGGGTCTTTCTGCATGGAGTTTGTGCACACGTGGGTTCCCTCCGGGTACTCTGGATTCCTTCCACATTGCAAAAACATGACTGTTAGGTTATTTGGTCTCTCTAAATTGCCCTTAGATATTAGTGTGTGCGTGCATGGTTGTTTGTCCCGTGTTGCCCTGCGATAAACTGCAGACCTGTCCTCTCGCCCGATGATTGCTGGAGATAGGCACTAGCCCCCCCAACCCTGCAGAGGATGGATGAGTATAGATAATGGATCGATGGATGGAATAATAAATATAATAGGCAGCAGTCTAAAAAAAATTCAAAGATCTTGGGCACCAGCCATAAGCAACTATGGATCTGGTCAGCTGGTCTCTGAATGCAATTGATCAAATTTTTTCAACCCAAAAATCGTATGTCTGTTAATGATGTCAGTGGAGGACGTGGAAGATATCTACATAATTGGATTCATGATATCCGGGTGTCTGCTGTTTCGCTTGGGTGGATTCCTGATGTATCGCAAAGAGAAGAAGCGCTCGGAAGCAATTGGCATGCTTTTGCAGCTTCAAGAAGGATTATGCCGAGCTGTAAACACTCAGACTAATGTGCTGAACAAGCAAAACCGTAAACTGGATGCAGTGAATGGACTCATACGTGAGGTGGGAAACAACTTGGAGAAGTTTCTCAGCAGGGCTGATGGAAACTCTGGATGGGTGCGACCGATTTCTCTGTGCGGAGGGTTCCCGAACCTCCCCTCCGTACCATTTGTGTTCTCATATGTGATGACTGATACATGTGCTTATATGTTTTGCAGTGGTTTTTTTCAGCACCCCGGCTCAGCTCCCTGTAGGGGGCTGGACAGAGTTGCCCATTTTTCCCCCCTGTTCATCCCCCTTACCTTCTGAGAATCCTTTCTATCTGCTAAAAGGGGCGCTGGGGAAGCCGGCTGCTTCCGCGGTCTTCCAAATCCTGTACTGTGTTAATGTTTGTAACTGTTTGTATGATCTTGGATTGGTTGTATTGAAACTTAATTTCCCCACGGGAATTATCAAAGTATCTCTTATTGTTATTATTATTATTAAACAGAAACAAATAAGCAAACTAAGTGCACATTGCACTCAGCCAAACATTTGTCGCGCACCTGTGCTTGGATGTCTTGTAAACAGCAGCAACACTGCACTGACTTTTCTGTCTAATGCCAGATCAGAACCAGCCTCAAGGCAGCAGCTCAGGGAGGACGTCACATGAGAGAACCTGGACATTTTCATCAATCTATGAATGCCTCCCGGTTGCCCCGGACAGAAGGTGAAAAGGCGACATGTCAGGGGAAAGGAGGACATCACCCTACTGTTGATGTTAATGTTGGCAGCTAACAAGCTAATTGGCTTACAGATCAGAACCATCATATTCATCATCGTCGTCAGCCACAACGGGCTTCCTTTTGACGTGCTCGAATGTCACCGTTGTACTGCCAGGTTCAACCTTGTGAATTATGCATTACACGTGCTTCTCTTTCCTTTTAATAAAACGCTCCAGAAATTTAGACCTCTGTTATTGACTCGCCATGATACTGCTGTTTGGGCTTTTCCAGTGATGCCACGGCTGACCCCGATTGCCACCACTGCGCATGTGCGTCAGGAAAAAAAAGACAAAGCCGCGAAAGGTACAGCAACAGTTTTAAAAGAAAAATAAAGTTTAAAAAAATTAACGATGACGTTGATTACTACATTTGTTGTTGAAGTCGTCGTGATGAATTGACGAATTGTGGCAGCACTTAAAACGTGCGCAAACCTCGCAGCCGGGGCGAAAAAACATGCAGCAGGTGATTTACTAAGAAGGCGCCTATTAAATCCGTATCAAGATGCGGGCTATCCATTTAGTGCTTTTGCCCTTGGTGAATATACAGTGTGGAAATTTCTGTCAGAAGAAGCAAAATATTGTGAGGAGAACATGCAAATAAGCAGGCGTTCCCCGCGGAGTGTGATTTACCAAACATGAACCTCTTTGCACTGACTGTTTTTGCGCCTATTTTTACCGCCTCTCAAAGGCATGTCTTAACTTTGCGATTAAACTACCTACTTCATATCATTCACACACATTCGAACCTAGTAGTAATTAACACTCTAATGACCATAAACTCGACAGTTACAGTATGACAATTTTTCCCTTTTTTTCCAAAGATGCTTCATAACTCACTGCGCGCTCAACGGGTCTCCACCTGCTGTCTCTGGAATACGACGCCTGCATGGACCATAGAATGGTGCATGTACACACATTAAGTTTATTAATGACAAACAAAAAATATAATTCACAGACATTCAAGCCTAATAGTAATTAACTCTCTAACAGCCATATAGTTATGTAAATTTTCTCCCCCTTTTTTGCCAAAGATGCATCATGAATCCGCTGCACTTGATGCCACTAAGCTAGTTATTGCTCGGGAGGAGTTCGCTAACATGGAGCGTTTAGGCATCGTGCGGCGTTCTAACAGTCCTTGGGCTTCGCCATTATACATGGTGCCCAAGTCAGATGGCCAGTGGCGACCATGCGGGGATTTCCGCCGTCTTAATAATGTCACTACAAACGATTATTATCCGATCCCCCATATCCAGGACTTCTCTGTCCATCTCGCGGGGATTGCCATCTTTTCCAAAGTGGACTTGGTGCGCGGTTATCACCATGTTCCGGTTCATGCGGATGACATCCCCAAGACAGCCGTAATTGCCCCATTTGGCCTTTTTGAGTTTTTACGGCTGCCTTTCGTTCTTAAAGGCGCCTCCCAAACTTTCCAGCGGTTGATGGATTCAGTCTTGCGCGGATTGTCATTCGTTTTTGTCTATCTGGATGACATTCTAGTGGCCAGCAGCTCTGCCGAACAGCACATGTCCCACCTATGTCAGGTTTTTCAACGCCTAGCGGCGCATGGCCTGATAGTCAACCCAGCAAAATGCCAGTTCGGGTTGCCAGTCATGAACTTTTTGGGCCATCACATTTCTGCAGTGGTGCTGTTCCATTACCCACTAAAGTGAAGGCGTTGTCTGATTTTCCACGTCCTCAGACTGTGAAAGCCCTGCAGGAATTTCTCGGGATGGTTAATTTGTACAACTGTTTCATCTTGAGGGCAGCACAACTTCTACAGCCGCTATACTGCGCACTTAAAAAGAAAAAAGCCACCGAAAATGTGGACTGGACCCCGGACTGTCTCCAAGCACTTCATAATGCTAAGTCCACGCTGGCCAATGCCGCCCTTTTGACCCACCCCTCCCCCTCAGCACAGGTGGCTTTGACCACTGACGCTTCTGACGTAGCAGTAGGGGCGGTGTTAGAGCAGCGGGTCTGCGGGGTTTGGCAACCGCTTGCCTTTTTCAGCCGTATGCTGTGGGACAACAAGCGTAAATACTGCGTTTTTCCTCAAGGGCCGCCCATATACAACCTACGTTGACCACAAGCCCTTGATATTTGCCATGTCTAAAATCTCTGACCCCTAGTCTGCACGTCAACAGCGCCACCTTACTGCTGTCTCTGAGTTTACAACAGACATTCAGTTTGTGGCTGGCAAATCCAACTTGGTGGCTGACTGTCTGTCCCGTGCACTGGTCTCTCCAGTTTATGTAGGGATTGATTTCTCTGCTATGGCTGCATATCAGCGCAGCAATGCTGAGATCCTTAAGCTGCAGTCTGAGCCTACCAGCCTTAAGTTGGAAGAGAGACAGGTGCAGGAAGGGGGTCCTCCTCTGCTCTGTGACATTTCTACTGGTTGTCTCCAGCCTCTGGTTCCTGCTTTGTGGCGCCGCCGCGTTTTTGATGCTTTGCATTCCCTCTCACATCCGGGTGTTCGTGCCTCAGTGAAACTGCTTAATTCCAAGTTTGTTTGGCCCAGATTGCGTAAAGATGTGAAGGAATGGGCTGCAGCATGTGTCCCGTGGCAGAGTGCCAAGGTTCATAAGCACACAAAAGCACCTTTTGAATCATTCCCCATTCCTAGTCGCAGGTTTGATCATGTCCATGTAGACCTAGTGGGTCCTTTGCCCCCATTGCAGGGCTTCACTCATCTCCCGACCATGATCGATCGTACCACCAGGTGGCCAGAAGTGGTTTCGCTGGCATCCACAACATCTGCAGTGGTGTCTCGGGCGTTTTTATCAACCTGGGTTGCACGTTTTGACCCCCCTTCAGATATTACCACAGTTTGTGTCTTAGCTTTGGTCCACCATGGCTGACGGCCTGGGGGGTCAAGATCCACCGCACCACTGCATACCATCCACAGGCTAATGGCTTATGCGAACGGTTTCACAGGTCATTAAAAGCAGCGCTTCGTGCTATTTTGACCGATGGCAACTGGATTGACCGCCTCCCATGGGTTATCCTTGGGTTGCGGTCCGCAGCTAAAGAGGACCTTGGTGCTTCCCCAGCTGAACTGGTTTTAGGTCAGCCGGTACGTGTTCCAGGCATGTTTTTTCCTGAGGCCCCATGTGTGGCGGACCACCAGGAGGCTCCACTCACACCCAGTTTGCATTTAAAAAATTTATGAATTTTTGACGCGATTATTGTATGTGTTCATATGTTATTGTGTACTGTCTTACCATTGTTCAGTGTGAAGTCGGAGCTGAGATAAAGAGGTGATCGAAACTAGATCCTGTGTGTCGTCCATTTATTCATCCACAGTAGGACATTTATTTCAGTCACCAGATTTGCTCATGTTTCAAGACAGGTCTTGATCCACTCTTTATTGTTACAGAAACCCTAAACCCGAGAGAAAATGGCGAAAACTCAACTCCAGGTTCACTATGACATCTCCAAAGATAGACTGAACAGATATCATTTAACTTTGAAAGATGCAAGGGAAATGTTATTTTCTAAAATCATTAATAGAAACATTAATAATAATAATTAATAATGTGCTGAATTTATTTGCAACAGTGGAAAGACTAACTAATCCGCCAGTGACAGAAGCTCCTGAACTAAATTCCACCAGGGTCTGCAATTAATTTGCAAGCTTTTTTACTGAAAAGATTCAAATTAGACGGTCAATCTGTACTTCAGTACCAAACCCACTACCAATGTCATCCCCAATTTGTCAGACTCACTCCCTCACTCAGCTCACTCTTAGTCTAATTATTTTCTGCACCGGTCTCCAATCTGTCATACCAGATCCTCCTTCCCTTTAGTCTATTTAAACCCTTAACTTCCTCTCACTCCCGGTTGGATCATTAATGTCTCTGGTTCTCACCCTTATGTTCTCCTTCCTACTCGTTCCCGTAAGTCTGGTGTCCCATACCATCTTCTTCATCATCATCATCATCATTGAATAAACAACCCTGCACTTACCACCGTCTGCGTGTGGATCCAACCGACTACTATACTCACACCTGACTTTGAACCCATCCAAATGCTAAGTGAATGCATTAGGCAAATGAATAGTTGGATGTGCCATAATTTTTTCCTGATGAAAAGAAACAAAACTGAAGTAATTGTTTTTAGACCTAAAGAGGAACGATCAAGAGTAAGCACACAACTTCAGTTAATACATCTAGAAACTACTAATCAGGCCCAAAATCTAGATGTAGTAATGGACTAAGACCTGAACATCCAGGGTCACATAAAGGCAATAACAAGGCTAGTTTTCAATCACCTGAAGAACATTTCTAGGATTAAAGGAGTAATGTCACAACAGGACCTCTAAAAACTCATCCATGCGTATATCTTTAGTCAGATTGATTACTGCAACAGTGTCTTCACAGGTCTGCCTAAAAGGTCAATCAGACAGCTGCAGCTTATCCAGCTGCTAGGGTTCTTACTAGAACCAGGAAAGTAGAAGACCACACCCCAGTTCTAAAGTCCTTACACTGGCTCCCTGTAGCTCAGAGAATAGACTTCAAAATACCTTTACTAGTTTATAAATCAGTGAATGGCTTAGCACCAAAGTATGCTGAAGATATGTTGTCACTATACCAACCCCCCAGATCGCTCAGGTCTTTCAACTCTTGTCTACTAATCATCCTTAGAATTAGAACCAAACCAGGAGAAGCAGCTTTCAGCACCTATGCTCCCCTTATCTGGAACCTTATCCAGAGCACTGCAAAGCTACTGAAACACTGAGCTGTTTTAAATCAAGGCTAAAAACCCACCTGTTTAGAGCTCCCTTTGAGTAATTTGTCATATCTTTTGTGGGGGTTTTATGCTGTATTACTGTTTTTACACTATCTCTTAATCACCCAAAGCACCTTGAATTGCCTTGTTGTTAAAAGTGTGCTATACAAATAAAATTGCCTTGCCTTGCCTCGCCTCGCCTCACAATCATCTGGTTTGCTGTGGTCTTTAATGGTCTCTGTCAAATGGGCGATCAATGAACAAAGAAGGTTCCAGTTCAATATGGCTCAATAAAATGGCATCCCATGTAGTTGTGGGCTGATCCCTCTCCTTTTCCTGGATCATCCTCCTCCGTGATGATTTTAGTCTTGCAAGGAATGAGGGTGACTGATAGTTGTTTTAAATAAATTAGGAATAACATTATGACGATCTGTCATTACACGGCCTCCATGAGACTCTTAAAGGTGTTCAAGGATATCTGGCAACAAGATGCTTGAAACTGATTCTTTTTGTCTTATAAGTTGTAAGGTGGGGCCTTCATAGATTGGATTGAGTTCTGTGCAATTTTGACGCCAAGTCAACACCCTAAACTCAAGGTTGTGCTTCTGAAGCCAATTTTAACCTATCTTTTTTTTTATCAATGTTTTTTCCAATGCAACCGTTTCTTGCACAAACAGTAGGTCTACTTATACCCTGAGCCTTATTTATCAGATGTGTTAAGCCTCCATGTTCTGTATTTCTGTTTATAGAAATTAAGTCTACACAAATACCGAAACTTTGCCAGCCTCCCTCTCATATTTAAATCCCACAACTCTTGTCCTAATATTTTTTACAGAGACTTTGAATCAAAAGAAGAGAAATACTAAAACAATATGCATCACCTTACCCTAATTTGGTAATCCATTAAATCTAAGTGTTCGCTCATTGTAGCACCTATCACACTTCAGTGAGTTGTGGGAAATGACACCGTGCCTTTTTTATTGAAATGGTTTACTTGTTTTTTGTACTCTGCTACAATAAAGATGTCATTTTCAGCCATATTGAAGTTACAGCATTCATTTGAAAAGCTACTATAATGATCAATTTCAATCTTTTTCAATTATTCTGTTTATTTTTAGAAGCTATGCCTCGAGGTATGATCAAATGAGTCCAATAAAAAGACTCCTGCTCAAATTCCCTCATTATTGAATTGCGTGTTCAAGTGCTTCTGCACTGTTTTTGTATCTGTCAATCTGCTGATTTGTGTAAGTCTGTGTGTTTGTGTGCGTTGAGCAGATAATGAGAGCACAGCATGCACCCTCTGATTTCAATTTAAAGCTGCCTGACTGGCCCACCAGAGTGCAGCGGTTTGTATTCATAAACATAATGCACTTCGATTCCTTGGTTTGTTTCCACATACCAATCAGTTTAAATGTCTGTCTCTAATTCAGGCTATGATTGGTTATTTTGTTTCTTATGAATCTGATCCGCTCTCTGCCTTTGAGATGGCAGAGACAATAACAATCCATTGATTTGTATGCGTGCTCTTATTGTTGATAATAGTCTGCTTTCTTAAAGTGTGCTGGGTTTTGTTTTACCTTACTTAGATTCTCTGCAAACAATATTGAATATCTCCTAAGCACAAGCTTCCATCATAATTGTTCAATTTTTTTATTTATTTTTTACATTTTTTTAAACTTTTTTAAGTGGAAACAATATGCAACCAGAGCCAGGATATTTTCTGTTAATTTGTGTAGTTAAATCTAAAAACTGCTTGAGTCAATATTTATCCCATATTTCATTGTTGAAGCAAACAATTTTGTATCCATTAATACCTTATAAGTTTGCTTCAAATACAATTGATCAGTCTTGTAATAATGATTACAAACCATGTTTTTCTTATTCAGGGAGCTCTAAATACATTCTGTAGATAGAATGATTTATATTTTATAAAAACAGATTTTCATTACAATATAACAATACGAATCAAATTATAATGAAATCAGCCACAAATATTTAAAAAAATCTTAATCTTGTTCAGTGCCTATTAAGTACAAAAACAGACATAAAACTGACACTACTTTAAAAAACAGTCCGAAGGGACCTGAGAATAAATGTTCAGAATATATTTAGTTGATTCAAGGTTTGAATTGATCAAAAGTGGTTTGGTTTCGGACGTGGAGGTGGATGAAGCAGCCGCAGAGGTGGAGAACGCAGAAGTGGAGGTGGAGGGAGTAGCCGCGGAGGTGGAGGGAGCAGCCCCAGAAGTGGAGGTGGAGGGAGCAGCACCAGACGTGTAGATGGAGAAAGCAGACATGGAGCTGGTGGAAGAAGGCGTGGAGGTGGAGAAAGCAGCCGCAGAAGTGCAGGTGGAGGGAGCAGCCCTAGATGTGGAGGTGGAGTGAGCAGCCCCAGACGTGGAGGTAGAGAAAGCAGACGTGGTGGTGGTGGAAGCATCTGCAGACGTGGAGTTGGAGAGACGAGCCGTGGGGGTGGAGATGGAGAAAGCAGCCACAGAAGTGGAGGTGGAGGGAGCAGCCCCAGACGTGGAGGTGGAGGTAGCAGCCCCAGACGTGGAGATGGAGGGACCGGCCTCAGACATGGAGGTGGAGGGAGCAGCCTCAGACATGGAGGTGGAGGGAGCAGCCTCAGACATGGAGGTGGAGGGAGCAGCCTCAGACATTGTTGTGGAGAAAGCAGCTGAAGACGTGGAGGTGGACGGAGCAGCCATGTGGAGGGATCAGCCGCAGACATGGAGCTGGAGGGAACAGCCTCAGACATGGAGGTGGAGGGAGCAGCCTCAGACATGGAGGTGGAGGGAGTAGCCTCAGACATGGAGGTGGAGGGAGCAGCCTCAGACATGGAGGTTGAGGGAGTAGTCTCAGACATGGAGGTGGAGGGAGTAGTCTCAGACATTGTGGTGGAGGGAGCAGCCTCAGACATGGAGGTTGAGGGAGTAGTCTCAGACATGGAGGTTGAGGGAGTAGTCTCAGACATGGAGGTGGAGGGAGTAGTCTCAGACATTGTGGTGGAGGGAGCAGCCTCAGACATGGAGGTTGAGGGAGTAGTCTCAGACATGGAGGTTGAGGGAGTAGTCTCAGACATTGTGGTGGAGGGAGCAGCCTCAGACTTTGTGGTGGAGAAAGCAGCTGTAGAAGTGGAGGTGGAGGGAGTAGTCACAGAGGCACAGGTGGAGAAAGCAGCCGCAAACGTGGAGTTGGAGGGAACAGCCTCAGACATGGAGGTGGAGGGACCAGCTGAAGACGGTTTAGTGTGTAACACAAGAGTTGAGCCAGGGCTAGGAGCTAGGATGTGCTGATGTTCAGTCAAGTGTTTAATTAAATCATACTTCTCAGTTGGGTAGAAACAGGAAATTCTGGAGTGTTTGTGTTCAGTAAAAACCAGAATATAACACTAGTATTCTAACTAAGTTGAGTTAGTGTTCACACCTGCCTTGTGTATTGCACCCCCCCTTGGACTGAAGGTTGGGTTGTCGGTCTTGGGTCACATAGTCAATGTGAGTAAAGACAGTGTACCAGATTCCAATTTCCACGAAGTCCATTATATACCATATAAAATATACCCTTATACCATGGTGTGGGTGAATACTCGATTCTGATTGGCTGGAGGGTGTAGGTCAAAAAGTGATAATGTACACCTAGGAAAGGCGTCCTGTCAAATTGCCTGATGACAGTTCTAAATTATTGTGCTGGCTCAAACGCTAGATGGTAACCATGGCAACGGAGACAAGGTTATTTCACAGTTGACTCTTCGCAACAGCAAGACAGACAAAACATGAGTGATTTTGTTATTTCTTTTAACTTATTTGTTGAACATTAACATATTAATACTTTGTATCCCGTAACGTAAGGTAAAGCCACATTCTCACTTCCCATCACTGATCAACTGCTGCGGTCGGGTCGCTGTGGCCACGTTGCTTGGCAACGCCTGTATAAGGGAGATATGAAATAGTGCGCTTGACTTTTAAAAATAAAAACTCTAAAACACATTAAAGTATTATTAATTGATTAAATACTTCTTTATTTCGTAAGTGACCATGGTATAAGCGGGATAATGCCCTTCGAGGTGCCCATTAACAGAAATTAATGGACTCTGGGTCGTCCATTTCTGTTAATGGACACCTCGTCGGGCATTATCCCTTACTTACTGTTGGGTCATTGGTCCGATATTTAAACAGCTGTGTTGTGAAAATTCTTTAGCATTATTTGTGCATGGCAGTGCTTTAAGTGGGTTGTTACGGCAACGGTACACAGTACAAGTATTTTTTAATTATACCCCTCAGTGTACCGGGATGTCTCTCCAGCGTACGGCATCAACCGGGACTTTTTCAGCTGTTATGTCAGTCCTCATCGATATGTGTTCTCCTAGAGCTCTACACTGCCAGTAACAAAAAATGCATGAGTGTTTGTGGCTTTTTTGTACACAGATTGCCACTTGGTAATGGCTTAGCCTTAGAGGGGAGTAAACAGTAGAAGCCTCTGAATTATTTTACTGCTAAACTGCTTTGAACAAATGAAAATCATGAAAAATGATAAATACAAAAGCAGAAAAGACATGACAAATGATCGCATGTTTATCCCATGTTGACACGGGTCTTGCTGCATAAATGAATAATTAAAATCAAATTAAAATTTTTACAGTTTTTCTCAGTCGCTTTGGTGCATTTCTCATATCAGTTAGAAAATACAAAATGTATATATTAAAAGTTATATACAGTGGCGTCGCCTGGCCTGGGCATTCCCGGCTTTAGCCCCGAACATTTCTCATCAAGCCCCGAATGTTATTTTATTCACCCCAGAAGGAATAAGTTTACATTAACTGAGTCATTAACGAAGAAGGCAGTGTTGTAATTTCCGGGCTTTCGTGAATGCAACAGAGGCAGGACGGTATGACCGATCAGAGAGGAGTTGTGCGGGGAATTTTCTTTGTCTTATTGGCTGACAGCCCGGTGTTTAATATAACCTCTAGAGCGACCCCGACAGAAAATGCAAGTCAGACGATTTTTGACAAAAATAAGAGGGACAGTAAGTTGTGGCGACTAGCAGTGGGTGACAAAACTCTGGGCCAACACATAAAATAGGTAAACTAAACCATTTAATGCTTTATGTGTTCAGATTATATGAACATTAGTCAGATCCACAGCAATGCTTGTGAAAACATGTCAGTCGGACATTACCAATGCAAGTTAAAAATGTCTGGAGAAAAACTTAAAATCTTCGGACATTTTGGACCGACATGCGTTGGTCTGCGTCTCCCCTTTGATCTGTGTCTCACTACGGCTTCTCATCGCCCCACAGTGCAGCTCATTGCAAGCTGTCTCCCGGCCCGTAACTGACCGCTTGCTTTTAGCAGCACCAGAATTTTCTGCACAAAGCTCCAAAACAAAGAAACAAAGACTTTGAATTAATAACGGTTTTTATTAAGGTGGCTCAGACCCGCTGGGTTTAACCCCAAAGTGAGTCTAATTCTGTACATCTTATTCAAAATTATTATAGGTAAAAATGCTTGAATAATAATGTTTATATAAGCCTAAAAATACTTCATTAAGACTGCTGAGCAGGCTTGTATTTAGGAACTCTTTAAAGAGGGCTAAATGGGCGCCAGTGATGATCTTGGTGTACCCACCAAAATAAAAGCCGGGCTGTAATGAATAGACTCACAGTCACAAAATGCGGGTTTAAAGATTGACGTAAGCATAAACACTTAAAATACATGAATAATTCTAACTAATTAAAGCTGTTTCTCTGTCTTATCATTCATTAGACTATTCTCTACACAAGAAGTGATAATGTAGGGATCTTCATAAATACAGAATAGAGGGAGCTGCAGGATTAAAATGACTGACTAATCAATGACTGATTTAACATTTTGACTGATGATTGTCTGGGAGGAAACAAATCAGAGTATACTACTAGAATAAACTAGACTACAGCACTGATTAAATCAACAGTTTTACCTTTGTTCTGAGTGCAAAGACTGCTGTCTTGACTGAGACGTATGGAGAGACGGACCTGCCTTGGCGGAGGTCTGTGCTCTCCGAGTGCTTTTCTAGTTAAAACTATATAATTGACCCAATTTCCGCCTAGAAATGACACTTAATTGCTAATTATGTTGCAAAGGTCAGTTCCTTTTATGATAACCTTTTAAAAACATCTTTTATGATCAAAGACATCTGATGTTATACTTGGTTTACAGATGACCTGGACAGGACAGAGAAGGAGGAGAAGAGCAGCAGACACAGAGGTCAACCATGCAACCTGACAGAAATAACTTTTGTCAGGGAAAGAATAAAATGAAAATGACTACCTCTTGACTAATTTTATCATCCTGTTTTACCTAATATTAATACTGATTTAAGAGATCTTCTTTACATTGCCATGTTAAAGTTTGAAAATAAATACATTTTTATGTACATATTGCTGTATTTGGCTTTAAACAAGGTGCCACAATGCTCAAAAAAGCTTTAATAAAAAGCCTTTTTACCGCGTACGTTCCCCCACATTTCTTTACGAGGGTATGGGCTCAGCCCCCAATGTTTCCAGGTCCAGGAAACGCCCCTGGGTCTTTACCTCTGTTTCTCCAGGTCTTTGATGCGTCGTCGCGTCATGTTTCAGTTTCATCTGTTCCCTTTCATTCATGAGAATCAGATCTGCTTGTACCTAACCAAGAGCTTCATGAAACAGTATGTCATCTTTAAGCTTCCTGAGTCCAACTTCTCTACATATTATGACAGCAGGACTTTCATGAGAAAGAAAAACGTTCCATTAGGGGGAAAAAACAAAACTTTAAAATATTTTAATCTAGATTTTTTTTTATTTACTCGCACATAACTTTTAAAGTTGAGAGAAAAAGAAAATTTAGTCAGCCTTAGAAAACAGGTCCTCAAAAAAGAAAGAAAATCCCCTTTGTCTTTCAGGGCTTCCATAAATAAGCCGATTGAAATCTTCACTTCTTTTTGTATTCATGGAGCTTTTATTTTATCAAGGTTTCAAGTTTTTTTTTCATGTTGTCATGTAATGCTATTGAGGCTTTAAAATCGGCTTCATGAAACTATAACTTTGGCTCATGTAGATTTGATTTAGAACTGGCTTTGTTCTTTTGTTCTTTGTAATTTCTTAGTTAAGTTAGTTAGTGATCAAATGGTACGTGCCACAGTGTTAATTGTGCAGAAAGGTGATGCTGCATTGTAATTGACCTAATGCAGGTTATCTTCTCACTGCATTGAAACAAAAGACAGCTAAGCAATACTGTGATGCAGTGAAGTACGATTAACTGATTAACCAGCATTGTGTGATCTACTAAATCTGACTGAATGGATTTAAAAATGACTCATGCTGAATTTGAATCAGTCTAGATTGAACTGGATTGTACATAATTTGGTAGATTGAATTTGGATTGGGCTGCATGGTGACGCAGTTCGTAGCAGTAATGCCTTGCAACAAGAAGGTCCTGGGATCAAATCCTGGCCTGGGGCCTTTCTGCATAAACTGTGCATGTTCTCCCTGTGCATTCCTGGGTTCTCTCCTGGTATTCCACTTGCCTCCCACAGTCCAGAAACATGAAGGCTAAATGAATTGATATTTCTTAATTGTCCTTAGGCATGGTTGTTTGCCCTATGATAGACTGGCAACCTGTCCAGGCCAGTGTACCCTGCTTTTCGTCCAATGGAATCTTTGAAAACACAGGTTATTCACAGTCACGTTCAATCTTTCAAAAAATACTGTCATTTAATTATTTTCATACGATGAACCCTAGCTTTATCCCGTCTTGTTAGACAAAATGAAGCCAGAACACATGAGTATGTCTGCATTTTGAGTCAGGAGGAGGCCAGATGTTGCAATATTCAGACAAACACTGGAGCTTACTCTGCAAAACTACTAATTATGTTGTAGGATGACTTCATCCATGCTGATCTCCTTTCTGGCAAAAACACTCAGCACACATTTTCTAAAGTCAAACCATCAGTCAGTGATGTAAAAAAGTGGAGCATCAGAGAGATTAAACTTGTTCACTCAGCTTTAACTTGTTGGTATTGAATGCAGACCAGCAGTGTGAAATTTGTCACATCTCAAGCTGCTTTTTTGCTGTCAGCACTATCTTAGATTCAGAACTATTTTTTGTTATTTCTCCTTCCTTGTTCCTTATTTAATTCATGTGTTGACTACAAACAAAAGCCTCTAGGGGATTCCTTTTCAATATACATTTTCAGATTTTGTCACATCACAGCCAAAAACGTAAATGTTTTTATTGGGATTTTATGTGATAAACCACAACAAAGTTACGATTGATTGTGAAGTTGAAACAAATGGATATATGGTTTATAGAATGTTTTACATATAAAAGTCTTAAAATTGTGTCATACATTTGCATTCAGCCCCATTTACTGCAGTACCCCTTAACTGAAATCCAGTCCAACCAACTGCCTTCAGAAGTCACCTAAGTCACCTGGTCCCTCTGTGGACATTTCCTGAAAACGTATTCAAAATCCGTCTATAGCTTTTTTAGTTGTATTGCCCAAAAAAAAATTTCAGCCAGTCAGACAAACAAACAAACAAACCCTGGCAAAAACATAACCACTTTAGTGGAGGTAACAAACTACATCATGAAGACCAAGGATCACAGCAGACAGGTCAGGAAAAAACATGGTTTGGTTATAAAACAATGTCACAAGCTTTAAACATCACACTGTTGAGTCTGATATTTGAAAATAAAGAGTAAGGCAGAACTGCAGATTTACCGAGACAAGGAAGGCCACCTGAAACAACCGACCAGGCAAGGAGTGCATTAACGAGAGAAGGAGCCAATAGCCCCATGCTAACTGTCGAGGCAATACAAGGATCCTCAACTCAGGTGGGAGGGTCTGTCAACAGGATAACTGTTGGTCTCAATAAAAGAAGGGTTTGATGAAACCATTATTGAAAGAAAGGTTTGGAAGTCTTACCTACAATTTGCCACAAGGCATGTAGTGTTCAATGTTTTTTTCAGTAGGGACAGGGACTCTAGCTCAAGTTAGATGGATGGAGGTAAATACAGGCAAGTTGGGAAGAAAACCTTAACCTTAGGGAGGCTGCAAGATGAGACTTCCTTTCCAGAAGGAAAACAAACCTAAACATGCAGACAGATCTACAAAGAAATTCTTTAGATCAAAGCCTCAGGTATTTATATGGCACAGTCAAAGCCCTGGCCGATCTCCAATTCAGAACATGTGGAAAGGATAAAAAATTCTGCTGTAATTATAAAATAAGATAGCCAAGATTTTCACGCTAAATAACTTGCATTGTTTTTCACATTTGTGCGTTTTTTTGAGTGAGAGAAAATGATTACAGCTGTGCTGGTTTTCCTTCATCAAGCGGGATGCGATAAAAGCAGCTCAGGATACAGATTGCATCAGGTAATTACCGCTGAAGTCATTACTTTTATGTCGAGGTGGGGGAAATATTTCTATCAGCTGAGATGAAAGGCTAGCATTCTCAGCGAGCAACGGCACAGCTGCCACAAGCTTTTTGTGATGCGCGTCCCTCTGCTGTCATTACTGTCCCTGCGACTTGTCATATAAAAGCAGTTAATCTCAATGACAATCTCTCCAAACCAATAACTATAGAAATATTTCTCTTGCCAGCACAGACGTGAAAAAAAAAGAAAACAGAATGCCTTCATGACTCATTTCTGAGCAGTTTTAAGCAATTTTCTTTTTCGTGTAAACATCAGTGCACTTTTTATATAATAGTAATGTTGAATATGTCATTAAGCACACTATGTACCCTGTGTGGATAAAAATGGCCTATTCATCCAAACAGTGACTCATGTGACATTACAGTACAATTACATAGCACTCTTTGAACTCAGTAAACAAAGGAAGAATATAATATATAATTTACCTGTTTTTTGTTTGTTTCTTTTGCTTAAATTGATGGTAGTGTCAGACATAGTGGATCCAGTATTAGCCGACCTGCTTTTACACTATGTATATTTTGTAACAAAAGCAATAAGAGGAAGAAACATCAAGCTAAAAAAATATAGAAAGAGTTTAGATGAAGATGTTCAGAAAGCCAACACATAGCAACACAAACATTGTCCTGTTTAAAATCTATAAGAGATTGTACTCATTTCCTTATCTACATTACCATAGTACACCACTTTGGTAAAGTTCCAGAGAGCTGTAATGATGGCTAATAAATAACAATTTGCAATAATAAAAGGTTCCAAAGAATACCAGATAGTCTTGCTCACCATTTTTCAAAGCATTCTCAGCATTTTTGATCATTTAAATCTAGATCTATACCATTTCCTTTAAGCATTTTTTTGCAGTGGCACTGATATTTTATCCAGGGCTTGTTGAAAGAGAGACACTGAAAACAAAGCATGTTTTGTCCCTATACCAGACAGATAATGGGTCTTATTCAGTGCTTCAAAACCCCACCTGAAAAAATGTTAAAGGAGTCAAGACCTGTAATTTTCACTTTTCCATGAGAAAAAATTTATGTTATGATTGCCTAACGATTATACACTGCCCGGGAAGCCGATATTTAAAAGTGAAGCGTTTGTTTACCCCTGGGTTCGTCAACCAGCCCACATGCACGCGCACTCAAATACGTGGTTTTAATTTCTGGCCGACTTGACGTCAAGTCGGCGCAGGATATAGCATACATAGACATCGCAGACCTACCTATGCTGCAGGAAGCCCGCCCTGCTCCTCTCCCCCTCGCTCCTCTCCCCCTCATATTCAGGCGCCACCATTACTGAATTCTAGTGATGGGAATTCCAGCTCTTTTTGGAGAGCCAGTTCTTTTGGCTTGACTCACCATAAAGAGCCGGCTCTTTCGGCTCCTCAGATTTTCTGTTGCTTAAAGTGTATTTATTACCAAAATTAATGCAAAACGATGTGTACCAAATGTACCAAAACAAGCAGGGGGAAATGAAAAAAATAAAAAAAACGGCTCCCAATGACGAGCCGACTCCAATCGTTCACTTCAAAGAGTTAGCTCTTAGAGCCGGTTCGTTTGCGACCGACACATCACCGATTCGAAGTACGAACTCCACCGTGAAAGATGCAGAAAGTTTCTTCACGCAATGATACATGAAGAAGACCTATTTGTGTCAGCCTTTTATTTTAATCAGCTAAATCAGCTAAAACCATTTCTACCAGAAACGTAGTGCACACGTGAGTTGCTCTGTTGTTGACTGCCAGAATCAACATGGAAATATTTTTTCTATTTTTTTTACGCCGGAATCCTTTACGAATTTGGGACAATATCAGGCGAAGTTGGCATCGAAGCTCCGTTTGGAAAAAGGGGCCATTCCAACAATCAGAGACTTGCCTGCAATTGAAACGTTAAGGCTGTGTTTTTATTGCTCTGCTGTGTGTAACAAACAGCAGCTAACTGCTAATGTGGCTATTGTATGCTAGCGGGAGCAGTAGATATGGGTTAAGCGTTACCTGCGGTGTCAACCCCCCTCCTTCCTGCCACCAATCAACGCGCCCCTCATTTGCATTATTACAATGCCCGTCCACGACAGCCAACGTATCGCATCAGATCTCGCGAGACAATAATGCCGTCAGAAATAAGGGTCAGAGGAGCTCTGTGTTTATGTTTTTCACTATTTTTTCACTTTTTTTTTTAGAAGGGCCTGATAGACTATAATAGAGCGTGGGTATCCAAGATAATACTAGGTTATGACTCCTTTAAAAATTCAAGGCCCTGAGAATTGATTGAAAACAACACAGCAAAAGATTGTGATACAGTGTATTGCAGAAGTACTTGACTCCCTTGAACATTTTTTCACATTTGATCAAGTTACGATTTTAAACTTCTGTGTACTTAAGAGGATTTGCGTAATTGTGAAGAGAAATGAAAAGTATACAAAAAGTATATAGTTTAAAAAATAAAAATCTAAAAAGTATTAGATTTGATATGTAATCTGCTTTCCTGAGGCAAGGCATTCTAGAGCCGCTTTCTGGTGCAGTTCCAGTTGCAAGCCTTTTGGGGTGTATTTCTAAGTCTTCGTCCATTTTTATTTCCAAAATAGAACAAGCGCAGTCAGACAGTGTTCATGACTCAACAATAAGAAAGAGACTGGGAAAAAATGGCATCCATGGGTCAGTGTCAAAGCAAAAATCACTGCTGACCAAAAGAAACACAAAGACGTATCTTACATTTCTTGAAAAACATCTTGATGATCTTTAAGACATCTGGAAATAAATTCTGTGGACTGATGAGACAAAAGTGGAACTTTTTGTTAGGCGTGTATCCTGTTATGTTAGTCGGGAAACTGACACTGACCCACATTCAGAATCGTTCAGGAGACAGGGAATAGAATTTGTAAAAGGTTTATTTGCAAAGTTACAAAGATAATATGCTCTGCTTGGTGGAGATCCAGAACCTGGCTGCATCTAACCTCTCCTTTCCACCGGACGCATAAGCAGCATGTTACAGGAGCAGCACGTCATACGCAGCTGATAGCCACCACTGTAGTCAATAGAACCCTTTCCACCGGAGGCGAAAGCAGCGCGAGTCTGCCGCGTCTCAGGAGCGTCATGTCGCGGCACTTTTCTAAATATACGCGGAAGTCCTATTTTCTATGCGGTAAAGCTCTGAAACGCGTAAATTTGGACATTTTGGATAGGGGAAGACAGGAAATCAAACGGCTCGGCAACCGGAATTTTTCAAAATAAAAGAAACGTGCTGCTTTGCGGTTGCTTTACTTAAAAAAAGGTCACTACCCGCGCGGCCCGGTGAGAAGTCAGTACCTTTTGGGAGGGTCTAATTTGTGTGTCATCATGGACAACGAAAGGATGGAAAGTCGAAGTGGAGAAGCACTCATTCCTATATGAACCCTGTCACACTTTTTATAAGGACAACGAATTATTGGCGAATATAAAACGGACATAACATAAAACACATACCTTTTGGAGCCATGTTATTGTCTTTTCCTGCTTGTTGTTGTGTTTACTGATGAAACCACGCGCGATTTGGTTAATCTTGCGTGATTTCGTGCTCTCTTGAAGACAGCTGCTTCCCTGCTGCTATGCGCCTTGTACCCACCCGGTGGAAAGGGCCAAGCAGCAGAACACACAAGTGAATCGTGCTGCTTCTGTAACGCGCCGCTTACGCGTCTGGTGGAAATGAGGGGTAAGACAAACAGAGGAGTAGTTAGGTAGAGCAAAGAACAGTGTAGTAGCTGGATTTTGGAATGAGGAGAAGATATTAGGCTTCCTGTCCAGGAGTAGGAAGATGCCATTGGGAAGTATCATGATCCTGGTGGTGGGTTGTGAAATGGAGATGGTGAGGTAAGAATGAGGACTCAGAGGAAGTCTTAAATGCTGTGGGTGATATCGACAGAGAGCGTTGCAGGAAGAGACTATAGAGACTGAACAAAGCATTGGAGAGCAGGCAGGCAGATGACTACTGAGGACCGCGGAGCTGCATTGGATGACAACTGACTACGTGAGTTTTCCAGAGAAGATCAGTCGTAGAGATAAGGACTTGAGGAATCAGGGGGTTGACGTGGTAACCAAGGTGAGCTTCAACCTACAAGTGACAGATGACACAAGGAGTGAATTGAGGAAAGGGAAAACAAATGCAAAGATTAAACTTCCACAAATGGAAAGTAAATAATCTAGAAGTAAGTTGAGGAACAACACAGGGGGATTAACTCTACTACAGAGGGTGATCTTTAGACCAACTTTGGTCACCAAACAGCTCCCTAAATCTCCAACAGTTAGATGCCAGCAATTGCAGTCACCATTCTGCTCAGAGAAGAGTCTCACAACAGGATTGTGACAGACACAGGATTTTAGAGAAATAACTTCAAAGCAGTCGTCAAACATAGTGGTACAACAGTGGCATGGTGGTCTGGGGCTCCTTTGCCTATTCAAGACCTTGAAAACTTGCCATAGTTGATGAAACCATAATTTCCACTTTGAAGGATAAAGCCCCACCATTAGATTGTGACCTTAAACTTAAGGGTACTTGGGTCATCAAAACAGAACAAGCATCTGAAACACACCAGCAAGTCCAAAATACATTTCTTTGGGTGGCCTAGTTAAAGTCTGGACTTAAATCTGATTGAAATATTATTGCATGTTCTTAAACACGCGGTTCATACTTGAGGACACTTCACTGTACCTGAATTCGAATATTTCTGCAAACAACAGTGCGTTAAAAAAGTTACTTGATCAGACTTTGTCAGGAGTGTGCAGTGTGATTCATGGACCCAACCGCAGACGCCGTGGAAACGTGCAAGGATATTTATTAAAGTGCTGGTTGAGGAGGAGGTGATGATGATGATCATAATGATGATGATCATGATGATGACGACGACAGGAACACAGGAAATCGGACGAGCAGGACAGGTAACAGCAGGACAACACACCATGGGGACATCTACACAATACAATGATCCAGCGGTGAGTGAGGGGAAGTGACGGGTTATAAGGGCAGAAGGTAAGGAGGATCAGGTGTGGTTGATGGGAGAGACAGGTGAGGACAATGATGAGGAGAGGGTGATTAGGGCAGCATGACATTGTCTTACAATTTGTGTGATGATCTGGAAGATTTAATTATAACATTTAGGTGTAGGAATAATACCTTTTCACTGCTTTAATTCCAAAATACACACACTATTCATATATGGAAAGCCATAAAAGGGACACTCATTCCAAAGATGTGGCCTTTTCTCATGTTTAGATCTGCGTGACAATATGCCACCATACACAGCATGATAGAAGACAATGTGACAGCGGCTTAACATTCATTCAGAAGATGATGCTTAATGTGTGTAAAGTCTGAACAACAGCCCAGAAAAAACTATAAACTGTACCACAGCGACTGAGAAAACTGTAAAAATTGAAATTTCATTTGAAACTGTAAACTTCTAAAGAAACTACAGTCTTAAAAGGCTTTTTATCAACTAACTTTTTCTGGCATGAATTGTATAGTAGTTATGTTAAAATGACCAAGTCTCCACAGTGCCACAGAAACTATTGCTCCGACACTAGGGAAATCACATTTTCTGTCCTGACTGTTGAAAAAAGTTTTGCTGAGTCTGTGTAGCCTTCTGTTTGCCCTAGAAAGGTACAGTGGAAGAGGGTCACAGTCGAGTCATTTCCGCTATTTGGACTTAACTGTCTGAAAACGTCCCTGGAGGCCGTAGGACTCATTAGCTGCGGTGACATCTCTGCCGCAGGAGGTGTCACCGACAAACCAGCGGACGGGACCTTAAATATAACACGCACTTCCGATGACCTCCCATCCGGACAAGCTGCTGCTCTCTGATAGCTGCTCTGCCTCCAAGGCCAATATGTGTTGTGTCATCACTTTAAAAGGTGCATACAACATAAACAGATTGCATACAGGAACACATTCTGCACAAAAAATATATTCATGTAAACATGGCAACTAGAGGAAACACCCCCAAATAATTCTGTTAGAGGATGCATTTCACAGACACTCAAGTGATTTTACTGACACCCATTCTTGATGACCCAACAACCACACAGCTTTGTGATGCTTTGTGCCAGCTGACAACAAAGGTACACGAGTCTGTGCTGGCTGTACGCACCAAGAATTTCCTCCACTTCTCCCCTTTGTGTTGAGAAAAGCAAACAATAGAGCAAATGTTACACTTCTCAGTTCTCTGTCAGGGGAACAAGGGCTTCCATTTTGCATTCTATTGTTGTTTCCTGAATGATCCTGTGCTCCACGGCAACGCTGGCTCAGAAACAAACTGCATCTAATTTGTGTTTGCGGCTGCTCCAGGGGAAAGATGAGGTATTATGTCCTGCCAAAGCCACCTGGTCACTAAGCAGGGAGAGGCAGAGGGAAACAAGAGTTTTCTGCACTTTTTACCAATCCAGTAATTTTCTTACAGGATCCTGTAAGAGCATTCATATTCATTGAGTGATTTCAAGTTTTGTCATATAACAATCACAAGCTTTAATGTATTTTATTTACATTTCATAAAAGATTAACAAAAAGCTGTTCATATCTGAGAAACAGAAGGAAAATTACAGATTGTTCCTAATATTTTCTTTAAATAAAAACCCGAAAAGTATGGAGCGTTTCCATTCCCTACTCTTGATACCCTTGTTGAAAGAGACCAAAATCAGACTTTCTGGCTTATATGGAAATCTCTATTTGTGGACGAAAACTAACACTGTACATGACCCTCAACACACTATGTCCGTTGTGAAACATGGTGGTGGCAGTATCAAGCTGTGGGGATGAATAAAATGAACTTCAAATTTTCATTTAGAAAAAGAAAGAAAAAATTCTACAAGTATGCACTAGCTTTGGTTAAATAAGCTGTGTTTGGGTTTGTAGTTGTAACATGATAAAACATGGAAACTTTCAAGGGGACAAAGAATTTTGCTTCTCACTGTATCTTAGCTCAGAAACTGAGATACAAGCTTGTTTTATGACAGGTATTAAATATTGATATGTGAGTATAAATGAGCTCTTTGCAACTACTAACCTAACCCTAGCCATCAAATGGATATTATTTACCATTTCAACAGCTCAAGACTTGCAGTGATTCCCTGAGAAAGTTCCTGTGTTTCTGCTGTTGACACACCAACATGTGGCTCTGTAAACAGTTGCTACAAAGCCTTCACCCAAAAGCATTAATAATCAACATAAGTCCTGATGCATGTGATGAAACGTTGCTGTATCAGTAACGCAGCCAGAGGCCAGCCTGCTGACAGATGACTCGTCCTAGGGTGTAATAATAAACATGGGACATAGGAGGAAACATTAGACCCAGCTTGACTTCCAGTCCTGATGGGTGATCCATCATAGTGATGCTGACTGGTTAACTTTAGCAGACCCCTGTGGATGATATAGAATACATTGAAGAGAGTCTAAGAGCGCGTTAGCGGCCACCGGCTGATATCGAGCATTGTTTCTAGGTGTCTCGGCTGGCTCATTGGAGACCAGAAAGAATAAACAGACCACTGAGCTTGGCACTGAGTTTGTCCTCCTCCTTAATGAAGTGCAACCTTCCAAGCCCAAGCATCATTCATCATCCTCCTGGCCTCTGCGCTGGTGTGTGTGAACGAGTTTGAGTCCCCCCGTTTCTGTACGTAACTGCATCTCTGGCGCTCATGTTTTCCTTTTCCAACCTACAGACTGCAGATGCAGGCACCCAAACAGAGTCTGTGTGACTTTAACTTTAAAGAGACTTGCTTTTGCTTAGTTTGGCCCTAGTCTCACACATCTAATTTCCTGTCTATTAGATAGCGATCAGAAATTGGAGCTGTATCTGATTTTCATATGACATTACAGGATATGTGGTAACCAGAGTATGATTTCAGAGGAGATTTGTGCTCAATTATGCCACGATTTCAGTTATTCATGAAAGGAATTAGCCTCCTCCAGCTGTGCCATAATATTTACTTGTAAAAACTGTAGCCTGTGTTTAGTCTGTGCTGAGATGTATATCTAAATGTAATCTTTTCCCTCAATCACATTTGGGGAATTATTATGTTATGAGTTATGAATGTCTGCAGGGAAAGTTATACTGTATATGGACATCTGTGCCCCTGTGGTCACCGTTGAGCCCAAAAGTTTGCTTGATGTTTAAAAGTTTTAAAGTTGTCCATGGTTTTTTTTGGGGAGCTTGCTGGGAATTAATTATAACGTGGCTGTAATATTGCTCATGTGAAGACTAAGATTAAAAGACATGCTCACTTGAAGACAGTTCTGGGATATTTAAATGCATGTATGATGTTTACCATGCTCTGTCATAGGGCTTCATCGTAACAATTAAACTGAGCATGTCCAGACACGGCATTTCCAAAGTATGACTTATGAGGTTCAGTGTGGCTGTTTTATTTCTCATGTTTGCCGAAGCATAACGCAGCTGTGGTTAAAACTTCTCCATCTGTTTTATTGTACTGACAAATCTCCTTCTAATTTTCATCAGGTTCTTGAGATAAAAAATGATATAAGTGAAAAGTTTTTGTTGAAAACGCAGTTTGCACAGATGTAAAAAGAAGCTGCAAAATTTTGGACACTGCTTACTATATATATATCTAAAATCCTATCAGAGTATACTTAATGTTTTTCTGTACAACTATTGTATAAATTAAAAAAACACCCTACAGAAAAAAGACATCAAACATGATATTTGAAGCAATTGTTGCTGCCCATCAACCCACAAAGGGTTATAAGTCATTTCAGACCAATTTAAAGATGCTTATACAAACACATTATGCAAGCCATCAAGCACAGAGATGGAGGAGTGATTTGGGTACATTAAATGTTAAAACCATTAAATTTAGAAAGCTTCTCATGACTAACAATATAATTGTGTTTCCTGCTTTTTCCACAGTGTGATCACTACTTTCAAGATATATGACATGTCTGTCTCCGTCCTGCCACTATAAGATCTGAGACTAAGAGTCACCAAGACCAGAGAAACTGTTTGATGGTATCTCGCACCAAGTGGTTCCTATTTATCCTTCTAACACTCATTCAGTGGTGTTGACCCCCCTTGGGTCAAGTTCATGTATTGAACTTCTGGCAATGAATGCATTTCTGAACTAGCATAACATTGTAAAAGATTCCATCATCCTGCTAAGAGTTTGGAGATAATAACCTGCAAATGTAAATGATTTGAACATTTTTAAGGAAGTATTAGAGTGTGGTTATATGTGCTTTTTGATCTTTTTGGTCCTGTGCTGTTATTCATGACTTTGACTTTCAGTATCTGGGTTTAGGTTAAGTTTATTTTGCTTAAATAGTTATTTGTTTTTGCTTAAGAGTTTGGCATACATATTTGTGTTCCTCAGCTGGTTTTGCTTTCTCCTCCCTGAACATCAGCTTTCAGCTTACAAACTCCCACACCTGCCTTTGGTTAACTCGTGCCTCCATTGCTGCGCATATTGCCTCAGGTTTGTTCTTGTCCTTTTGTTTCATCAAGCTTTTGCCACAATTTGTTTTCCATCTTTTGAATATTATTGCTGGCCTTTTGAAATTCATTTTGTTTCATTTAATAAAAGTTTATTTACTTAGATAAGCTGGTTCCCTCCAGAGCTTTGTCCTGATCCTAGCTGAAAACACTGTTTATAACATCCAATGATAATACTGAATCTGTCTTTTCTATTTGCATAATGCATACACATTTCTCTCTTACAGAATACTGTTAAAATGATGATAGGGAAAACATGAAGAATCCACCCACTTGAACTTCCTTTGTTGCTTTGTAATCCATTTCAGTCCCACCCGCCTGCTATTTGTGGGGCCTTTGATTCAGGAGATGGGCTCAACATCCCTCTGATGACCCTGCAGGCTTCATGTTGTCTTTCTTTTGAACAATTTTGGAAAGTGCTGCCACTGCAAACCAGCAACTCCTTGTAAAAACCAGTTGCTTTTGTGGTTCTGACTCAGTTGTCTGTCATGCTTTCTCGATTTAAAGGACCCGAATGCAGGCAGGAGGAGTTTGAATAATAACCAAAACCAAAACTCAAGAACACTGACACAGAATGATTGGGGGAAACCAGGAGCAACTGAAGCAGCATCCACCAAGAAGTGACCGCAAACATGAAGCTTTATTTTTCAGAAAGACTGATTACGGAAGTTAGGAATCTGTGAGTCTAACTAACAGACAGTGGAACAGCTTTGGGAGAACCATAAATGAGAAGCTGGGGCGGAGGGTGAATAACACAGTACTACAGTATGTGAACACTGCAGGGGACACAGGGAAATAACTAAAGAAGACATGACTATAAAAAGAATGAATTGAAACTGAACACTAAAGTGACAAAACAACAAACAAAAACAGTTTTGCCCTCCTAAACCGTGTTTGTAGCCTTTACCTACAATGTAATTTGCAGAGAGGTTACAAGTGTTCAAAATAATATCACTGTACAAAGGTATTAGTCAGGAGCTGAAAGAAGTACAGCTTCATTAAAAATATTTAGGCACAATAGGGACAATCATAAATATGCAAAGAAACTATGGGACATCAGTTACGTCATGGAAACTGCATGTTTATCGAAAATTGATGAACAGATGAGATGAAAACTGAACTATGAGGCTTTCTGTTGACAACTCTGAAAGAGCAGTAGAAATTTCTGGTAAATACTGGTTGTATTCCACATGTGTCAAATATCTTCTGCACTCTCCTATTAACTTTTTTTTTTTTTTATCAAAGAGAACTATCAATCGTAGCTAAAATCCTTCAAACTTTGTGGGAGAAGGCATTATGTTCTGATGGTTTAACCTGAGGACCAAAACTCTAAAAGGAATTTTATACACAAACAAACTGTTCAACTGATCCATGTAGGAGAACACAATAAAATACAAGACATTTTCAAAAACAGTGATTTGCACATATCGTGACCATGCATGTCCAAAACAAAATTTCTGTGCTCTTGTCAGACGAATATATGGCAATTTAACATTAAAATGCGGAAAAACTTTGTGAAAGGTCCGCATTCGTCTGCAAAACCTTCTGAATGTCCATAATTGTCTATGAAAATTATTTCATAGCTTATGCTTTAAAAGTCGTCCTGGGGAATGCTCTGGTGGCACCATTCAATATGTTGTTTCTCCAAATATTAACCATGCTGCAAGGGATTTTCAGGCAGTTTGGAAGACAGGAGAATTTTTAATCTAGCTTTAAAGGTATACTCTGAGGTATACAACTTTCACGATATTTGCTCTCTGTCGCCGTCTTCAGGCTTGTCGTGCAACATCACTGTCGTAAAATCTAATCTCTCTGTCGCTCATTATAGGCATGTTTCAGTGGCTGCTTTCCAAATCGCTTGGCCAAACAACAAACAAGCACCGTTTCAGTTCGCAATTCAACTGTAACAATCGGGATGATTTAGAGTAAAGACCTCACAGCTAGGTATTCAGTTTGTGGAGGAGGTCGGGTAATTGGAAAAACAGTGGGATTAGATACAGAGAACGTCTAAGTGCTACGTAGCAAACACCTCCCGACACTAGAATCAGCCTACATCTTTAGGTGTTTTTAGGAAAAAAATCAAACGACAAAAATATAAATCACTACCTTGACAAAACTATGTTCATCCACCTCCACCCATTGAATAAATAGCTTTTTCAGGACTGTATAACAACATCATGCCAGACCAAACACTATAACCCAGGTGAAATCATTGATTACTTACCTATCTATTAGCAGCACGGCTAACTTGGCGTCCGTTGGATGATTTAATCCGGCCCGGCATAAATTTCTGAGTATGTCAAAAAAAGAAGCGAGTCTCTAGCTCATTTCTATCAAAAGTTATGATTTTTTTAAATAAATACAAACCAAATGCTCCCTCCGGCCGCTAGAGGGCAGTAAATGTGTAAAAGAGCTCACGTCCAGCATGCGGCACTGACACGAGTTGGTCACAGGAAATAAATATTCGCAACGTGATGTGTCGAAGTAAAAATAAACCGGCAATCTTGCTTCACCATTCACCACTACTAAACAAGTTATCGGTCAACACACCTTTCCCAAAATGGCACTGTCAAAAAAAAGAAAAGTGGACACGGAGTGCCGAGTTTTCCAGGACAATTGGACTGAGAATTATTTATTCACAGAAGTGAATGCAAAACCAGTGTGCTTGGTATGTAATCAGCAAGTTGCAGTGTTCAAAGAGTTTAATCTTCGGCGTCACTATGAGACTCATCATAAAGACAAGTATGACCACTTGAAAGGACAAATAAGGAAAGACGAGATAAACAAATTGGTCACTGGTCTGAAGAAACAGCAGTCTGCTTTTACGCGCAGTCGCGATATCGCTGATGGGGCTGTAAGAGCCAGCTACATTATTGCCAACGAGCTGGTGCAGGCATCCAAGCCATTTTCTGATGGGGAGTTTGTAAAAACATGCATGCTGAAGGCTGCAGAAGTCGTGTCCCCTGAAAAGCGACCTGCCTTTGCCAATATTAGTCTAATGAGGAACACTGTCGCAGATCAGGTGACAGAACTCTCAAGTGACTTGAGCAGCCAAATGAAAGAGAAAATCAAGTCATTTATCACATTTTCAATTGCAATAGATGAGAGCACTGATGTCAAAGATATTGCTCAACTGGGCATATTCATTAGAGGTGTTGATGAAACTTTGACCATCACCGAGGAGCTGCTTAAATTGGTGCCCATGAATGACACCACGACAGGAGATGACATTTTCAGCGCTCTTTTTGGAGTGCTGGACAAGGTGGCAGCGGACTGGTCCCGTGCCGTGCCCACCTGAGAACAGAAAGTCTGGATCCGGCCCCAGAGCCAAACTGAGTTTGACATGCCTGCTCTAAACCATTGACTGCATATATTAAGAGTATATATAAACACTCTAAACGGCGAGGCCGTATGACTCTGCAGTAAAGCAGAACTCAGTTGGTACCTCTGGCGGCAGGCCGCCGCTCAAAAGTTCTATAGTGCAGAAAAAAGCCAAGGACCCCTGTAAGGTGGTTATAACTCTAAAAAATGAACATAATAGATGATCAAATTCCACCATAACCTTTGAAAAAAACATTATATCAAGGTGTAAAAGTTGCGGAGTATGCCTTTAAAAGATGAGAACATTGTCTTTAGATCATTAGAAACTTTATAGTATAAGCAATAAATTACTATATCCAATTAAATATAAAGCATGGCAGTTCTTAAACCACTACAAACATAAGTACTTACAGCATATTGTCTATTGGGATATGTTGATCATGCCAGACTTCATTTGAAGCCTGAAAGATCTAAAGCTATATTCTTGATAAAAATTCTAACTTTTACACTGCGGTTCAAGAACCCTGCTACTTGGAGTCCACTATTCTGACGATTTGTTAAAGCATAGATGGGGTCAGTCGTGAAACAGCTAGAGAATAAATCAATTTATTTGACTTTATACAATGCTGCTGTCTTCCAAACAGTTGTATTAAGAGCCTGTCCTTCTTTTTTAAAGCCACAGCCATTTTATAGAGAATCAAGCAAACAAAAAAGGAACATTTACATGGGGTTAGGAGGAGGCAAATATTGTTCAAAGCCTGGAAATGAAAATAAATTAAAACGAATGAAAGGTTGGCATGTCAGGATGGAGGAGCAGACCAGCTGTGAAAGCGATGAGCATTGTCGGTGGCCGTCTTCTCGATTCTCTTTTGCCACCTGCTTTTTTCTGAACATCCTAAGCCTAAACAGTAAGGAAAGAAATGTAATAATGTTGAAGATCACAGAGACGTAAATAATCATTTTAAGCTCACAATATCTTCCCAGGATTGCCAAAAAAACTTACTGTTTACACAATTTAAATATAGACATCTCAGTTTTTAGATAATCAATATAAAATGCTTAAAGACTTGCTCCTACATTTGCAAGCACAATCTTAATCTAATTCATTCATAAAATATGTCCTTTGTAAATATACATTTAAACCACAACAAATTAGATTGTTAGAAAATCAATATTAGCAAAGAACACCCTAAAAACCTGCAAACACATCCCCTCCCTGACCACTCTGCACCGTAAACAAGGTAGTATCGGCTCGCAACTATATGTGGAATGGCATTAATATACCTACCTTTTGGTGTTGAACCTGAATATGACAAAAATTATCATGAAGGTGAGAGATGGAAGCCTCCTGCGCAGGGGTATATCAGTTTATATCATTTTTTTAACCCACATTAGTGTCTTCATATGAATGTCTTGACTTATTTTTTGTGAATGTACAGTTGAAGATTATTTTTCAAGCATGTGCAACATTTCTCTGGTTTCATGCTTCACATTTCTCCCCATCTGCTGCTCGTGTACATTCTGCTACTTTGTTCAGGCTCTGTACTGATTTAAATTCAAAGCGACAAATGCAGCAGAATAGTTTTCCCCGGACGCTCGGCTGCCTCACAGACAGAAGATAAGAAGCGATCATAACACCAGGTAACATGAGGAGAAATAGGTCACATTAAGGATATGAACCTCTTCGTAGCTATGTTGGTGTGTGTGTCTGTGTGTGTGTACATGTGTGTGCGCTCTTAGCACTTTGTACAGATAACTCTGTCTTATCTCAACTCCATTTAGTGTCTCCATGCTTCGGTCTGGGTTTCACCGACGGGCACCTCAGGGGAAATAAGGATATGGTTCTCAGGTTCCCAGCGGGCCCAGCATATGGGAGCTGCTCTCTCATCCAGCAGAGATGAATTCATCCCAAACTCATCTCCTCACTCAGATTAATTTGGCAGACATGGTGAGGCAGGTGGAATGTGTTGAGCAGCATCTGTGTCTGTATGAGATTGATGTGGATGCCATGCTTTTGTGTATGTCAGAATAATGCTGAAGGCTTTGGAGATGGAAAAGCGAATGGGGTGTCAGTCTACTGTTATTTATTGTCATCCCTGTCCTATTATTAGTCAGAAAGTTAAGAAGGGGAAAGGAATAATTTAGTTTGACATCAGAGTTGATTTATTACAGCAGCAGTTCATAGCAGTGATGAAATTGTCGAGAATAATGCAGGGCAGTGTGTTAACCTAGGAAACTTCTACTAAAGCTATATTTTAATGTTAGACACAATGAAACCAATTGGATATGGAGGAATTTACTATCATTAAGCCAAAGATTAACAGAATAATAGTGAGAAACAAAACTTTCTAATGGATTTGAATTCATAGTTCAAAAAACATGTCTGTTTACTAAACTAAATTGACCTTAAAGACATCAGGTGTATCAGATAGGTTACTGTAATTTTATTTATTGCATTCAGAACAATCAGTTTAAAACCCCTTTTTTTCTGTTTAATGGAACCATTTGGGTTGCTTTTGAACCATAACTAACTATATAATGAAGACCTCTACATGTGAATTTTTCTCAGAGTTAATCTTTCATTTGAAAGAACAGTTCCAATCCTTGTTGTTCTAAAAAGTCAAGCCACTGTCACAAGTTTGTAAGTGTACCTATGCTTCTCACTAAGCCAAGCTATTTGTGAAAAGTCATGGGGCATCCATGATGCATTTGTAGCATTCATGATGCTTTCTCATCACTTATACTGCGTTACTGTCTTGTTGTTGTTTATACCTGATATGTTGCTGTCCATCTCTGGTCTTCCCAGGTGGGAATAAAGGGGAGGTCCATGATGTACTTGTTAAGCTGTTGTCACAGTATTTCCATTCTTTTTATGTATGCTGGTGTTTTGTATACCCATGTTTCATAGGTCTACACATGAGGAAAATAAAGCAGATTTTGTGGAACATCAAGACTTGTCACGTCTTTAAACTATATCTTACTCTATTGATGCACTCCCATTCTGATAGCTCATTATGTGAAGAGTGTTGTTTGTTCTTCATTCTTTCAGATAAAAAATATTGGAAAAATTTTAGATTTGCTTAGGGAATAGTTATTGATGCTTTTATCTCCTATGGTATTGACTTCTTTATTTCCCTTTCTAACCTGCCTCAGTGAAATTTCTATGGATCGTCTGCATCTGACAACTAGTACATTTTTGACCTGGTCCTTGAGAAGCATTTGTGTTACACCTTTGTTGATATTGAAAAAAAACTAAGTGAAGAGTTGTCTTTTTAGATCCTGATTTCAGTGGCATATTGTTATTCTATCTGCTCTTGTGCCGCTTCACTTTTTGAAATATTTATTATTTTATTTATTTATTTAGATTTTACCTCATGGTCTATCTTAGTCCAAAGCTATTAAAACCAACTGTACATATGCAGCCGAGTGACAGGGGTATTCTGATTTCCTCCTGACATAATTGCCTTGTAGCAAGAAGGTCTTGGGTTGGAGTCCCTTTCTGCATGGTGTTTGCATGTTCTCACTGTGCAAGCGTGGGTTCTCACCCATCTCATCATTGTCTTTAAGTACAAATCTATTTGTTCACTCGAACTGAAAGTAGTTATGAAAAATGCCCAAGACCTGATTAACAAGACTGGTCCTCCAAGGACATCTATCGCTACAGACCTCGCTATTCAGAAAAACGTATCAGCACTAGGTTGAAAGGCATAGTAAATAGTGTAAATTCTGCAGTCTGAATTGTACGCTGTTGAAGTTAGATAAAAACAAAACCCTAGAGAAAGTTGTTTCTTTAGACCTTCCCCATGACTAACAGCAAGCTTCACATTGCTTTGAAAGCCATGTTTGATCACATTTTTTTCTACTAAGCTACTTTTATAAAGTAGAGTTTTATTTATTATTTATTTATTTTCATTTTTCAATTGTACTCCTCTGTTTTTTCCGGCTGTACTAAGTGGTGACATTAAAGGAATCATCAACAACACTTTAAAATAACACTTTGTAGTGCATGTGTACATACATGAAATACAGTAATTAACCACAGCTTTATCAAAACGCCCAATCATTAGAACATTAAAATCTGAAATGTAAACAGTTTTTTATAAGTACAACTGGTGCAAATAAAACAAAAGTTTTAAAATTTTTAGATAAGCATGAATAAAGTTTTACATTCCTTATTTTAGTTACTGAATGATGACAACCCCTACTCAGTAACAGCAGTGTATATGTTAGCATTCAGGTTTGAGGAGGCAGAAGAAAGGGCCAAGTCCCCCTTGGCGTGTCAACCGCCTCAAGATCTCAGTGACCCATCTGAGAGTGAAACATGATCAGTGCTGGAAGAACGCCAGCATACTCGAGATTGTGTGAAGTTCTTATTGGGTCACTGTTGTGTAAGTTTTTCATTATCAAGGCGTGTATGTGGCGCTACAAAGCCATGAAATTTACTGACATGCTTGACAGTTCTGTGGCAGCCTGATGCTGCTGGAGATTCAACATTTTCCCTTTATTACTGCATGTATGATTCAGGACAGGTTTAAGACCACAAATATAAAAGAAAACTCATCCTCAAAATTATCCTTTTGATTTGACAGAGTAACGCTCTAAGCAAATAAATATTCAGTTTTCAGACACACTATAGATGCTTGATTAATTTACTAAAACACAAAAGGATGAGGAGTGAAATTTCTCGCCTGTACTAGTTTTCCTTTGAAGGGTTGACTTAGAAAGAAAAATCAGAACTGGTACGGCCCTCTACCCATTCCCTTTGCTGAAAAATAAAACCATATGGTAGTAAAACAGTCCACCGTGATCATCCAAACCAACAAACAGTCATTTGGTGCAATGCAGACTTCAGACAGAAGTTAAATGTTTCACTGCTTTTCTGGTTTTAGGAAGAGTGACAGCATACATTAGTGGATTTGTGGTTTAGGGGTTGCCATGAAGTAATCTGTCATATTCTTATTTCTAAAAAAAATTAAAAAAAGAAGAATGAGGAAAAAAGGGCAATTCCAAGATGTTTAGCACAACAACTTTTTAATATTCTCTTTGGAATGCAACATCAAAATAGAATCTGTTTTGAAATCTGGATATTCCGATCCCAGGATGTGATCTCAGTCACCCCCCCTTAACTTGGAATGATTTTTACCACTGTACTTTACTGATAATTAAATCCAAGCAGGTGAATTGCATTGCCATGTCCAAATACAAATTTAGCCTTCTAACTCTCTGTTTGCTGACAAGTAACTTCTTATGGAGGGACTAGCTGTTACAGAATTCAAAGGTTTCCTTGGTGGAGGAAGTTAGAAAGCATAAAACCTTAAAGAGGAAAATAAAAACTTAGCATGGGAGCCAACTGGTGGTTTGTGGTGAAAGTTCATAACCACTGTGGTTGCCTTCTGATGATTGGCCAAAGATGATGGGAGTCAGGGTGTGGTTTTTCTAAACGAAGTCAGAGGAAAAAATTGAGGGACACTTATCTAGGAGTCCCTGGGAGCTCTCTTTTGGTTATATTGTGCGCTGTTGCTTTCAAGAGAGACACTTTATCAGCAAACTGGAAATACTGCCTGGAGGGAATCTTATAAGTTTAAAATGAGCAAAGGAGCTCATGGATGGTGCAAGTGTTTATTATGTCATTTTGAATAATTGTTGAAAGCTCTTTAGACAGTAAAATGAAAATAAAATACATAAACAAATGTTAACAGTAGATCTTTGCTAAATATTTATTGCAAAATTTTGTAAATTCATGAGCTGACAGCAGGTGGGAGTCAAATATTGGTAAGTTTGTTAAGGAATAGACAGCTTCATGAAGACCAAAACACTCACCAGACAGGGTAGTGTTGGAGTTGCTGTGAAGTTTGAAGAAGGGTTAGGATATGTCACAGAGCACTCTTCAATTTAACATCCAGAAATTGTGACTTTTTCACCAGAATGTTATGTACAGTAAGAAAAGAAGATAACCTGACCACACCCACTGTAAGCATGGTGGTGACAGCATCATGCTGTGGAGAGGCTTTTCTTTGGCAGAGAGTTGGTCGAAGGTTATGGGAAGATGGATTGAGATAAAAAAATTGAATTAAGAAAAACAGTTAGAGGCTGCAAAATACTTGAGACGGAGAGTAAGGTTTACCTTCCAACAGGACGAGGATAGGTGAACATACAGCGTGATCTACAATGTAATAATTTTGACAAAACAATACTGCATTAGAATGGTCCAGTCAAAGTCCAGATTGAAATTAATTGAGAATCTGTTGCAAGACTTGAATATTTATTTTTAAAGACACTTTCCATCCAATCTGAGTAAGCTTTTAGTATTTAGCAAAGTAGAACTGGAAGAAATGTAATCGGGATCTGCATAGCTGTTGGAGACAGCGCAAAACAATTCTAGCGTTTTTTGCAGTGAAAGCTTTACTGACTTAGAGGGGTTGAAAAGCAATTTATGCTGCACTTTTAACATTTGTATTTTTTTAAAGATTTTGAAGTGTATCATTTTTTCCCCCACCTTGCAACTGGGTACAACTTACTGTATCATTGGACCGTCACTTAAAACTATAATGAAATACATTTAGATTTTAGATTACAACTTGACAATGCGAAGACTTTCAAAAGGTGTGTTCAATCTGTACCTATTGTACAGAACTTAATTTTCACATTTGACAACCATCAGTTCGTTTATCTAATAAAATCCTATTTTAGTGCATTGATGTCTGGTGTTGTTATGTGACTTTTACAAGGCACTGTAATATGATAATCCACAGCTTTGTTCAATGCCAGATTTTTGATCTGAGAGTCAATCTTACCATCTTCATAAAGTGTTTATACCAGTGGCGGCTGGCCAATAGAGGGCGATAGGGCGCCGCCACCCCCAGTGTTTCCCAAGTGTTTTTTTTTTTTTTTTTTTTTTGACAATAATCACATATTCTAAGTGAATTGTGTGGTTAAATTCGTAACAAAGTATTATATATAAAAATATATACAATTTTCGGAGGAAAAGCTCCCGCTGCTGAGCAGCTGGGGCGACAGAAAGATCGCCCCAAGCAGTGAAGAAGCCAGCCAATTACTGACAAGAAATTTGTACATAGCAACCGGAATTTATCCAATCAGGTCGTTGATTCGGGCTCATGAAGGGCAATAGAGAAATCGCCTTAAGGCTGGTGTAAGGACGGGCAATATATCTGGTGGTGACATTGGCAGTGTGATTTCTCTGCCACAAGGGGGCGCTGCTGTAAGAGTTAACAGCTTTGTGTGTAAAATTTATGTGTAAACCTAAAAAGTTATTTGTTTCCAGTTTGGTTCTAAACTTGTTTGTGCAATATTGTATTTATGTTTAGTATAAGAATGCCTCAAGTTGTTAATATTGGCATAAGAATAATCAGTATTTCATATAGTAGCCTACTGGTATCCAGCCGTTTATGTTCAATTGTTTTGGAATGATTTTTGAAAATGACTTGATAAGCTATATGCACAGCTCCACTGGGCTACTTCCTGAACGAAGTACAGCCCTTTTATTTCCTGTCTGTATTGGACAAACTGATCAATCCATGTGTGTCTGACCTCGGTAGTCACAAAAACAATGGTCAGACACACCCGGATAAATCAGTTTGTCCAATGATGTAAGACAGGAAATAAAAGAGCTGTACTTAGTTCAGGAAATAGTGGAGTTGTGCACAAAGCTCAAAAAGCACAAGTTTGATGAAAAAAAAAAAGAAAAGAAAAGCACAGCCCCACCAAGAATATTTTTCACCAGCCGCCACTGGTTTATACCTTTAAAAACACGCAGTCTTTAGGTGTGTTAGAATAAAATTACTCATCGCGTGGCGATATATTCACTGATGTACTGGATAATTAAATTAAGTTAACTTTACCATGAAAGTGTTTAAATTTTCTGTTTTGATGTCCTAAAACATTAAAATGTCAAAGTTTTGGCCTCTTTGGTGTTTTAGCGATACACATATGTTTTGCTTCAGTACAAAATGTGGAAAAAGACAGAATTTAGGCATAGTGGTAAATTTAAGTTAACTGTTAATTCTAAAATAAATCCTTAAATCTGCTCTCCATCCATAAATCCAATAAAACTTATTTTGTGGTTGTTGTTCTAACATTATCCACATCCATAAAATATCCAGACTTTTGTTATATTTATTGCCAAAAAGGCGCTGTTACAACAAATAAATAGTAATTTTCCTTCTTTTTGTGATAGATTTACATTTTAATGATCCGCCCTGTAGCTGCAATGAACTAGTTTCTGAAGAAAATATTGAACAAGTTGCTGGTTCAGAATGATAAATGAATATTAGTTCACAAAATCTAATTATGTAATTGAGAGGAGTTCTTGAGACACTCGCTATTAAAAACATACACTTCTTATTTTCTTTACAAAAGATTACTTTATTTCTTTGTCCTTAAGTTTGCTCCTATGCCTCCTCTTCTTTTCTTACCCACATCACTGCTCATGAGCATGAGATTCCTTCTAAGTCTACACAAGCAGCATTGAAGGACATCACATTTTAATAAAAAACCAGAGATATGGTGTCAACAAGACAATGCCTTAAAAGTTGTATCAACATACATTAAATGTTTATTCATTTTTGGCAGCCACTTAGGTAGAGATATGTTTTACTGGAGTTGTTCAGGAGATTACTGATAGTGTTGCTTTAAAATTGATTATTAATCATCACTATTGTAAAAGTCCCCATAGCGGAAGAATGATAAGCTAAAAACAAAAAATAACCCATTGTTGCAAGAAAGCTATAAAGGTGGGGACAATCTGCATGACTTTCACAGTCTTTATAGATTTCAAATAGAATGGGAGTTCAAACAAACAGAGTAGTTCCAGCAGATTTTAGTTTCATGTCTCAAATACTTGGAATCACACAGGTAACAACCAGACCTGCCGTAAATTACAGTCTACAGGATTTGCTAAACCAACTAAAATCCAACTAACTAACATATTAAACTCATGAGGTCAACAGTTTGAAGGGTAAATAAAACCCCACACCAGTAGGGGGCAGTAATAAAATATAGTCTTAAGCCTAGTTTATACTTCTGCTTCTGTGGAGGTGCGGAGACACGCAGCAAGAGTAGAGCCCATTTTTGTAACTATCCGTCAAAGGCAACAGAGAGCGCACGTTTCTTATTGGTTAGCCCAGAATGAGCTCCATATCATTTCACCAGAACAGTGCTCTATAGTCAATATAATTAGTAGTCAATGCAGCCTTTGGCCCCTATATGGTTTATATAGCAAGGCCAGTTTATCTAATATGGTCTTTTGGCAATTTTGAACAATAGGAGGTGTAGAGAACAACAAAACAGACCGCTGTGTTAGTTGCGTTTTTAGAGTATTCCATGAGCTGCACTTCTAGTAAAAAGCTTTCCAGTTCAATCAAAACTTGCTCTCTGTTGGATATTGCTCTTTGAATGGAAATGCGTTTACAAGCTGAAGTAAAATAATTGTCGTCAACCAGAGAAGTCATTGCAATGGTAGTGCAACCGAGCGTCTTATGATGATGACCGCTGACATTAATAAAGCTGAACATGAAGGAAGGACGACAACCGTGAACTCGAGAGGCACTTTATTTACACCACAGTCACTTCATATACAGTAGACCAGAGCTTCCCGGACTACCCCACTCTTCCGATCTTCTCAATATTAGCGCTGCACGCCACATCCTATCTGACTGTACTGATCAATATAAGAGTCTGATAAAAGTAGCTTACATGCCTCCCCCCAACAAAAAAAGACTCCTTGTTCAGCATCACAAAGAACAAAAATAAAATTGTGCAAAACAGCAACAGTGTGCACAATGAAAAACAATGCAAAGCCTGACATGCAAGCAACATAACCGCACATACCCCAAACAAAGGTGCAATAAAACAGGGAGACAACAATCAACATGGCAAATAGCCATTGACTGTAAGTGAAAAAATCCTTAAACCGACCAGGAGGTCTCACAGCCCTCCCTGCACGTGACATGATCCAAGGCAGACTGCCTACCAGCAACTCCACCCCACACTCACCCAGAGGACTTGCAGTAGACAAATCCCCCTGCGGCGAAGGTGAACCAGGAGTGGGGCAAAAGGGTACATGAGGGGTGCCCGGGAAAGTGCATCATCAGCCAGGGGGTCACTGATGTGATAAGTGTGGCCTGACACACCCTCAGTGTCTAAAACACCTGTGATTCTAAAGGGACCCCTCCAGTGGGGAGCCAGCTTCATTCTATCTTCCCTGGGATTGTGAAGCCACACTAGGTCCCCTACTGTGTATGGCTTAAGACAGGCATCAGAGTCATAGTGCAGTTTCTGTCTCTCATGAGCAACTAGTATGCCTAGTATTTACAAAGGCAACCTCTAAGTCAAGTCAAGTCAAGTTTATTTATATAGCCCATTTCATACACAAAACGGTAGGCCAATGTGCTTTCCACAGTTAAAAGTTAAAGTGTCACCTCATATTAAGTAAAATATAATCATGGAGTATTAACATAGAACATAGCACACAAGAATTAAGGCAAATTGAGTAATTTGCGTAAATTTGAGTAAAAAATTACTTAAAAGTAAGAGTATAGAGCAGAGATTTAACAGTACAGAATTGGTATACATATAAAACACATAGAATTAATATAACAGCCCAGATAAAGACTTAATAGACCACAGATGTATGGGTTAATGGAAAACATCATGAAAAAGTTTGGTTTTTAATCTGGATTTAAAAATGGAAATGGTGGGAGAGGTCTTGATTTCAATTGGAAGACAGTTCCAAAGACGGACCGCATAGTAGCTAAAAGTAGCCTCTCCGTGCTTGGTGTGGGCTCTGGGTTGGACCAGTTGGAATTTTTCTGCTGACCTGAGTGATTTTGAGGGGCGATATGTTTCAAACATCTCTGCTATATACAGAGGTCCTTGGCCATTTAGTGATTAAAAAGCAAGTAAAAGAACATTAAAATCTATTCTATAATTTACTGGTAGCCAATGTAAAAATTTTAAGATTGGTGTGATGTGATCTTTTCTTTTTTGGTTCTGGTTAATAGCCTTGCTGCCGCATTTTAGATCATTTGAAGAGGTTTTTTTTTTTTTAGGGAGACCAGTGAAAAGACCATTACAGTAATCCACCCTGCTGGTGATGGAAGCATGAGTAAGCTTTTCTTGGTCTGCAGGTGATATAAAGTTTTTAACCTTTGCAATATTTTTTTTAATGATTAAAAGCTGATTTTGTAACTGCCTTCATGTGGCTATTGAAGCTTAGGTCACTGTCAATAATGACCCCAAGGTTCTTTACGGTTTCTGCTACCTCAAAACCTTCCAGTCTAAACAGTGTGGCAGTCTCTAACTGTTCCACCATCACAGAGAGAAAGTCATCATGAGAAAAGGAAGAGTTAAAATGATTTGTCTGATTTGGTACTAACACATCAACAGGGACACGAGCCTCCCGACTATGAGTGAGGTAGTAGGGAGTGTACTCAGTGCTCGCATGAACCGATGTGTTGTAAGCAAAGGCCATCTGTTTCAAATAGTCATCCAATTCACCACCGCAAGACAACAGCGACTTCGCTAGCTGGTCTATTCGCGTACAATTAAAACGTTTGACCATACATGCAGAGTTGGTGTTATAGGTGTAGTATGAGTCTTCTTAATGTTTAGCATGACACACAGTCGTATAATCTCAGCCTCGAACTGTAAGCCCTGATCACTATGTAGAGTCTCTGGAATCCCATGTAATAGCACAAAATCCTCAAATAAATACTGAGCCACAGATTGGGCAGTTTGGTTAGAGAGAGCATACAGATTGACAAATTTAGAACAATAGTTCTCAATAACAAGCACATATCTATGACATTTAGATGTCACTGGAGGCTCTAAAATGTCCATAGCAACCCTCTTAAAAGGGCAAACAGTCTGCAAACCCCCCATCAGAGTCCAATGTTTTGGTACAGGGGCTTTGTGGGTCAGACATGGGACACACTGTTTACACCACTTACAAATGTCTTTGAGCATGGAGGGCCAATAACAAAGTTATTTGGCCGCTCCCACACTCTTCCTGCTGAGAAATGTGCTGAAACAGGGCCCCTATGCAGTTGAAACACAATGTCAGGGACAAGTGATGCAGGTACAACCACCTGATGTTGATTCTCCCCCCAGGGGAGAGGGGTTCACCGTTCTGCATAAAAGTCCATTCACTAATGACAACCTAGGGAACTAAGTCCAAAGCTTCCGGAGCCACCGGGAGCTGCCTCTCAACTGCACCCTGGGTGGACGGGAGCACCCAGTCTCGATCCAGTGCAACACCAAACTAATATCGGGATCATTCTGTTGTTGTATCATCAGGGCCCCAGTGTCATTCAAAAGCACATGCAAGTGCTGCCCTCCAGTGTCAGGATCCTCAGGATTGGGTGAGTGTCCACAACGTTAACCAAGATGGCAGTACCTTTTGTATCCCCGGTGGGGCGCCTCAAGAGGGCATCAGCAAAGTGCTTAACAAATCGCCTATAGTAAGAGCATAGGTCCAGGAAAGTTCTCACCTCTGTGGGCGATTGCGGTGTGGGCCAGGTCTTTGCCTTATCAGTATTTCTGGGGTCAGGCTGCAGTCCACGATGGGAAACAACATGGCCCAGGAATACAACATGTTCTCGGGCAAGGTGGCATTTGCTAGGGTTAAGCTTGAGGTCAGCTACCTGAATACGAGAAACAAAACCCTCACAGGCTGGCCACACGCTCTTCAAAAGTGGGATTGAATATTTCAAATACACCATACACACTTGCGATGGGAGCCCCCGAAGAACTAATTCCATCATGCGCTGAAATGTAGCAGGTGAGTTGGTGAGGCCCATGGGCATAGACCTCCACTGGTTCAGGCCCCGCCCCGTGGTGAAAGCCGTCCTCTGGCGGTCCTTCTCGGCTACTTCAACCTGCCAGTAGTTGTTCAAAAAATCCAGGGTACTAAACCAGCAGGACCCCACCAAGGGGTAGAGTGTGTCATCCACGCGGGGCAGGGGATGGCAATCTCTCACACTGATACTGTTTAAACGTCGATAGTCAATACAGAACCTCCATTTACCAGTCTTTTTCATGATAATAGGTGAGGCCCAGGGGCTGCAGCTCTCCTCAATCACCCCATCGGCCAGCAGAGCTGTCACCTGTCTATCAATTGTTCAGGAGAGGTCCGGGAGGCACGCTGTCTCACAGGTGGGTGACCACCAGTGTTGATGCGATCCTTGATAAGGGTGCATTTACCAGTCACTGCTTTGGACACGCTACAAATACCACTATACTCTGCTAACAGGGCTTTCAGCTGTCCAATTTGTGGTGAACTGGCGGGGGAGTCGGTCAGCGACACCGACAGTATGTCATTTGCCACCACAGGAGACACCGTTTTAATAATGGGGATTGAAAGGTCCCCCTTATTTACCGAGAAGAACTCCCCAAGGTGTGTGACTTCCCGTAGTGTTATGTTTTGGTTCGTAAGGTTAAGTAGTCGGGCTGTAGTAACACCATTCTCTACAGAGGTGAGAGTGTGGGCTACTATACACTCACTCTTACTTGGAGGATTAGGCTCAAGAAAACCAGTAAACTCTGGGAGATTCTTCATGTTTCCACTCCAGCACGCACTCTCCGCTCCTCCTCTACTCTACAGCTCTCTGTTCCACCCGTTAAACTTGTGACCATGGGCCACAGAGCATTCAGCCACTCTGCCCCCCAACTCTGGAATTCTCTCCCCCCCTGACCTCCGTGCCAGAGACTCTCTCCCGCTGTTCAAATCCAGACTCAAAACTCATCTGTTCCGTTTATCTTACATCAATTAGTCATGCACTTACCTTGTCTTGTTGTAACCTTGTTTTAACTGCCTGTTTTGATGTTTTATCTGTATTTTGTATTTTTAATGTGCTTTTTGATTTGTACAGTGTCGTTGGGTGTCCTGAAAGGCGCTTTTAAATAAAATGTATTATTATTATTATTATTATTATTATTATTAGATTGTCGACCGGCCCAGAGGGAGAGACGCTCACTGGGACCAGCATCTCACTGAGCAGTGTCAGAGTAGAGGTAAGGGACCCATTACAACATACTGGGATCAAGTCCATATTGCTCAGCTACCTAATGTCCATGCCCTACAGCTGCAGCCTATCATGGGAGAAATCCAAAAGCGTGTGATGTGCTGTCAGGAAGTCCAGGCCCAGAAGAACTGTCTGAGTGGACTTACATGGAAAACATATTGCCATGACTGATTGCCCAAACGTAAGGTGGCAGTAATTGTCCCAATAGTGCCCAGCAGCTGTCCATTTACAGCCCTGGCCGCAACAATATCCACACCGAGGGGTCGCTTGGGGAGGGCTGGGATGGACTGACAAAAATCTGCACTAATAAAATATTCAGTGGAACCAGAGTCTACCAAAATATTAAGGTCAGTACCTTTAATGCTTTCTCGCACATATGAGGATCTTTGCTCTGTAGCTGGGGAATAACCAGCAAGGTGATTCTGGAAAGGTAGGGAGGTTTCTACCATCAGGGGCCCTGCATGTGATTTAGCTTATGTCTGGGCCACGACGACAGCTACAACCTGTTTCCCAACTGGTTGGCTGGGTCCTCTCGGCCTGGGAAGAGAAACCTCAAAGGCTTCATTTTCTAATTTCCCTATATCAGCCGCATAGTAATCCAGGCCTTCACCTGGAGCGTGACAACAAGCAGCGAGGTTAGCTCTGAAATTGTCTAGGAAATGTCTTTGTCTAAAGGCTTCTCGCAGCCGCTCCTTCACAGTAGTGTAGTCCGCCTGTACAGCTGCAGGCAGACTGTCCCACAGCAGGAAAGCAGCCTTGGATAGTCTGGTAGGAAGTATTCGGGCCAAATCATAGTGATAATTACCGCCAGTACCTGGCACCAATGCTCTCACAGCCACTTCATATTGACGTGACCAGCATATCTGCCAGAAAAGGTCTGCACCCTCTGCTGTCCTGGTGGGGAATTGATTCGCAACAACGGAAAAGTATTACAGGAAAACTTCTCCATCAATACGTGTGCGTGTGAGTGCAAACTTGCTGACAGAGAAGTATAAACTAGGCTTTGGAATAACAGAAAGATTATATTTATGTTTCATTCCTTCATAAAATGAAACCGATGTAATTTAAATGACTTTAGGTTTAGCTCACAAGTTAATTTCTCAAATGAAAACATGATTTGTCTAATGTTCTGTAATACTTATGTTGAGAGTTGGAAATGTTTATCTTTGAATTACTTTTACTGTTGCCTTTATTCTGTTACATGTTTCACATGCTATAATTTCTGCCTTAACAGACAAGAACATGTTTTATAAAGATTAATTATTAATGACTGCATAAACAAAACTATACTTTTATATTTAATATGTAAAATGTGTGGTTCATTTTAATTAGGCCATTTGTTTTTATTTTAGTCTTAAATATCCAGTTCTCTTGCATGTTTGTTTCTTTTTTGCTTCTTTTTTTAATCACCATGTGATTTTAGTTAGTTAGTTGATAGTTTGTATTTTGCCCACTGTGGCTTTGTGCTTATATTTGTAGAGCTGTATAGTTATCAGTACGGTTGTCAAGCAAAAAGAAATCTTGCAGCCTATGTTGTGTCCCAGCCATTATTTTTCGTTGGTTGACAGCAGCATGTGTTTACAGTTGGGTCAGTAATAAGTAGGCATGGGCCGGTATGAGATTCTGAAGGTATGATAAACGTGGGCAAAAATATCACGGTTTCACGGTATTATGATTACAGCTCTAAAATGTGTATTTTGAATGTCTGTATTTTTTTAAAGGAGATATGGTAACTAAATAGCATGCTAAGATAAATCATCATTAGCATGCTAGTTACCATATCTGCCTCAGTTAAAAAAAAAGTTACTAAGGATAGAGATGAAGAAAAGGTAGTTACCATATCTGCCAAGGTAACAAGCTAATTTCACTAACCTCGGAAACTAATATGCACGTTCATTTCAAGACAGCATTAACTTTACCTTGAATTTGGCATACAACGATGGATGGTGCTCCCGAACATGTGCTATCATATTCAGTCTATTGTCTCTTTAGGCTGCCACTGTTCTCAAGCACGTTTTGCACCTCAGGCGACCTTCTTCTTCCAAGCCGTGAATGTCTGGCTTTTTACAGTAGCCGAAGTATTCCCAAACATCCGCTTAGAGATGGTGGAAAAAGTTCAGTCATCACACAGCCTGCAGCGTTGGCCGTCACTTACAACAAACACAGGTGTGCGGGGGGGAGTGTCGCTTTACGTTGAAGTCACATAAAAATAAAAAGCTTATACCGCAGGGACGGTATGACGGAAAATTTTAGTGGTTTTGAAACCTTGACTTTTTCATACAGCGGTATACCTTGAAACCGGTAACCGGCCCATGCCTAGTAATCAGTTCACACTACCTGATTGGATTCAGATCTGAGTTAAAACATTTATATTTTTTTGCTTGACTGCAACTGAGTCGGTTCCCCTCACAAACTTGCAGACTCTGGTATTTGCTCCCTCTCACACTCAACAGAATTTTAGGCCAACAGGTCCTGTGGACTCCCTCCAACCTCTGCAACTCGATGGTGACTTTGCACGAATGGGATATGGAAATAAAATCAGGCAATAAAACTCTGCATTTTGTCCCCAGGTTTAGAAGTCTTGTTTCAAGTTAACAACTTCTAGCATTACAAATATTTTACGTTGTGGAACATTATAAGATATTATTTAAAGAACTGCAAAACTGTTGGTGTCCCAGGCCTGCCGAGAATAATTTGCTTTGTTCTGAATGGCTAAATATCAAGTTAGGTACCAGGTTGGATCATAGTGGTGAAATGGTTTGTATTTGGTTTTAAACAGCTGGAAATGATGAAAATGTTTTTTGTTTTTTTTACAGTGTGAGAGATTTTCTTGCCACACAGAGCCACACATACAAAGTTACTTGTTTAGTGAATTCTTGATGCCACTTGTTAGACTTGGCAGTCTCAAACAGCTGATAAGTGGTGGTATAAATCCAAAAGGAAAACTACAGTTTCATTCTGTCTTATTCAACTTTCTGAACCCAACACCCGTTTAATGTCACCTCCCCGCAGCAGTTTTTGATTTTTTTAGCACACTTCCCATTAATCTCCCCCATATGCTGCACGACTGTCACAAACAAAAAGCCACCTTGCAAACCAATTATCTGTCCGCGTGGGGAAGATAACACACGAGCGCGGCGACTCGATTAGATGGATGACAAAATGAAACAACAGAAAGGAAACAAATTACACTGTGTCAGCGACAGCATCAAAAACACCCAAAGGGACTGACGATGGAGCCACCTCACACAGCTTGGTTCGCCTCCCAAACTCGGCACTCCTCCCTGATCCTACTCACAGCTGCTTCTCTCTGACTGATGAGCCAAGTGAATCATTCATTGGCGAAAACAAACAAACTCATCGACAAACACATTTGCTGCATTATCATCTGGTTTTAATTTTTAAAGATTCCAAGACTGCTATTTGAATATAAAGTGGTTCTTCAACTTAAACTCTTCCCAGAAGAAACTATTGCTGATCTTATTTGAAAATGATACAATTTCTAAAAATAGGAACATAAAACATTTAGACTGCTCATTATTAAGGCCACAGACAGATCAAGTGAATGGAATTCATCATGTAATTGTTACAATGGAAGATGGGAAGCTGTGAGACGTACTGATGTGAGAAGGAGGACAGTATATCAAGATTTTTAGATAACGTGAAATAGGACACACGGGTAAGAATGGCTGGCACATTTCAAAAAGGCTTAAGGTAAGTCTAGAGAAATTGCGACTCACACAACCAGGCAGCATTATAGCATCAGTTTCCAGATCTTAGAGTTCTTTCCTAAAGTAGTCTTCTGCAGCTGTAGTTCATCCACTTCCAGGTTGACGTATTGTGTTTAGAGATGATTTTCTGCAAACCTTGGTTTTAATGAGTGGTTATTTTAGCTACTGTTGCCTCTCTGTTATCTCTAAACCAGCAGTGTCCAAAGTGCACCCCGGGGACTATTTACAGCCCCTTTACTAATGTTGTGCAGCTCCCAACTGCAATTCAAAAATGATAAAAACTTGGCCTGCCATTCCATGTGATTGATTCAGATGGATAATTGGTGCAAAATTGAAAGGCCAAGTTAAAATCTTCTTACAGTGGAAACTGTTAGGTTCAGCACAAAGTAGTTGTCTTTCAGTTACCTCGCTTTTTGCATTATCTTTAATTTTATCTCACTAGTATTTTTGACTTGACACTTTCGGCCCAGGTGAGAAAGTATTGAGACAGAACCATTCATTTGCCTCTGATTTCTGACATCCAAAAGGTATATTCATCTATGCAACTGCACCCTACTTTATATATATATATATATATATATATATATATATATATATATATATATATATATATATATATATATATATATATATACATATATATATATATATATATATATATATATATATATATATATTTATATATATATATATATATATATGTCCATATATGATGGAAAATGTTTCCTGATTTTTTTGACTGTGGTTTTTATAACAGTGATTCTTGAATTCAATCCAGATCCAGCCCACAGCTTATTTTAGAAAAGTATTGGTGCAATGTGAAGAAGTTGATGAATGCATTTGAAAACAGCAAAAATTAATGCATTGAACCAAATTCACTTTGTGATCGGATGACGTTAGGACAAACCGAAGGCAGATGAGAAACAAGCTCATTTGTGCTAATTTAAATTTGTTTTAATGTTGAGGTGTAGAGTTTCATAGTCTTAAACTGAGAAAACTAGAACCCTTTGTTCAGTAAATTCTAGTTGTTAGTTGGAATTGCTAGCGGTTGTAACTCATTGTTTTGGTGGTAACTATATACAACACAAAATGTTACTCTAAAAGATGTTGATCTCAAACAGAGGTTGTATAGTGCTGTGTGTAGTAGAATTATTGAGACACAAACCCCCAGAAGTTCTAATAAATTGTGTATACCTTCAACTTTTATATGCCAGCAACCATACTGGATAAAAAAGAAAAGAAAACCTTTGTTTGAGACCTGCAATTTTTCCAGCTGAACTTCCAATTTCATGGGATGTTCTTATATTTCCAATTAGTAACTAGTAACTTCCAAAACCAAACAGAACACTCAGAACATTGAAAAAAACAAACAAACATTAGTTTCCATAAACAGACCCTGATGGAAAATATAGCTTCACTAAGTTAAAACGGAAAAGGGTTGCATTAAATACAAATTGCATAGTTTGATTTGTTTATTTACGGTAAGCATATGAATAGTATTTAGACACACTTTCGCAAATATTGTAAAAGCAAGACAGTTTCAAAGAACTGACGTGTTGGTGGCAGGCTACAGAGAGAGGCCCTGAATGTATTCCATCTCACAAAGATTTTATTAGAAAGCTATACATTATCTTGTCTCATTATCATCTACACTCTCATGAATGTCCTATTTTTATGGCCCCTTTTAGCTGCTGCTCTGACATTACATCAGTTACTTTGTCATCTTCTCACACTCCACTGTCACCAAGACAGAGCTTATTCTTTTTTGTGTGTAAAATTCTACTTTCTGTCTTTGCTGTAACCCAAATACACATTAAAACGCAGACATGCACACACTTGACACAAACATTTCTTTCCATTATGTTCCACTTCAAATTTGATAGCTTGAGTCCTGGACAGGCTTCTAATTATTTATGATGTAATTAGCCAGTAGGGAAATTATATTAAAGAATCTTAACTTAGACCTGAGGGAAACTTTAAGCAGTTGGTCAATTAATGGGCCAGACATTCAAATAATACCCCTGACCTACTTCTGATGTGACTCCATCTCAACTGTTTAGAGACACATCTTTGGGGTTTTACACTGAACTCAGTCATTCTACATGTTGGTTACTTAGTTTTACTTTTATATATAAATATCAGACCTTTGATTGTTTTTCACTCATCTTAATCTAACAAAAAGCACATGGATTACATTCAGTTCATGTCATTTTTTTGAATCTCATTGCATGCCACCTACAGAGTCTTTTCCGCATGTCACAACCACTAATTGTGTTGTATTTTATCGGGAATTTCTATGATTGGCCAACACAAAATAGTGTATTGTGAAGAGGAAGAAAAATTATATGTCTAAATTTGCATTTGCAAAATAGCTCTAGATCAGTGTAATTGGATGGACAATGTCAGTGAACAGCATTTTTAAAGTCTTAACAGAGATTCTCAATTAAATTTAACTCTGAGCTTTATTTGGACCATTGTTACATATGAATACGTTTTGATCTCAACCACTTCATTGTAGCTTAGGCTATGTGCTTAGGGGTTTTTCAACAATAAACAAAACATGCAATATTTTAATGTACAAATAAATATTTTTTTGTAGGAAGGGGATCTACAAAGCATTTCAGATATGAAATGGAAAAAAAAATTGTTTGGGATTGGCCTTATTTACAAATGTAAATTGTTGAGTTGCAGTCAGGATTCACACTTTGGACGCCACTGGATTAAACCATACTCTAAGAGGGATATTCAGAACTTTAGATACTGTTTTATGACGTCATTCAGATCAAAACCTCTCCACAACCTAATCGCTGACCTGTCCAGTCCTTAGTGATTCATATTAATTTGCTAATAATCCCACTTTTCACATTATTTATTTGTAAGGAATGTGCCATTTAAAACTATGTATAATTTTAAAAAATAATATAGCACCTGATTTTCCCTCTTTTTCAATTAGGATATATTCTTAGGTCAGGATATCCATTAGTACTTTTATGAATCAAATTCCGATTTTCATGTATTTTGCCCTATTTTATAGTGGTGACAGACAAAAGTCTGTGTGTCTTATGTCTTCCTTTGCATTATCCTAGCTTAACTCTTGACATTTTTCTGGTCTGCCTGCGTTAGTTCTTCTGCTCCTGATTAGAACTGACATTTTCAGCAGTGAGTACTTGATGATATCCCTTTTCTTAATTTGCAGTGATTGATTCTGGCACATACAAGAATCTGGACCTCTGCATCACCTGTACCAATCAAGTCAATCCTCTGATGGTACTGACACAGACCAGTCCTACATCAAAGCGATCTTGATTAGTTCAACATGGTTTACTGAGAATGGGGGCTTTTAGAGCCACTGACAAATTCATTGACCTGTCACTGGCTATAAAACTTCATTTATTGAAAGAACATTTAAATCCAGTGGACATTCAGCCAGTAGAGGATGCCAGCTGCTGTTGTCGAGCTTGGACATGTGTATTTTTTACCCCTTCATTATTTCATAAACAATTCACATGAAATGTTAAAGGCAAAAGTGATGCAAGGCAAAGTCAAAGCAAGGCAATTCTATGTGTATAGCACACTTTCAACAACAAGGTAATTCAAGGTACTTTACATGAATAAGGGGTAAAATAAAAATAGCAATAAAACACAGACAAAGCATAAGTAAAAACAGCAATAAAATAAAAAAGCATACATAAAAATACATAATTCTAGGGATGTTGAGTAGACTGGAATTAGAGGACCTGAGTGGTCTGGTGGGTTAGTATAGTAATAGTAGTTCTTCAATATACTAGTAACAATATTTTGAAGTCTATTCTCGGAGCTACAGGGAGCCAGTGTAAGGACTTTAGAACTGGGGTGATGTGCTCTACTTTCCTGGTTCTAGTGAGGAACACGATCAGCAGCGTTCTGGATCAGCTGCTGCTGTCTAATTGACTTTTTAGGCAGACCTGTGAGAGCACTGTTGCAGTAATCAATCCGACTAAAGATAAACGCATGGATGAGTTTTTCGAGGTCCTGTTGTGACATTAGTCCTTTAATTCTAGAAATGTTCTTCAGGTGATAGAAGGCTGACCTTGTTATTGCCTTTATGTGACCCTGGAGATTCAGGTCTGAGTCCATTACTACACCTAGATTTCGGGCCTGATCAGTAGTTTCTAGCTGTAATAACAGAAGCTGTGTGCTGACTCTTGATCGTTCCAGTTTAGGTCCAAAAGTAATTACTTCAGTTTTGTTTCTGTTTAGCTAGAGAAAGTTATGGCACATCCATCCATTGATTTGCTCGATGCAGTTACTTAGGGTTTGGATGGGTTCAAAGTCACCTGGTGACATCGTAATATAGAGTTGAGTATAATGTGCATAGTTATGGTAGCTAATCTTATTGGTTGTTATCATCTGGGCTAGTAGGACCATGTAGATATTAAATAGGAGGGGCCCCAGGATGGAGCCCTGGGGCACCACACATGTGATTTCTGTTCATTCTGATGAAAAGTTTCCTATTGAAACAAAAAAGTCCCTGTTCTTTAGGTATGACTCGAACCAGCCAAGTACTGTACCAGAGAGTCCGACCCAGCTCTCCAGTCATTCCAATAATATATCATGATCAACAGTTTGAAATGCTGCTATGAGGTCCAACAGAACCAGCACTGTGGTTCTACCACAGTCTGAATCTATGCGGATGTCATTGAAAACTTTGACGAGGGCAGTCTCAGTACTGTGGTGAGCACAGTAACCAGACTGAAAACATCAAAGCGGTTGGTCATTGAAGCTATTTAACTGCTGAAACACAGCTTTTTCAAAATTTTAACTGATGAATGGAAGATTAGAAATTGGCCTGTAGTTCTGCATTAACGTGTTGCCCAGGTTGTTCTTTTTAGCAGTGGTTTAATAACTGCTGTTTTTAAAGCCTGGGGGAAGAGACCTGACAGGAGGGGTGAGTTAACTATTTTAATCAGATCAGACCCAATTACAGGGAAAACTTTCTTTTTTTTTTGGCTCCGATCTACTTCGTATCTGCGTCGATTTCTGGGAGATGGATTTATGGCTCCTCACACCAGCTATTGAACACTCGTATGGAGAAACCTCATATGCACCAGCATGCTCATATACACACATAGGTGTGGGGTCTCCAGTATTTACAGATACATTCTTGGGCTGAGGTTATCATAACTCGACCTTGATTAATCGGTACCATGAGCTCTTCAGTGGCATTGTTGTATTTTTATATCCATTTTTGTGTGATGTGGTTGTGTAGTTCTTAGTTGACATTGTTTGGTTTATTTTGTTGATGTTCCTTTTTCGGTTTTTTCCCCTCTCTCTGCCATCCTGTGGGTATGGAGGCAGACTTCAATGTTTTCTTGTTCTCTTTGGTTCCCTTCCACTCTTGTATTTTCAACTCAACCTCTCTCTTGACTTTTTGTTTCCTACCTCTCTTCTTTATCTTCTTTGTTTCTTCCCCTTTATTTTCCGTCTCCCTGTCCATAACATCAGAAAATAAAACCCACAGCAATTCATAATAATGATTTTTCACACATATATATCAAGTGGAGTACTATACCAAAAGCTGTAATGCTCCACTTGTCAGACATCAATTCTGAGTGCCACACTGCCAGACAGAAAAAAACACTTTCTTAAGGAAAGCTGTGGGTAGGATATTGGTTTAATTCGTGGAATTCTGATATTTCTGCAGCATTTCTGACTGTAATGTTGCTAATAATAGCAGTAATTCGAAAACTTGTCATAACAAAACCTCAGGAAATGCAGATTTTCCGGGTATCACCACAATGACAGACACCGTGGTACAGGAGAATTTAGTCAAAATCATCTTGCTGTATTATGTTATAAACTAGAAGGCCCTCTGAGAGCGCAGAACTCTGCCAAAGCATCTCTAGTTTATGATCAACTAATAATGGGCAGTGTGGTTATGTTTAAGGATCTGCAATAATTCCTCAGTGCATAACATCTTGAACTTTCCATTCCTCTTCGAGATCTAAACTGAACAACAGAAAACTGATACTTGAAAATATTCAAATACACAATTTATGAGTTTTCAGCATAGAAAAGATTGAAACTTGGTGAAATAATCCCTTATTTAGTGTTAAATTGTACCTATACCTAATAATTTCTTCAGGTCATCCTCCCAATCTTTACAAGACATAGACAACTTTAGAGATAAGAAAGCAGTATGAGTTACCATAGGCTCTCTTTCCTGGTTCCCCTCAGTTTGTACCTGGGAGTTTGTGAGATGTTATCCATATCACTTCTCTTTTGAGACACTTCTAAAGAAGCAAAGATCAATGTGCTAGAGCAATTCATCTTCTTTGCTGTTGATGTTTAATGGCTCCGCCTCCCAGTTATGTAATTTTTATTCAGTTTACATATAATTTATACCACTGCACCACTAGAGACAGCACCAGTACCACCAGTGGTTCTCGTACCACAGTTTGAAAACAATAGAATAAGAGCACTTTGCTGCTTTTTTGTGTAGGAAAGGGCAAAAGAACTATTGACACATATGTTTAGATAATGAATGACAAGAGGATTGGAGGAACTATAACAACTTCATGTCAATGCAAAAAGAACCAAGAGGTAGAGGTTAGGCAAGCATGAAGAGTGAAAGAGAGAAAATATGACTATTCTGATTTGAGCGTTACAGAACGTTTCTTTCTCCCGTCACTTTCTATTTCATTCTAGCAACAGCTCTGTTCGCCTGAGATCATCTCAGGACTATGCATGCCTATGGTACATGTCAATTCTCAATGTTTGCAGTGACATATTTCCTGGCAGCAATGTTTCCCTTCATGCATTTGTTGTGAAGGTCTGCATGGATATTTTTTGCTAATCATCTCTTTTATGGATGATTTTAATTGCAGATGTTTGTTTCTGTCCCTTTGGTGCTGCAGTTAGTACCCTTAGTGTCAATGTTGAAATTTTCCAGGTCTTCTTCATGTATAAGTTGCTTTCATACTTGTGTCTCAAGCCATTAAAAACAGTAAAATAAAAAGATATTCCCCTTTTGCTTGGACTTTCTCTGTTTACCCTTAGCCAATGGCTCCCTTTATTTTGTTCATAAATCCCATTGTCAGCCTCTGACTGGTAGATGGAGCAGACAGAATGGGGCGCTACTCTGAGCCTAGAAGGAGTTTGTTCCAAGACATTACACCGTTGTTCGCAGGAAGCCTCCATCCTGAAAGTAGCTCTGTTTTTGTAAATAGAGGATGAAGGAGGTAATAAAAACTAATAAGGGAAGTCCCATTCTTTGATGAGGCTGTAGGTCAACAGTTGTTAGTTTTATGATGCAAATGAGGTCAATCTTGTTGTTGATTGTTGTTGTTGAAAGTTGATTTCATGCAATTTCCATCTTTTTGGACCCCAAACCATTGAGAGTCTAGATGCTTTCCAAAACATTCATTCATATACAAAGGCACACAAAGAGTTGATGTAATACAACTCCCACAATTCCAAAAGGAAGTGGGCAGATGTTCATTTACTGAAGTCTAAGACTCTCTCTCTTTGAGACCTTTTAATTCTCTGCTGGCTAGGTATTCTCTTTTAGGGTTTTCTGGTAGACAATAATTCATGGTTCCATCAATTACAGCAAGTCAGTCAAGTCTGTCAGTTTTGTGTCATTTAAAAAAATGCTGTGCTAGTTTTATACCAGATGTAACTGGACCCACTACTTCCTGAACATTCTAATTGTTTCTTCTCATTCCACAGACATTTTGCCCCAAACTCTAGGGTATAATCAAGATTTTTCCTGGCAGTTGGGCATTTGTATTCTCTTTGCTTAACAATGCTTACCTTAGAACTCCCCCATTAATTCTATTTTTACCCAGTCTGATTATTAACTTCACAGGTTACTTCTCACCAGTCCTTTGTATTTCCTCCACTCAAGCTCTGGCTCAGCCCCCTAAAAGCATGGTGCTAACATAGCAACAATTATCTTCTGGGCCAGATGAAAGAACCGCTTTTGTCAGAAGCCAGAGGTGGGCTCATGTAGGGCAGCAGCCAATCAAAATGTTGTGAGCACCATGTTTAACTCTGGAGTTTAGTTTCCTTTTTGAGCTGGTAAATTTAAAACAAAACTGTAAAAACACTGCGCTTCAGCAATAAAATGTTTGCTCAAAATCAGAATAACACAGGTCGACTGTCTCCGATCTCTCCACAGTTTATTTTGAAATAATCTGTCACAGAGTTTAAGTATGTCGATGCGCCTACGCCTGTGTTCACAGACAATTATTTTGAAAAGAATAAATTTGTCTTTTATGACTCAGATCTTTAACATTATTGGCCAAGTGGTGTAAACAGTATTTCTCTAAAAGTTGTACTTAATGGTATGTTCCATTTATGGCCCGTTCTATTTGTCTTGTAAACGCGACTTGCAACTCGAGAGTGACGTCACATCCGTGTTGGAAAACAAGTTACAGCGGGTTTTTGCGTTCTGTTTTGCCCACAACATGACAGGTCGGAAAAAAGATGGATGCCTCCAGGAAACTTGCTGGTGCACTAGCTCTGAAAGAGTACAGAGAGCTAATATCAAAGTTTGTGGTTCATCATCAAAATAAGATGAAGAAGATGATAGCAAGCGGAGAATGTAAGTTCATGTTTCATCTTATTTGATTGTAGTCTATTGATGTTTTAATCGCTGTTTCAGCGAAAATTCCGTAGCTCAAGACTCGGCATTGTTGTCATAGCAACATGGAGCGTCTCTAGCCAATTTAAACTGCACAAGCTACAAAATAACTTATTAGGCGGTATTTAGCACGTAATAAGACTGTAGCGACATGGCTATAGGTAACCGTATACACTGCTATGTGTACGACTTCTACATTTGGTTACAACAAAGACAAAAGTCCTTAAAATAGTAGAAAACCACAATGTTTACTTATGTGTGATGCTCGTGGTAGCCATTTTGGAGCTGAACTCGGGGTCCTCTGAGCCTCAACGAGTTGACGACCCGTATATACGACCTCGGGGGCGTTCTATTTGCTACGTCTGGTTCGTAATTCGGGAAACCGACTTCCAAACCGAGTTCGGTGGACAAATAAAACGCACCATTAACTCAGAGGTTGGAATTCGGAATGGGTTTGACATCAGACCCGAGTAAACGGTGTTACAGTTAATATAGTCGGATAAGTTGGGATTCCAATATGGCGAGGCCCAGGTTGTCATAGTTGGTAGTACCTCTTACAAACATACTTTTAAGCTGTACTTTTCATATGCAAACTCCACTTTTATTTTGTTAAGTTTAGAGTTCTTGGCTCTTCTGGGTATTCATACTCCAGAGAAGAGCTCCTATACTATAGGACTACAACGCCTGTGGATTTATTTCCAGGATTTGTCACATCTGTGGTGGATTTACTTCAAACTCTGATCAGAAACTGATCAGAAAGGTGGGACGCCGAAGGCTAGGAAACCGAACTGGCCCGCTCGTGCGTCTGAGGAGACTCGGACTTCGGACTGCTTTACATGGGATCTTCCTCTCCAACCTTAGCTCACTCCGGAATAAAATGGACGAGCTGGGCCGGATGAAAACCATGAACAGAGACTTTGCCTCATCTTGTGTCTTATGTTTTACGGAGTCGTAGCTCTGTAAGGACATCCCGGACTGCTCGCTCCAGCTGGAGGGCTTTCATCTGCTCAGCGCGGATTGGCAGGCCACTCTTTCCGGTAAGACTACAGGTGGAGGCGTCTGCTTCTACATTAATAGTGACTGGTGCACAGATGTGACAGTTATTGCTCAGCACTTCTCTCCCTCTCTGGAATATATTTTTATTTACTGCAAACCATTTTATTCTCCGCGGAGTTTGCTTCATTCATTCTAGCCACTGTTTACATCCCACCACCTGTTTACATCTTCACCAGTGAAGATTCTCATTTGTTCTGACCCGCTGGACCAGAGGGAACCCTCAGTTCAAAGCTTCGAAGGGCCCTTGCAGTCTGCGTATCTAGCTCGGTTTATATCCGGACTGTTCCAAGACAGTTCGTTACGACGTTGACCTGCAAGCCATCCGGCCTGCAGTTGGGACACAGTCCTAAAAATCCTGCGAAGATTTTCTAACTCTTCATTTTCTTGCTCAACTACCGACACATTTTGCTCTCCTCCTCGTGGACCGGACTTCCCTCAATGCAAAGAAGGACTGAACCGGTTCATTTATGCTAATCTTGTGTCTGGGCAGAGATAAATAGAGAAAATAGAGTTTTTAACGAGTTAGATCTCGTTCATTGTTGGTTTAAAGTGTTTTTAAGTGCTGAACCTGTTAGCTCATTTGGCGTCGCCACACGCATAAGTTTGAGCTGTATTTGCTGTGTTTGAAACTGCTTTTTTTATCCTGAGCGGATCCTACTCTCTATCTTTTTCTTTCCTCTCTTTTCCTCACTCTCTCTCTCTCGCTCTCTCTCTGATCACCAGGTTGGCAGAGTCAGACAAGGTCCGATCTGCGTTAGCTGAAAGGTTAACTTCATTGTTCCTTAGTCTGTTAGCTAAAGCTGTGGTCTTCCACATGGACGCTTCACCCCATGTGCTCTGTGCACTATAGCCAGAGCTAAGTTTTGGTTGTAAGGTGGATCCATTTTGTTAATAAATTATGCTTAGCTTAAAGAGAAGTTGTCTGGGATTACTTGGAGTAATACATACAATTAATGTCCACAACGTGTGAATTTACGTCTTCAAGAAGAGACTGGATGTCTGGTCTTCCAAAGCGAAGTAGTGCCCCTAATATTAATTGATTAAACTTGAACCTCATCAATAATTATATTCATATTAAATTATTTATCATAATTATTGATGGTTATGTAAACCAGACAAAACTTGCTCACTCTGTGTCATTACAGCATACAGTACCTGAATCAAATAATCAATACACATTTTTTTAAGCGGAATAGAACTACAAGAAGTTTGTGGACAAGACCCGGGAGAACTAGTCGCTATTAGTTATCATTAAATGTTTATTTTCCGGGTTGTGAGGGGGAAACCTTTGAACATTGCACACTGCCATCTGAATGCCGGGCATATGTACTACATCGTTTTCCATCGTGCGCCCTGTCGTGTAAACGTAGTGCATTTTCATCCGCGTATTCAAACAAAAATGGCAACATTGGTGTGTAAACAGCCCCTAATACAGGTAAAGAGTGGAGGATAGAAAATCTTCTTAAAAAAAAGAAACAGGTCTGTGAGGGCCAGAATTCTTGCTTTTCTGTAGATGCTAAATACTTATTTTCTGCACCATTATACAAATAAATTATTTAAAACATACAATGGGATTGCATACTGTCTCTCACAGTTGAAGTATACCAATGATAAAAATTGCAGACCTCTATTATCTTTTTAAGTGAGACAACTTGCACAATTGGTGGCTGCCAAATATTTTTTCCCCCACTGTAACTCCCACTCTCCAACTGCTGGTGAGGTTATTATGACCATCAAGTTTTCCCAAAGACCACCTATTTCTTATAACAGTATCAATAAATAAAGGTGGGTATATTTGGGCATCTGTTTGCAGGGATACAGAGATAGATAATATAATTAGTGTATTTAAACTATCACCGTACATTAGAATCCTTCAAAAACAGAATAAAACAGAGGGAGGATCAAACATTAATTGGATGAGACGTTCATAATGACGTTGAAGATCTCATTGACTTTTTTCGTCAATAAATTTGCTATGATCTTAACTTTGAATGAATGCCTTCTGAGTAATTTTCTGTGGAAGAAAATGCTCTCTTGCTCCTATTTCAGGGGGTTGAAGTTTGTCGGAGGCATGGGTGGGCGGAAAACGATAAGATTGAGTCTTGCTCATTAATAATTATGAAATACAAACGTCTCACCTCTAATTGGCTAACGCCACTCTTACACGGCCTTTGTTCAAATAAAAAACTTAGTGGTATACTTAGTTGGTGGTGCTCCAAAGACAGATTACAACCATTTCTTCCTCAACTCTTCTTTCTAGGATAAAACATATACAACAAATAATACATGCCTGAACGTGTTCCACCGTGTTGTGGAGTTGCTAATCGTTAGCTTCTACTAGCAGAGACATGTAATGCTCTCTTTCTGGCCCAAAATCAGAACAGCCTTCCCATGTGCAGTCGCAAGCCAAGGTGGGTGAGACCATGCATTTTCATTTTCCCGGTGATGTAGAAGGGACTGGCTTTCTCTAACTGGCTCATTTTCCCATCTATTTCATTTCTGCATCTAATGCAGGCAATGGGGCTTGAAGAAATGTTTTACATTCATCATGCATATGTAACTAATTGTGATGATCGTATTTCAAAAAGAACAAGTATTTCTCAGTAACAGAGTCCTCTAAGATGTGGCTCTGAATTGGTTCTCAGTTTATGAAAAAGCAAACTTCTTTTGCAGAACCCGGTAAAAACTTGTCCTGGCACCAGCCCTAGTTAAGCACTGGAACCTCTGGTGGAAAGCCCTGGAATGCTTGTGGTAGGCCAGTCTTTCCCGATAAGGTTCCCAAGAAGGTTAATCATTTTTCATGTTTTCTCCATTTGAGGATAATGGTTCCCACTATAGCTTCCTGAATTCCCAAAACCCAGGAAATAGCTTTATAACTGTTTTCCAGGTTGATGTCTGGCCCTTTAAATTATTTGGATGATGTGCTGTTTTTTAAAATCCTTTAGCTAACTTGATGTTGTCGACAGGTTTCATGTAAGAAATTTCTTGATTCTAGAGGTCTGGCAGTAATCAGGGCTGGATGTGGCCAGTAAATAACAAACCAAGTGGTTAATCACTCTTTATTAATCATTAAATACTGTAGGTGGGGCAATTACTTTTCATATATTGCAAGGTTGGTTTAAACAGGTTTTCCCTTAATAGACTAAATCACCCTTTGGAAAATTGCTTTTTTATTTAGTCAGGTTATCCTTTTCTGATACTGAAATTTGTTTGATAAAAAATAAAGCAAAAACAGAAGAAATTTGTAAAGGGTGAAATACTTTTTCACAGTACTGTACATCACTAATTCAACCACTGAATCCTTACCCAGTTAAACGCCCAATATTACAGTTAGATATATTTTACAGGCTTTGTGCTTGTATTAAATTATCTGAGTGCCAAAATATACATATCATTTAGGGCAAAACTGAATATATTTAGTTAAGAAAAATCATCATCTGTCATGCTCCAATGTGAAAATGTAAACACAACTCTCAAGTTATGATCAGTGATATAAGACCAAGGGACATAAAAACATTTTATGGATGTTTTTATAGAATTCATCAATCTCTGTTTCTTTGTGCAGCCTATTACTTTCTATTTTAACTGTTTAATGACAGGGCTGTAAACACATGGTCATTTTAAGACATCAGTCTCCTTAAAGGAGGACACAAGTGCAGTCTTCTTGCTTTTTAGGCCAACACACACCATTAGCTTTCATTTTTTTCTTCTGTAACATTCTTCGCTACATTTTTTATGAGTGACAAAAGCAAAAGAAACTGCACAAGTAAAGAGTAAGTGGTTTAACTGGTGGCATGTAGTCTCTCATCAGTTCCCCTCTCTCCTACCCCCCAGGATGTGTGAGACATGGCCCAAATCCTTGCGAGTTATGATGAGATCCCTAAGGTAACGTAGGTCAGCCCTCTAGACCAACAGAGGGCAGAGAGAGAGAGAGAGAAAGAGAGAGAGAGAGAGATGTATTGCATTGCTGAAGACATCCGACCATGGCCTACAGACCTAAAATGCTGAGAGGTTGTGACAAACTCAAAGTTCTTTGTATGAGAACACCTGTTTTTATACTCTCATGGTAATCCTACTGAGAAGACATTTCCTCTCTGTCTGGGAACTTAGAGAAAGGGGACTTCCTACATCCTATCTGTTTTTCTCTAGCTTATTATTGGATTAGATTGATTTTCCTATGAAGTATTTTCCCATTTTTCAGATTAAATTAAAACCACTTTAGGTTTTTATAGTGATTTGCAAAGGAATTCCGTAAATGACCCATGAAGGGTTTCACACTTTGTCTTATTTCCATTATAAACTTTTAGGTGGGGGTGGCAGTGGCTCGTGTGACAGAGCCAAGGGGAAACTCCGCTGGCCAAATGTGAAGCCTACCCGGAAGTGACAACATTTGCAGTTCCCCCCTCATCCGCTAGGTAAGGCAAGGCAATTGTATAGCACACTTTCAACGACAAGGTAATTCATGATTAAGGGGTAAAATAAAAATAGCAAACACTGACAAAGCAGTAAAAACAGCAATAAAGCAAGAAGCACACACAGATACATCAAGACATTACAAAGCATATAAAGTAAGAACAGCAATTAAGCAAAAAGCATACACAAAACATATGATACAAAGCATTACTCAAAGGCAGATCTAAACAGATAGGTTTTTAGTTGTGATTTAAAAGAACTCAGTGTTTCAGCAGCTTAGCAGTTGTCTGGAAGTTTTTTCCAGATTAGAGGAGCATAGAAACTGAAAGCTGCTTCTCCATGTTTATTTCTAATTCTAGGGATGTTGAGTAGACTGGAATTAGAGGAACTGAGTGGTCTGGGGGGTTGGTATAGTAACAGTAGATCTTCAATATACTTTGGGGGTAAGCCATTCAATGATTTATAAACTAGTAAAAGTGTTTTGAAGTCTATTCTCTGAGCTACAGGGAGCCAGTGTAAGGACTTTAGAACTGGCGTGATGTGCTCTACTTTCCTGGTTCTAGTGAGGACACGAGCAGCAACGTTCTGGATCAGCTGCTGCTGTCTAATTGGCTTTTTAGGCAGACCTGTGAGAACACTGTTGCAGTAATCAATCCGACTAAAGATAAACGTGTGGATGAGTTTTTCCAGGTCCTGTTACAACATCAGTCGTTTAATCCTAGAAATGTTCTTCAGGTGATAGAAGGCCGACCTTGTTATTGGCTTTATGTGACCCTGGAGGTTCAGGTCTGAGTCCATTACTACACGTAGATTTTGGGCCTGATCGGTAGTTTCTATCTGTATTAACTGAAGCTGTGTGCTGACGCTTGATCGTTCCTCTTTAGGTCCAAAAGTAATTACTTCTGTTTTGTTTCTGTTTAGCTGGGGAAAGTTATGGCACATCCATCCATTGATTTGCTCGATGCATTCACTTAGGGTTTGGATGGGTTCAAAGTCACTTGGTGATGTAGAGGTGAGTATCATCTGTATTGTTATGGTAGCTAATCGTATTGGTTGTTATAAACTGGGTTAGTGGGAGCATGTAGATATTAAATAAGAAGGGCCCCAGGATGGAGCACTGCATGGGGCACCCCACATATAATTTCTGTTCGTTCTGATGAAAAGTCCCTGTTCTTTAGGTAAGACTCCAACCAGCCAAGTACTGTACCAGAGAGTCCGACCCAGTTCTCCAGTCATTCCAACATTACATCATGATCAACAGTGCCAGATTCTGTACTGAGATTCAACAGAACCAGCACTGTGGTTCTACCACAGTCTGCATTTATACGAATGTCATTGAAAACTTTGACGAGGGCAGTCTCAGTGCTGTGGTGAGCATGGAAACCAGACTGAAAAATATCAATGCGGTTGGTCATTGTTATGAAGCAATTTAACTGCTGAAACACAGCTTTTTCAATAATTTTACTGATGAATGGAAGATTAGAAATTGAAATAAGAAATAAGACAAAATGTGAAACCGTTCTGGAGTCAGCTAGGGGCTGACTCCAGAAAAGAGCAAGTTTCCATTGACTCCCATGTTTAAAATGCCAACTTCACAGCAGAAATAAACACGTTTACATGCAGGTTCAAAAACCCATTTTAGGTTTAATAGGTCAGGTTCATTGTCATGACATGCCCCTTATTATTCATAATAAGGGGCATGGTGGCTAGCGACTTGCTCCCCCCTGCTTGCTCCAGGGAAGTCCTTTAGCCTCTGACTCAAGTTAACAGTCTAGGCTATTTTGTTTCTCTGAGCTTGACCATCAGTTGTGTCTGCAATGTTTATTTGTGTTTGGATGATAAATAGTGCACTTATTGAACAAAGATGGCTTGCTGTGGTATTGATTGCATTGAACAGATTGTCCAAGAAGTCTCTGGTAAATTTTTTTTCAGTAAGTAAAATTATATTTCTGCAAAGCATTTAAGATAACGCTGCTTAGACAAAATGGGTTGAAATGATCACATTTAAAACTTGTTTCATTAAAATTCACATAATTGTAGTGAACGTTATGGACCATAGAGGCTTCATGATTTTATTTGACAAAATTATTGAATCTGCCTAGAAGGCAGAGGGATAGCGGAGTCGCTCAACCACAGTTTTCTGGCCAAAAGCGCCCGCCAACCTCCGTTAGCTCCTGGTTAGTTGAGTTAGCTCGTAGCTACTGTACATTGGCTGAGAGTTTGATTGGTGTCAATCATCCGCCCCCACCCTCACAGCCCCATTCTCAGCTCCACCTCTTTGCCCATTATTTGTATTTTCTGGGAGTGACGAGACGCATGACGCTGCCAAAATGGCGGAGGTGGGAACCGTCCAGTTGGCTTCAGTTCAGTTCTTCAATATCCTACGGGTAACGTCACGGAGGCTCTTTCCATCTTATATATACAGTCTATGGGTAGAGCAGGCGTCTGCAGCCCACCATACGCCTCTATGTATTTTGGGGGAGTTTTATGTGTTAGGCCAACACAGTCGTGTTTCTCTGTGAAGTGGGATAAATTAAATGAAGTTTTCAAATTGTTTTACAAAATAAAAAGGACAAATGTTAACTATTTAGCGTGCTTTACACAACCCTCTTAAATAAAATCCAGTGCAACATGTCACCTTCAAATATCGCTAGTTAATATGTAAAGTCCACTTTTCTGTAAAGTAATTTCAGTATAAACGTGGTGCCAGGTATTGAACATCTCATGGAAAAGGGTTCGACTTGTCATCTGAAAAAAATACATAAAGAACATGGTGCAACTGTGAACCTACCGAGAAATGGTCATCCACCTGACAAACTAGGCAAGGAGGAGTTGCAAACCTCTGCAGCTCAGGAAGGAGAATTCTTTGACCGGTGATATGGAAAAAAAAATTCTGGATCTAAAGTCTATGATATCGATGTAATAATTTTATCACAGTAATGATTAGAGTCAAATAAGAAGCCTTTCACCTACTGTACTTTTATTTAACTGTTGACTCCTCGACAGTGAGGAGTGTTTTGGTTAACCTTGCAATGAAGACATAACATCAGGGGACTGAAGGCAGAAGCTCCTGGGAAAGAGGGCAGACATGATCTGGGTGTGAGAGAGTTTGAGTGTTGGCCCAGACGGGCTCATGTTTAAGACTGGCTGTAATAAAATATGAAAAACACCGATGTAGACTCCAGCCTCATTCCTATGAAGGGAAGAAGATACATTTCTTCCCATAACAACTATTAGCTGTGCCCTGTCAAAACCTGCAAGACTGTCAAAGAAAAAAAAACGTGGTTAATAAGAAAGAAAAAAAAATATCAGAAGTCCAGTTTATCACAAGTCATGAAGTGGAAACACCAACCATGTAGAAGCAGGTGCTATGATCAATTTACCCTGAATACAACATCTCCATGTCAGCATTATGCTGTGGGAAGGCTTTTATTTGGTTGATCGGAAGATGGATTAAGCTAAATAAAGGAGAAACTCTGAAGCATAAAATTCATAAATGAGACTGAGGTTCACCTTTAAGCATTATAACAACCCTGAACACTGTTATGGCGGCATCCTACAGGTGACGAGACCTGTGGAAGGCTGCCACTAGGCCGAGGGGCTGATGAGCCAGTTTTCTCCACTAGAATAATGGCGTATAAAGACCCAGTGGATTTTTGGTCTAAATGCACAGAAGTCTCAGAAAAGTAATCTGGAAGGATCACATTTTTGTTACTTTAAGCTAATTCCATGTCCTAACATGTCTCATGTCTGATTGTAAATTATTATTTGAACATTGTCTGTTTTGTTTGACTGACCTACCCAACCCTTTTAGGAAAACTGTGATAACATCTTGGAATCTTCCTTTATGTTTATTGTATTAATCAAGTTAATAAAAGCAGGTGATGTTACAAGAATATTCCTATGTAATTAGGATTTAATTATTTATTCTCTGTCTTAGTGAATGCATCTAGGGCAGGAGGTCAAGTTAGAGAAAACAAGCTTATTGTTTCAGCATAATGTTCCTGATAAAGTTGTGTTATATCACCGGGATGTCAGACGTCAGGGCACTAAGATATCTACTTGACGTTCCAGCCCTGAGAAACTTCTTCATTGTTTGCTATCAGACTGGCATGGACTGGTTCTCCAGGAGCCGAACAAGAAGATTGAAGAATACGTGCTGAAGAGATAAACAGTGATAGCTAAATACTATTTAAGGTGTCAGTAAGAAAGGGTGGGTAGGGGAATGTAAGAGTAAGCTCTGTCCCCTCCATGTTCTGGCCAGACATGTTGAATTAAAATACCTTAAACACCTATGGACTCAGTTTCACCATATTTTTAGAAGACTGATATATTTTCAGCCATAACAACACCCAGCCAGTGCTATAGATGATTTGATGAACCATACGAATGGCACAGTCAAAGTCCCAACCTAAATCCAATTGAGAATCTCATTACATATTACATTTGTAACATTTTGATTTGCATGACTCTGTATCTGAGGTGCTTTGAAGTAGTTGGCACTGTGTTTTCAGCCAGTGACAATATTTGAAAGTCTATCTCCAGTGTAGACAGTGCTTGCTTGCATTTTGTTCTGCTAGCTAATGTCAATAACATTCGATCAAACCCTAACAACACAGTTGTGATGAACAGAACAGCTGCTATCTGGGTTTGGACCATGATGGCAAAAACAAATCGATCATTCTAAGAGAGGTTACTAATGCAGGCTAAAACTTCCAAGACATTTACAAATCACCCATTACACCATACACATAATACACAATGTTCTAATAAATGTTTTAGTGGCAACCACCCTTAAGTCCTTGAAGTATATTTCTCATTTCTAAATGTTTATATAGATGATGAATAAAACCATCTACTTTGCTGCTGTAAATACACCCACCACTATATTAGCTCTGCCATGTTGTCTGAAAGTAGCCACACAAGACCACTGACTCAGACAAAAACATATTATGATAAGAAAATTACACTTCCTGGGTAAACTTTACTTCTGTGTACTATTCAGTGGGGCTTATTACAGTCTAAATTAAACCACTAAAACTCTTGAACCAAGGCAGAAATCAGAATGGTAATTTGCTTCTGAGGAAACTGTAATAATAATGTTACCATTCTTTTTCTGTGCTGCCTAACAGCAATAAATCCCCCATGAACATAATGAAGCCCCCTTTCGCTGTGCACTCCAGTGGATTAATGTGAGTCACTTTTGTCTGGCCCACAGATGATGAGCTTTCTAACACCCCCCCTCATCACCATCCGTACAGTGAACCTTGCTATCAGGCGCAACCTATTTGATTTGCAGACCAGTTTGCAGAGCATCCTGGCTCACATGTGGAAAGGGAGATTCAATAACTGGGACTTAACACATTATACCTAAATGTGGTCATTTGGCAGCCGGTATCTGCTCCACTGCTGTGTGCCTCTGAGATGGATCTATAGGGCTCATTCTGTTCCATTGACTTTCAATCACGTTCCTCTTAGTTCCCCGGTTCCCCACCGACTGCCAGCCAGTGACTCATTACAGTGATAGCTAAGGGTAACCAGGGCCTTGCAACCAGTGCATTATGGGCCCAATGACTATGAGCAAAACAATCTCATCCTGTTTGTGGAAATGTAATAGCAATGCCATTGTGTTGATGCAACACATTTGACAGCCGTTTTCTCACAACTTTTCTTTTCAGAAAAAAAAGTCAAAATTATCAATGCAGGATTATGTTTACTAAACAAGATTATAATGGTTCCCAAAATAGGCAGAATTTATTAGAAGTCAAGCAATGGTTCTGCACACAAAATTATTTTTACTTTTGAAGAGTATTTTAATAAAATCAACATTTTATTAAGATTATAATCCTTTGAAAACTGTCTATTTTTATTCCAGTAGAAAACAATTGTGTGAATATGGTCCTGGTTTGTGTTAGATTATGGATAATTCCAGTTAAATTCAGCTCATTTATATACTGCCAATTCATAACAAATACATTTTCGTTGAGCTTTACAAGACAAACAGATCCAGCTCATATCCAGTTTATCATGTGCGGCCCCTCATGAGATAACATTTATTGTATTCCTTTCTCAGAACACAGAATATCATGTTTCAAGCAGAATCTTTTGCAATCTCTTCGGTGTTAAAAACCTAAGACCTTGAGAAGGTTTGATAAGCCTTCCGTCAGAAGTTCTAAAATTCACCCTTGTAAATATGTGTTTTTTGACACAGTTAGTTTGACCTATTTAATAAGTAGTTATAGTTTTCCATATTAATAACGATTATATTTATGTCCAGGTTATTCTATGCTTATGAACTTCCTTTTGATTATGCAAATAATAATTGGTATTGTGCTTAGAATGTTTAGCCTTGTGGGAAAATGTTTCTTTTTTTACAGGACAGGAGTGTTGGCACTCAAGAGTTACTATGATTTTACCCTTTGACATCTTTGACATCTCTGATGTGGTAACTTCACCTTGGTCACTCTATTGGCATATCAGTGAGTGAAGTTTTACTGTGCGACTAAGCAAGTCCTCCCATGAACATTAGAACAGATTCTGAGAACTTGCATCCAGTGTTTTGGGAGAAAAACTTCCAGTTTTGTCTTGGTCAATAATGCATGAGTGTATACCAAGACTTTCATTATGCAAATTCATCAGATGAGACATCTTCATTCCTTTGTCTCTGTTGAGACGCTCTGAAACAAGTGTCTCCTTTTTGGTTATAGCACTGACCCAGTGCAGCCTAAACTTCCTAACGCAGCTACAGAAAGAGATATTAACTATAGCTGACCATCTGTGACATGACCCCATTTTGACAGACAGACAGAGAGAGAGAGAGGCAAAGTAGATTGCTGTTATGCCTGTCTGTCTAAATAATAGCAACTGAGGGATGAATGACTGATGTTTCCATTTGGACATGAGGTGGGGACGGTCATTGGCTGCTGTAAAAATGGACAAATCTGGACTTTTGGAAAACTAAACCTAATCATCTTTTCTAATGTATTATCTCTTTGAGATAGAAATTAATCAGATTAAACTAGACACACACATTACTGAGAATCTAATTAGGCCTGAATAACCATTAGAGTTCATTCAGTAAAATAATAGAAAAAAATAATAATAAATTCCCCACAGTGGGGAAATTCAGGTGTACCAGCAGCAAGTTAAAGGTAAATGGAAGCATGAATATTCAAACTAAGGAAAAATATATGAAACAGAAAAAAGAATAAGAGGCTGTACAGTAAGGGCAAATTTACAACATAAGAAAGATAATACTGTACAATTATTGGAAATAGCATACTCAGGCCATGAACACACGTAGCAGGGTTATTAAAGGTTCTAAAACTGAACATGAGCTTTGGAGATTAACTGAATATACATTACACTGTATGTTGTCACTGGAAGCACTTTACTCTGCTCTAAGATAGATACATTATATGTATTGTTTTAATAAGTTTTATAATGAAAAGTTGGATATGAAAAAGTTTGTGCTTCAATTGCTTTTTATTTTTTTAATTATGTCACTTCTATTTGTACAATTTTTTCATTGCACTCCTTTAAAATACCAGAATTTGCAAATAACTTTGTATTTCTGTTTGTCTGACCATTTAAAAAAAGTAGTGCCAATAGAACTAATCGGATGTTCTGATAAGTTACTCAGTAGGCTATTTCTTGTAAATGATACGTTTACTTTTTACTTTTTACTGCATAACTACATATGCACATTTTGTAAATTCTTTTTGTTTTTAAATTCTTTTGAAATTATCCTACTCAGTTACACATTCAAATAACTAACTGCACAGTACTTTGGTTTTTGTAATTTTGTCCTTAATATACATATATTATTCTTAAATCTGTTTTTATCCTTTCTACTTTCCGTGTGTAAATCTAAATGCTTCTATCATCTGTCACTTTGCTGCTGTTACAGCTGAATTTTTCCTTTGTGAGACAATAAGGGATAATTCTATTCTTCTATTCTACCTGAGCAGCCTTTTTATGCATTACTACTGTACTCTTGAGTAAATAATATGATGAAGTAGTGCTAGTCTTACTTGAGAACAATTTTTGCATGCTCTACTAACCTCTGGTCACGACACAATAACATGGCAGAATATTTCCAAACATTATGGAATTGAGCGCAGGTGAATTCGTGATTAGAATGGAGAAAACATCTTAAACCTGGGACTGTGGACCATATTTTGTTTTTGCACAGCAATCTCCGGATCAAATAAGCAACATTCCAGGGAAATAAAATAGAAATGATTCATTATATTCAGCATGCTAGATAAAGTTCAGCTGAAAATGAATCACTTTCAAAAAGTAATTGCCTTGCATGAAAATCTTTTAACGCACATTCAGAATCAAACGACGTGTCTAAATAGTAGGCCTACTGAAATGTGTATTCACAACATGAGCAGCTCAGTGCTCAGGAAAGGTGCGCCACAACATTAGCTCACTGCTCACAAAGATCTTCTATAAAGGAAGACACCTCATTCACGCACGCAAACAGACACACATTAGGATCATAACATTGGCTCAACCATGGCTGCGTTAGAGTACAAAAACAAAAACGAAAGAAAATTCAAACTCATTACCTGCTGGATTGGAGGAGCTGGGACATTCTAGAACGTTTTGGAAGAGGCCTTGGTACATTGGTTAAAAAATCTCTCCCTCTCCCTCTCCCTCAAATAATCTGGACAGCATCTTTGACAACCAAGGAAAATATATGACATTTCTGGGTAAGAATTGGTTAATTTACCAGATCCAAACGGACATTGTGAGGGAAGAATTGGCCAAAGATGGTTTAGAAATAGGGAAACAAGTCGGTAAGGCAGTAGGTATGGCTCTGTTAATTTTACCTATAACAATCCAAAGTGGGGGAGGGGGGTATTATTTATTTCTTGACAGGGTCCCCTTTGTATGGTATTATTTTTAAAACCACTCATTGTGTAAAAGGAGAATTGACAACTTATTCTAGTAATAAAGGTTACCATGACAATCAGTCACAATCATCCTTAATGAGAAAGTGGGGTGTCACAGAACATGATGGAACATGTGGCTATATTCCCATGAGCCAACATTTAGCTTTTTGCACAACAACTTCTTTGACAATCCTTTGGCCCACAAAAATCCCGTCTTGTAAAATGGACTGGTAACCAAATGGAAAGCCACTGTGGGAAGCTAGTATCAACAACATCCATCCCATCCATTCCATTATTTGAGCAGAGCAGCATTCAGGTCTATTTTAGACGAAAATAAAAAACGGACTCTTCTCCTTTGGAAAATATTATGAGGCGTCTCTGACTATATGTACATAAGGTCCGTCGGGTGCCGACCACACAAACACATTTTTCTCTCTGACTTCAGATGTAAGATCAGCTGGGAACTTTCCCGTGTCCTACTCTCTCTTTTCTACTGTCTACAACACCATAAAAACTATTCACCTCTGCTTACTGTAGCATTGTACTTGTCTACACGGAGATGAAAACAGGTGTAGCAGCAAAGATATTTAATCGAAACGTGTATTATCCACAAGGAGCCGGCGTTTCAGGACAACGTAAACGATCATTTTTTAAACCGGGTCCCAAAGTGCAGAAATCCAAAAACGGCAGCTCAGTTGTCTCCGTGTTCACGAGCTCTCCGACATACATCTGAAATGGATGACATCACCGCTCCTCTCTTATACTCAGCCCGCATGCGCCACACTCAGTAACTACACAAAGTACACAAACATGGCGCCTTATAGAGCTGCAGACATAGGAAAGACATTACTGGCCTTATTATGGAAGTAACATATCAACTTCATCATCAGTCCAGACCAGATTCTCTTTCAAAGCATTTTGCCGCCAGTTTCTGTTTACCTCAAGCAGGTTTACGGAGCATGCTCAGTATTCTTTTCTGTTTTTTTTTTCTGGCAGTGTCACAGTGCCACCAATGGGCATGGTACTGCAGCAGCTTCAGTAGTTTTGCGCATTTTTATGGAAGGGGATTTTCAAAATTGGGCCAATCCGATGATATGTCAACCCGCATACCGTGAAGGTCCGGAAAAATTACCCAGAAGTTCAGATGGTGGAAAAGGCCCTTTGGGAAATAAAAAACTAAAATTTTTGAATTCGGCTGCAATTGTGTCCTGCAATGCAACTCATCTCCTGGGATAAGTTAACTTTAAAGTAAGGAAAGACACGCACATTAGACAGCCTGAACAATGGACATAGGCATGTATTGAAACTGTTGGTCCACAAATTGACTCTATTGTGGGCCCAAAAGCCAGAACTCAGCCTCTCTTTTGGGAAAACAAACTTAGGGCAGTTCATACTGCAGTCCAACATGTTGTGATAGTTAGTGGTTCCTCTTTGGGCAATGTTCTGTTGGTCAAATCATTTGCTTCACAGTGAAACAAAAACAGAAACTAGTTAAAAGTGATTCAAACTCAAAGGAAAAAGTTCATTTGAAATTATAAGATGAATTAGATGGTTAACCGTTTCGGAACAGAGTAAGAGAGGTGGGGTAGGAGAGACCCTAGGAAGGTCACAAGTCCATCACATACAAAAGTGCATGTGCTCAACTAAGGGGATATTTAAGATAACTGGAAGTTATTTGTCTGGGGAGAAGCCAGAGAGCCCGGAGAAAGACCAAACATGTTCACAGAGAGGACCGATTGTTAGGATCAGAGACCAGGATCTCCTTGCTGCAAGACAACAGTGCTAACAGCTGTGTTACCATCCAGCTGGTAAAGAAAATAGATTGATGGATGTTACCCAACACAAAACATTCAAATAAAGGCTATCTAAGACTGTCAGGTTCCGTGTATTTTTGCTTTTTTACCTTCCACTTGATTTTCTTCCCCTCTGTGCCCCAAGATGCTTTCTTGTTTTGTCCCTCCTCTTTGTGTTTAAACTTAGTTCTTTTCCTTATCTAGTTGTTTTCATGTTAGATTATTCCTTTTCTTTATTAGTTTATTCTGGCTCTTCCTTGTTTCTGTTTCTTCTTCTTGCTCTTAGATATTTTCACCTTTTGTTTGTATCCTCATTTGTTTCCTTAGTTTATTCCCTCTAGATAGTTTACAAATTTATTTTTCCTTTTGTTTTCCAGTGTTTCCTTTAGATTCCCTTCCAGACATATTATCTTTAGTTTTTAGTTTCTAAAGAGTTTTCTGTCTCCCTAACCATTCTACCTCTCTTCCCAGCTGGTCCGTCGTCATTCTTTCCGTCTGTTCCTGATTCCTGCCCAGTTCCTGTTGTTCCTCCCTCATCTCAGTATTTTTGGTTCTCCGAGTTCTGTAAGTTTTTGTTTTCTTGTTAATTATTAAATCATTTTAAGTTTCATATTTGCTGCCTTTGGGTCCTTTAAAATACACAAACATGACAAAGACGTAATATGTAAATTATTTAAAAGATACGCATGTATAAATGTATTGAAATGACTTCTTGTTAAGTGCCTTGAGATGACATCTGTTGTGAATATATAAATAAACAAAATTGAATTGATATATGGGCTTATTGGAGTTAAAACTCCCTAAACGCGCTTTCCATCTACTTCCCTCCATGTCAATTTTGAAAGAGGATACACAAGGAGACGGTGAGAATACATCCTTGGCATCAAGGATGTGGAACATGAGGACAAGAGAAAGAGCTTTAGAATCAAGGCCTGCAGAAGAGGACAAAACAAAAGCTTTCTGTGGAGGCAGGCTGTGCATGGATTCCAGTGCATGTGCCGAAGCACGTTTTGCCTGTGAAGTTGATGAAGATTGAGCCATTAAAAGCATCATCGTTGTTCTGCTCAGGGGAACAATTGATGAAGACTCAAAACAGCAACAGAACTGTTTTAACCTGTCTCTTTGCCATTTATCATCGTTAGGACAACAGCTGCAGCACTCTCTTTATCCCCATAAAAATCCCCCAAATGTGTAAGTGTGTGAGTGCAAATGTGTTTCTAAGAATTCCTGTCTCGCACTGTATATTACACAAAGGAGGCAATTTACAATGATGTGAGGGAGGAAAAACCTCAGAGACAGAGAGGCAACCAGAAGAAGCAAATTTGATCTTGGTGGCAAACGGGTAACCAGAGGGTTGATGGTGTTTTTGTGTTCCATATGTTCCCTGGAAAATGTGCTGTCATCTAGATTTCTCTGTGAACATAAGCGGAAACAGCAGGGGTGTCACAGCACATGGTTGATTCTCCCAACGAACATTCACGTCCATATACTCCTGAAGATTTAGGGATCTCCGGACACCGCAGTCAAATTGCATTTCGCATTTGTTTATGCACAAACGCAGTTGTCAGTCTGGAGTTGATTTCCTGTGGGCACACGTGCTTGTATACATTTCCGGCTGCCTCAGTGGGCTGTTCGGGGCCACAGCGTAGAGCACCGAGCACTGAGTCAGTACATTAGTGTCATGCCAGATGTATCCTCCGCCCTATTCCCGAGCTCTCGCTGCAAGCCCACAGAGAGGAATTCAGTTGCAGCCAGCGGCACTTTGCATGATGAGCCTGGCCGATAGCCTCAATAAGGACTGATCACACCACTTGGAGAGAAATAGGGACGGACATAGAGGGAGGGAAAGACGGATGGAAAACAGATGGGAAGGAAAAACGAAGGAAGGGGGACTGTGAAAGAGCTATGGAAGGGGTGGATTGATGTAGGATAGAGTAATGATGGGGAATGATAGGTTTAAGAAGGGTAATATTGGTGTGTACCATGTTCTCTGTGCTCTTAAATAGGCAAATGGCCAAGCATTACTGACAGTGATCTTCTCTGACTACAGCAAGCTCCGACACCTATCATTACCCTGCTGAATTTATTATAAAGTTCAAAGGAAAATCGTCTTCTTCACAGCTCCAGTAAATCTTTGACTGTGGCCTCGGTGGCAGCTGAGCCTATGGCACGTGTCAGCCCACAGCACACTTTTAAAAACCCTCACTGAAGCAAGCTGCTGCTGCTGCTGCAGAGAGGGGAGGTGCATCACATTAGCACTTCAGATCCATAGTGCTGAGACTTATAAATAATTAGCTGCAAGGCAGTATAGGGAACCAAACTAGCTATTAGTTAAAAAGCAAAAACAGGGTAATTAATTTACATCAGGATCATTGATATTGCACAAGTCAGTCTATACATGTTGGTGGGCCAAATTTTGCTGTATTTTACAGTGGTTCAGATCTAATTTCAGAGAGTTGTTTGTTGACCCGTCATCTTTAAGCCTAGCAAAGAATGTGAAAAACTATTTTTTTCTTTATTCTACTGAATTTGAGCAGTTGCTACTCACAGTTGCATACAGTTCAACTGTTTTAAAGTATCATTATTATGCACTCAAGTGCAATATGTTGTTTTGATGTGTATAAACATCAACTTATTAATGTGCACAAATGTACATGAATAAATCAGTCTCATGAGTTGTCCAAAATTAACTGGTAGAATGATCTTTATAAGAAATGTTTATGGAAAAAGGAGACTTGTGTTTGTTTCTCAAGATTAAGATATCTGGATCAACACTAAAATGCTCTTTAAACAAAATGGAAGGATGATCAGAAAAATCTACTATTACTGTTTTGATTAAACAACAGTAAATTGTGCTGCTAACGACATAAAAATCTACTTATTGAAGAGTTAAATAAAAAGAGACACAGAAACAAGCAAAGATGAAAACAAATCCAAGAAGGCTAAGGCTACTCTAAACACTAAAACCACATCCCTCCGTGAATGGGTCAAATCTGCGAATTCTGATTCTCTACAAAAAGACCTATGACAGCCTATTTTAACAGCTTAAAGGGCAAATACACCACAATATGTTTTAATACACACAGTGGAAATCATATTTGTACCATTTCACTAATGTCTACAGTCTTCCTTGTCTCCACTTTTGGAAGTACAACCAATCAGCACCAACGAAATAGCATTGCACCTAGGTATTTTATCTTCCCAAGCTGCATATTCTTTCGAATATTTTAGATATGCACCATGGAAAATTCACAGAATAACCAGGTGTTCAGCAAATAATTTGAAATTACGTTCCAAAGAAAAATCTCCAAATATGTGAATCTGGGATCACTGAACCGCAAATAGGTGGGGCTCCACTGTACAGCAAATAGTAAATGTTTAGGACAAGGGAATTGGTCGTTCAAAACTTTTGTTAAACTGATTAAAGATCTGACATCAGTTCAATGGTTTCTCAGGGGTTTAAAGAAAAAGATTTGTGGCTAGATATTGAGTTCTAACACCTAATTATAATCAGAGAGACGACAGAAGGCAAACAAAGAAAGAGGGATTCAGCTTCATGCTGGATGGTCAGGAATTAGTTGTTGGTTTACTACTCACTGAACTGAGTTGACTTTGCAGCCCCATAGTTCTGTCTCTCAGCTCAGCTGATGGGGAAATCTCAGCACAACAGCTGTTGTTTCTGCTGAAAGTTCACTGGGAGACTGGTAGCTATCGTGTCTGGCTTAGTTGTTGTATGTCTTGCTGGTTTCCCACGTTAGATTCAGAACAGGGTCTGACTTGAAAGAAAATCCTCCCAGAGGAAGTTACTAACTGATGCTGAGCATAGGTCCAGAGCATGAGAGAAAAAACGAAAATCTTGGAGAGCTTTACACAAAACAGATAAACATGTATTTAATTCAATTCAATTCAATTCAAAATTACTTTATTCATCCCAAAGGGAAATTAAATGTTGTTGTAACCCATTAGGCAAATTCCTTCAAAGATTTGTTGTAGATGCTGATGGCTGTGGGTAGGGATGATCTCTTGTAGCGCTCTGCAGATCTGAAGAAGCCTCTGACTGAAGACGCTCTGTAGTTGTATGACAGTCTGATGTAGAGGATGCTCTGGATCTATGGCGTCTTCTTTTCAACCACTTCAGGGTTTTGTGGCTGTAGTTGAGGTATTATTTGAGCTTTTGTGATGTTAATCAGCTGCTCCCAGTTGTAAACCACCTTGTTGCCATGGTTATGCATCATAACAAATGTCCACAAATAAAAAGTATCAGCAAAAATCCTTCCAGCTGCACATCAAAACCAGAGAGAACAGTTGTCCACAAAAACAATGTTTCTACCAAAAATGGAAGAATTAAAGTTTAAAAAAAGAAAAAAATATGAACCAAAGTAACAGAGCTACTCCAACATGCTGCCACCTTGAGCGGCGCAGTTCCGGATTATGATGCAAACAAAAATATCACGAGGTTGTCCGGGCAGGACAAGGCTTCTTAATAGTTTTTTCGTTAGCAAGTTTTGACAGGCATTCAAGCTAAACAATGAATTCAACACTCTTTGGTAAAAGTGTTTTCATATTTTGGAGATTTCAGAACACCAATTGTGTGGGTGAAAAGCTGTTTCTAGATCTTAAAAAATCCAGTCATTTTCAAGAGACCTGGGAGAAGTAGTGGGGACAGAGCTAATCTGAGGTGTTTTGTGCATACAATACACAGGAACAGTGAAGGGGTAGTTACTCAAAAAAAGTAATCCATTACATATTACTCATTACTTCTCATAAAAGTAATCCCTTACATTACTTAGTTACTTTTTTTGGAAAGTAACTAAGTTACATTCCTAGTTACACTACTCTTGCATCGTTCTAAAACATCTTACCTAAAATAATTGCCGAGGTGACTAAAAGAATATTATGACAGAAAGAGTTAGAATATATATATATATATATATACACGCACAAAAATATGTGAACAAAAAAGTTTAAAAAAATGTATATACACAAACATCTAAGAACACAAATAAGAAAGAAAACATCTATTTAAAATGGATGACAGAGCTATTAGCATTAGCCAGTTGGGATATACCTCTCTTCTTCCGGTAAAACTCGGTTTTCCTCTTCTGATGACGAGTCTTCAACACAAACCTTTGATGAACTATCATTCTAAATAATCGCCAGGGCTTTGTCAGTGATGATTCTCTTCTCTTGAAACGCCATTTTCCGAACACAAACAAAACGATCGAAGCTGAATCGTCACCCGCTCACCTGGTCACCTGCGCGTAACTGCGTCACAGCGCCCACCCCCGAGGTAAACAAAATATCTGTTTTTAGAATTACCCAGACCTCTAACTCCAGTTTCTATTGGCCGATTTGGATGATTGACATATGATTAGAATCATAAGATCCTATAGAATCACGCTGACATCAGAACTTTGAAGCACATTGGACAAAGCAAATGTTTACATGGGGAAAGTTCACAGTGCGCATGTCAGACAAGGTCGAGCCTCCTCGAATCAAATGTAAAAAATAATGGCAAAGGATAACGTTTTTTTTTTTTTACTTTTTCTTTTCTAAATGCACACTGGATATTTTAGTTATTCTGGAAATACAGTCATATCACAGTGGATTATTTTTTTCAGCAAGGAAAAAACAAAGGTACGAAAGAATTTATGCTCTAGTTTTTCTAATGCTGTACGATTTTTGGGCTTGTTTTGCTGCTCATTTACTGAAATTTGCACGTAGCATGATGAAATTTGCAGCTTTAGAATCTGTGAGATGCTGGCTTTCAGAGAAAAAGTTTGCTCGGTTCTGTCCGGCAGGGTGACCGACAGATTCAGTTGAATGTATTCATGTAAAAACCGCAAAATAGCACAACTGTTCCTTTTAATTGCTTTTTTCAAGCCCCAAAGAAACTTTTTTTTTTGCTGATAAACTGTATAAATGAGTGTCTAATACTGCTGTATACATGTCTGGTTATTATTTTTGGTATTTTAGCACATTTTAATAAAGCCATTAAATTTATAACAAAAACCGTTTGTGGAGTGCCCTCTTCAGTTTAAAACTTTACACTGCACTTGAATTTGAATCGGGCATTGCTACTGGGTCAAGCCTTATTTTAGACATCAGATTTTATTTGTGACGACAGCATCCTGCTGCTGTGTAGTATAAAATAAGCTCAGTATTGGCCACGCCTCAATAGCGAGTTGAAGTTGGAATAGTAAGGAAGTGTTGATGTCGCCGCCCCAGGCAATACATTATAACCAATTTTTCGCATTTTTCAAACAGCAAATGTAAGTGGAGTAAGACTCTGGAAGGGGGTGAGTTGCTCTTTAAGTTCAGCTCCCTTTGTGTTTATCAGTCTCATTTCTCATGTTTCTCCTTGCCACAACTGTACCACGATTTCTCTAATTAATTAATCTGGTTCCTGTCATCTCCCACTTCTGCCTCAGTGTTTAAGGTCCTTGTTTGTTGGATTCTCTGTTACACTCATGCCAATTCAATTTCCTATTTCCTTTATTATTTTCATTATTAGAACCTCTTCAAATCAGCTTTTTTCCTCTTGTTCTGCCTGCATTTCGGTCCAACTAAAATAAAGCATGACAAGATGTTTTTAGATTGCTTCCAAAGCGTCAGATTTTTAAGAGAATCTTTGGTAACCTTGAAAAAAAATAAAGTCTTTGCACTAGGCCAACAAAAGATATTGTCGATTGCTAGAGGAGGACATTGGAAAAGATGACAATAGATATTAGGGTATGAAAACAAAAACTTTTAACAATTATCTCTTGAGGTATCATTTTATTCATCCATTCATTATCTATAACGTTTATCCTTGCAGCCACAGAAAAAATAAAGTCCGCTCCTATTTAGTGCTTTTCCACTAACTATGTTGACCCCTTTTTTCCAATCCAACACGCCCACCTATGGACTGATTGGTCCGGTAAAGCGATGTCACTCTCGCTCCTACCTACATAGTGGTAGCCACTGATTGGCTAGATATGTCACAGAGACTGGCAAAGCATGACTTCCTAAACTAACTAGGACAAAAAAAAAGAGAACATTGGGCCGTGAAGGACCCCAATGCTGGGGCAGACCACAAGCAATGGAAGTGCTTTGTAGAAATAGACAGTACTTATGGTGAAAGGCCAGTGAGCAACAGCAGAGAGAGAGCGGGCCAGATACCGGCTCCAGCATCGGCAACTGTTATGTCGGAAAACAGTGAGTGATGACTGCCCACTGTTGCGTTCCTGGGGTGGCAATGGAAACACAACCAGGCCGTTCTTGGCTGAGCTAATGCTACACGGCCAGGGCTGAGCTGACCCTAGTGGAAAAGGAGCAATAGAGAGGCACAGGACAAACAACCATGCATGCACTCACTTATACCAAAGGAGAACTTAGAGAGACCAGTTAACCTAACAGTCATGTTTTTGGACTGTGGGAGGAAGCCGGAGTAACCGGAGAGAACCCACACATGGGAGAACATGCAAACTCCATGCAGAAAGACCCCAGGCCAGAATTTGAACCCAGGACCTTCTTGCTGCAAAGCAACTCTAACTTGTTTCAAAAGACAATAGTGCCACTTTGCCGCAAAACGAAAGCGGCATTAGGGACCCTTGGGTCACGCATAAGTGGTCAAGTCCAGTGTTGCAGTAATATTACTATCAAGTAATATTGGCTGCACAAATGGCACAATATTCACATCTCGCCATGCCGCCAGGGCACATTCAAAGGACACACCGTGGCAGCAGTATTACCTGGATATGCTGCCACGGTGTGTCTTTCAAAACAGGCTAGTGTTACCAACTTCATAAAATCAGCCACAGAAAAAATAAAGTTGTCTTTATGACAGACTTCATAAATATCCAAAAATAGATATTTAACAAGTGTTTTGGGCTTAACTTTACCTCAATAATGCTTAATTTATAGACAAGGGGTTGGAGATTTAACTTAAAATAAAAAAAAAGATATCATTGCTTAAAAATGCTTCCTTTGTGAAATTATACACCATCATGCTTCTCTTTATCACTGTTCAGCTGTTGTCCTTGTTAACAGCCATTTCTGTGTGCTTGAAGTTGCCTATCATCAACCCTAATAATTTATTTATCATACCCAAATCTGACAATGAACTTTCCACTTAGAGTAGACTGAGTCAGAGCTCACTAATCATGAGCTGAACACCCACTGACCTGTTACATCCACCCCCACAGAGGTTCAATTGTCTCAACCTCGCAACACTAGAAGACATCTGAGACGGCTGCTGATGATAACGACTGCTGATTAAGGGAGAGGAAGTACAGATGAGCAACAGGAAATGTTCCAGAGGAGACAAAGGTTTTGACAAAATTGTTATTAAAAAAATATATATGATAAAAAAATATACATATATGTAATGTAATGTGTGTGTGTGTGTGTATATATATATATATATATATATATATATATATATATATATATATATATATATATATATATATATATATATATATATATATGTGTGTGTATATATATATATATATATATATGTATGTGTGTATGTGTATATATAAATAAATGTATATAATAAATGTATATATGACTATGCTACCATGCTTTGATTCAAATCATTCTGTTGTAGCTCTGGCTGTATATTTCTCTTCCCTATCCCCACTGAAGAAAAGCCTCCCCACGTCATGATGCTGCCGCCACTTTGTTATATGGGTAATTTGCAGTGACTGTTTTCAAAAAGTTACAATTTTATCTAATTTTATAATGGAGGTGATTATTTAGTCCTCCAATAAAGTGATGACAGAGATGTTGTATTAATAAAAGCTCCAGTACTAATGATACCTTTGCTCTGTGTCCACCTTCCTCTTAATTTGACTTTTTTTTTCTGGAGCACAAAACAACTTAGTCCTCCTCTGTGAACAAAGTCTCCATCATCATATATGCCATCAATTGTGGTCTATGCTTCTCCAAATATGTCCACGCTCAGTTGCCCATGTTATGATTATCATTATGTGTTCCTGTTTTTTGGAAATACCCACCACATGAGCTGGAAACCAAATTCCATTTTCTTCCCTGCCGTGAAACAAATCAGAAACTGGTTTCACTGTCGTCTTTGAATGTCGTCTGTTCTACATCATAATGACTATTTTATTAACCATCGAGAGGAGCTGGCCGCTGAACTCCCAACCGGGGTCCACTTTTGAGGGTGAGTCAGTCAGTGCAGAGGATGACTTCATCAGGCCTCACAGTATTATCCATGCACTGCAAACCCATTTATAAAACAGTGTGAATAAGTATGTGAATATTGTTCATGACAGATTTTCATGCTCAAAAAATAATGCTGCTGAGGTGTTTTAGAGTGACAGCATGAGTGAAACCAACATGGCAGCTTTCAATTTCTTTTTTCTTCATATTTTGTCACTTTTTAAAAAGCAGGTTTTTGAACTGCAATTTGTTACGAATTGAGGCTATTGATGGATGAAAAGCCAACAAGGACACTCTTACCAAATCATTGGAAAAAGTAAAGGCTACACTTTACCACAAAGTAACAGTTTTCTTGTGTTTTCAGCTTTGTCAGATGTCAGTGTTTATTATTCAGACCTCATGCCCACCTTTAATATAGAAAGATGTAGTTTGCAAAGTATGATTTACCATAACTATGCAGATGACACTCAGCTCTACATTACAATGTCACCAGGTGACTTTGAATCCATCCAAACCCTAAGTGAATGCATTGAGCAAATCAATGGATGGATGTGTCATAATTTTATCCATCTGATTAAAAAAACAAGACAGAGGTAATTATCTTTAAACCTAAAGAGGAACGATCAAGAGTCAGCAAACAGCTTCAGTTACAGTTACAGCTAGAAACTACTGATCAGGCCCAAAATCTAGGTGCAGTAATGTAGTAATGGACTCAGACCTGAATCTCCAGGGTCACAAAAAGGAAATAACAAGGTCAGCCTTCTATCACCTGAAGAACATTTCTAGGATTAAAGGACTGATGTCGCAACAGGACCTTGAAAAACTCATTCATGTATTTATCTTTAGTAGGATTGATTACTGCAATAGCGTCCTCACTGGTCTGCCTAAAAAGTCAAAGTCGGACAGCTGCAGCTGATACAGAACACTGCTGTTCGTGTCCTCACTAGAACCAGGAAAATAGAGCAGATTGCCCCTGTTCTAAAGTCCTACTGGCTCTCTGTAGTTCAGAAAATACACTTCAAAATAATTTTTCTAGTCTATAAATTAGGGTTGTGTATTGGTAAAAATCTGCTGGTACGATATGTATCATGATGCAGGGGAGACGATACGATATATTGCGATGCTATGAGTAAGACTATATGTTGTGATTTTTAAAATTGAATTTAAATGTAGAAAAAACTGTCACAGCATTCTAAAGATTCCAAACTGTTTCATACTTCAACACATCTAGTTTTATTACTAGATCTAGTTGATCAACTGGATCGAAGAAGGTGAAAACAGCCACCAACTACCAGTCATGCTTTTAATTGTACTACAAAAAATTATTTTGATACATTGCTTTTGAATATCAATACAATATTGTGACATAAAATATTGCGATACATCAGTGTATCGATATTTTCTTACACCCCCCCTCAGACCACTCAGGTCTTCCACCTGTAGTGTACTAATCATCCCTAGAATTAGAACCAAACATGGAGAAGCAGCATTCAGCTTCTAAGCTCCTCTTATCTGGAACAAACTTCCAGACCATTGCAAAGCTGCTGAAACATTGAGTTCCTTTAAATCAAAGCTAAAAACACATCTGTTTAGAGCTGCCTTTGAGTAAACAAATAATTATAGCTGGAATGTCAAATGTTTTAACCTATCATATGTTATGTGTCTCTAATATTGAATTTTATGCTTTTATTGTTGTTTTATTGCTGCTTTTTTTGATCCCCTAATCCCCCAAAGCACATTGAATTGCCTTGTTGTTGAAAGTGTGCTATACAAATAAAGTTGCCTTGCGTTTTGAATGTAAAAGCGTTTCTAAATGACACATCCAATAACCTCTTGGGAAAAGGCTTCCCAACTGCTCACCATGGACCTTTTTGTTAAAAATATAACATATTCATGTACTTTATTGAAAAAGATGACAGTAGGTTATTTTGCATTGCTCTGATTTGTTTCTATGTTTTTCACTGACAACCTGAGCATGAAGAACATAAGTCAGATAAGAAGCCCATGCTAATTCTGGAGGAGCTGCAAAGAGCCACCGCACATGTGAGAAAATCTGTCAATAGTTGCAATTATAATTCATGCATTTTACAAATTCATTTAATTTCAGTTTATTAAATGTAATTATATAGCACCAATTAACAACACGTGTTATCTCATGGCACTTTACAAAAGATATTCATTTTAATCTAATCATACATGCATAGATAAATCCTGCCTTGATGGAAGAGTGGCCATAAAAAGTCCAATGTGCACTGGTATGAGCTATGCAGGGGACACGGCAACATCATGAAGAAGATTTTCTGGTCAGATTAGACCAAAACTGAACATTTTTGTCACAGTTCTGGGGGTGTTTTGGGTTTTATCTGTGTTTGTATGTTTATTTATACTTTAGCTTAGATCCAGCCTTTTCAGTCTATCCCTTTGTATTTACTCTTGATCTGATATTCTTTGTACATTTAGTTTTGATTAGTGTTCAGCCTCCTCTGTCCTCAGTAGTTATCTCCAGCTTTCCCTCGTCTCCTGATTACCTCACCTATGTATTAATACCCCTCAGTCCCAGTGCTCTGTGCAGGATTCTCCCCTCTATAAACCTTGTGGCTTCTTGAATTCTGCTTTACTTGTGTTCCTTTTAAGTCATCTACTCTATATTAAAAATACTCAACTTAAGAAGATCTCTCCGCCTGGGTCCTTTCATCTCCCAATTCATGACACTTTTGGTCTGCATGCAAAGGAATATGTATGTTGGAAGGCCAACTCTGCACATCACTCTAAAAAAAACAACCCCGTGGTAAAGCATGGTGGCAGCGGCATCATGCTGTTAGGTTGCTGGACGACAAAGGAAAATAAAGCCTGAGCTACAATGTGATGGTTTAGATCAAACAATACTAAAGTGTTAAAAAGGCTCAGTCAAAGACCAGACCTCAATCCAATCGAGAATTTGTGATGAGACGTGAGACCCGTTTTTTTTTACAGATGCTTTCCAAAACCGTACGTGTGCATCCAACCCAAACTTGCTACAAAACCTGTAATACAAGAGCATTATGTTTGATACCTTTGAGGAAGATGAAGAAATGTGTGAAACTACGTACGAAACAAAAGATACATAAGTATTTCTATTTGTGCATCAGATCAAAGGAAGTGTAATCCGTGCCTTTACAAGTAGTCTGCAGGGGATTCATTACAACAATTATTTTACACCACCAACACTAGCCAGTCATTTGCAAAATGTGCCATTACCTCTCTTTCATCATCGGCATAGTGGTCACAGCTGGCACACTGGTCTGAAAATCCCCTCCCTCCCCCTCTTCTCTATTCTCCCATTACCCCAATATCCTGCTTGAACTCTTCCACGATGTCACATGGACATATCTGGCCCGCTCTCTGCACCCTCACTTTGGTCAGTAGTAAATTGGAGAGGTATGACATAAATAAAAGACAGCTGGATTGGATTTTCAATACAAATGGAAATTTGATTTACTTAGGGAAAGCATGAACCTTTTTTGCTCTAGGCATCAAACATGTTTCCTGTAATTCCCTTTCATAACATCACTGAAGGAGGTTTAAATGGAATGGGCTGTAGAGCAGTTAAATCTGGTGAGGCGAAAAGTTTTAGGTAACATTGAGCATTTAAAGTTTAAGAATGTACTTAAGCCATCCAAAAGTGGTTCTTCTTTTACTTTAGCTTATTAAATCCGTAAATGAACATGGTGCAAAGTAGTGAAGCCCAAATTGCATTAAAAACTTATCTGCTTCATGTCTCTCTGCATTGGCGCTCACCTTCAGCTCTCTAATAAGCGTCTAAAGTTGACATTCAGTTTTTCTTGGAGCCAAATCCTTGTTGGTGCTGCCTGCTGACTAATTGCAATAATAATTGTGGTTCTGGCTAAATTTGGCCGGAGCTGTGACCCGAGCCTGCTGTGAGCGGATCGGAGATAATGAAATAATTGCCCCTAATGCTGTTTTCCCCACCGAGCATCCGCCGCAAACCTCTAGCCTCAGACGAAAAGGCATCAACATTCATTTGGTCTCCATCAGCGGCATTTTCCACTTTAATTGAAATTTAGATTGTTGTTGACCCCCGGGGTGAGGCTTGGTGGACCGAGCCAGAGAGGGGCTGGATCTAGTGCAACACTAATGGGGTGGGCTGGCCAGAGAATGCCATCTATCTGTCATTTTGTGTGTATGTGTGTTTGCGTGGGTGTTTTTTTTCATAAGAAGAAGAATTTCAGGCCATTTATCTTCCCCCAGCACTGCAGCCGCTTCTGCATATGTATGTGTTTGCGAAGATTAGATATGAACGTGCACACACGCCTGAGCTGTACGTGTGTTTTCAGTGTCACTGCTTGGGAAAGCGTGCGCTCTGATGGGATTTGATTTTTTTTCTTTTGTTTTTGCTTTTCCTGAAAACAACCTCCGGGATGTTAGTGGAAGAAGTTCCTCTGGCTATGCTGCCTGCTCCGTCTGCCTTCATTTCAGCCTGTCCCACACATCTGCCTCTCTAACTAATGAGAGAGGAGGAATGCCTGAAGCAATAAATGCGGAAAATAAAATCCAGCTTGTCATGTGTTTCTTTAAAGAGAAGCTTTTCAGATATTTAGGATTTGGATACCTTATCGCAACAGAAATGTTGGCAAAGGCTGGGAAAGTAAGGCTTCTATGTACTCTGAAAATGTTAGTGTTTTCCAGGTCTGGATAAGTACAAGACAAAATAAGAGTATGGAAAAAATATTATATTTCCCAAACTTTTACACTATAAAATAGAGAATAAAGTTGTGTCCGTCCTTCAACCCTTCTTACTTTCCATCCATCCTTTCTTAAGTTTTTCATTCCTATCTGGTTTCCTTCTTCCATTCCTTTTTTTCTTACATGCTATCTTTGTCGCTTTTGTTTGTTCCTTCCTTCCTTGGGTCCTACCTCCCTTTCTTGAGTGCTTCAAGAGCCTACCACGCCTCTCCTAGCCTCATTGTACTAGCTTCCGGTCTAATTTAAGATCCAATTTAAGATCCTGCTAATGGTGTTTAAAGCTCTTCATGGCCTGGCCCCCAACTATATACTGGTCGTCATTCATCCCAATGAGGTTCCCATATCTCTTAGATCTTCCATTAAACATCTTCTTCATGTCCAAAGGTCCTGACTTAAGCTAAAAGGTGTCAGAGCTTTTGTGGTCGCAGGCTCTCGGATGTGGAACCTTCTGCCTCCTGAGATTAGAAATTCCCCCTCTATAAAGTTTTTTAAAATCCCAACTCAAAACTAATCTTTTGTCTTTTGTTGTTGACTTAGGTTTAAATTTGGTACTTCTATCACATGTACTTTTAATTGTATATATTAAGTCTATTTTATTATTTTTTTGCACTTTATTCTCTGTACAGCACTTTGGTCAGTGTAAACTGTGTTCAAATGTGTTCTAGAAATGCATTTTACTTACTTATTTTACTTGCTTTTTTCCAGGTTCCATATTTAAAGTCCATTTGCAGTTATACATTAATTTAGAATTTTGCTGTTTATATTTTAAATTTAACATAAAAGCCAGAAAATTTAAGTGACTTAAAGTCGAAACTGGAATCTTTACAGGAAAAATGTAAAGGAACCCTGAATGTGGTTGGGTTCAGACTAAATTCAGGTTATGGTCAGCCTAAATTATCTGCTCTAGACATGGTAACATTTGCTGACACGTTTCAGGTTAATTTGAGCATCTTGCTTTAATCCTTTTATTATTTCACAGATTTTCCCGAGAATCCTTGCAACAGTGGAGTGCAGTTTGTTGTCAGGGAACAGGGGCATCGTGGTCTGCATGTTATTTCCCTGAAAATGTGTCTCAAAGTGTCACCTCTTCAGAAAATCCCATGCATGGTTGAGTAATTATGCAGCTTTAAAGCTTTCACAACCAGAAGATGAAGAAACAAGATCATACGGGTGAATGTCAGCCATTCTTTGTCTGTGTCTGCTGTCAGCAGGGGCGGTTCTTGTTTAAATGGCACCCTGGGCAGGTTCCTCCTTTCCAGTAACAAGTTTGTTATCAACATGACTGAGCTGGCAACCAAACAAGAAAATTCAGAGACTTTAGGTTAACTTCCCCTCTTTCTTTTTTTCTTTTTTACAGAGAAAATAAATTCATGGGTGGTGGTGTGACGTGGTAAAAATCAGTGTTGTAAACCTATGCATGTAAAATTGTTTATGCAAATATGTCTGGGAGACATAAAAACATGGATGACCCTAAACTTTTTGCTTTTAAATTCTGACAAGACAGAAGTTGCTGTCTTTGGACCAGAAGTTCTTAAACAGAAACTGATTAGTCAATCACTTCATCTGGATGGCATTAAATTGGCCCCCAGTAATAACGTAAAGAACCTCGGCGTTATTTTTGACCGAGACTTGACATTTAAATCCCATATTAAACAGGTTTCTAGGATTTCTTTCTTTCACCTACGGAATATTGCTAAAATTAGAAACATCCTGTCCAGGAGTGATGCTGAGAAACTAGTCCATGCATTTGTTACCTCAAGGCTGGACTACTGTAATTCTTTACTATCAGGTAGTCCACAAAATGCCATTAAAAGCCTTCAATTGATCCAAAATGCGGCAGCAAGAGTTCTGATGAATATTAAAAAGAGAGATCACATTTCTCCTGTTTTAGCTTCCCTTCATTGGCTCCCTGTTAAATCCAGAATAGAATTTAAGATCCTTCTTCTTACATACAAAGCCCTTAATAATCAAGCTCCATCATAGATCAGAGATCTAATTGTTCCTTATGTTCCTAACAGAGCACTTCGCTCTCAGACTGCAGGTTTACTTGTAATTCCTAGGATTTCTAAAAGTAGAATGGGAGGCAGATCTTTTAGTTATCAGGCTCCTCTCCTGTGGAACCAGCTCCCTGCTTTAGTCCGTGAGGCAGACACTCTGTTTACTTTTAAGGCCAGGCTTAAAACTTTCCTTTTTGATAAAGCTTATAGTTAGAGTGGCTAAGGTCATCCTGAGCTATCTCTGTAGTTATGCTGCTATAGGCTTAGACTGCTGGAGGACAGACCTACCAATTTTCTTCACTCTGCTACTTCCTTTTCTCCTACAACTCTCCAGTTGTATTACAGTACATTCTGTTATTTCGACTGTTAACTTTGTTTTCTCTCAGTGTTTTTCTCTCCATAGAAGATATACCTGGTCTGGTATCCTGCTTGGCTGCAATGCCCTGTTGGACGGGGGGCATCGACTGGGATGATCCTCCCAGTAACTGAACATCCACTGTGTCCTGTTATTAACTTTTTACTTTCTGTAACATAGAAAGTTCTCTTATATCAGATCTTCTGTTCCTTCTGTGTTTCTGCTCTGTCTTCTCAAACCCCCAGACGGTCGTGGCAGATGGCCGCTCCTACTGAGCCTGGTTCTGTTGGAGGTTTCTTCCTGTTAAAGGGGAGTTTTTCCTCTCCACCGTTGCTACATGCTTGCTCAGTATGAGGGATTGCTGAAGGATTGCTGTGGTTGGAAAGTCTGCCCAACCTCACGCCAATGACTGACGCAATCTGCTGGGATTCCTTAAATAGGAAACTTTTTAACTGATTGGAATGTTTGTATAAATGTATTGAAATGACTTCTTGTTAAGTGCCTTGAGATGACATCTGTTGTGAATTGGCGCTATATAAATAAACTGAATTGAATTGAATTGAATAATAAATAAAAAGAAATAATGCAACTGAAAAATTATTCATGTTGGAGCAGACACCCCTTGCAAGAGAGAGAGATGGCGCTATAGCCTCCTGCCCACAGCATCTCTCAGGTTCAGTTAGATGTCTATTGGCCTCTTGAGGAAGCCATAATGTTTAGCTATCACAAGCTCCGACCATCTTCATATCAGCTTTGACCAGCTTTTCAATCCATGCTGGAAAAAAAGCATTCTCAAAGCATACTTCTGCCACTACTATGTTTCAACCTGGTGAAATGTGGTGGTTTGATCAAGTTGATGTGAAGTGTTACACCATGGCTAGGCAAGGCAAGGTACGTAGATTTTTATAGCACACTTTCAGCAACAAGGCAATTAAAGGTGCTTTTGGTGATTAGGGTAAAAATAAAAGCAACAATAAAACAAATATAAAAACAGAAAACAGAGCGTTAAAGAACATTAAAACATGCCACCGTTATGACGTTCCAGTTATTTTTAATCAACAATCAAAGGCAGCTGTAAAGATATGGGGATTTAGCTTTGATTTAAAGGCACTCAGTGTTTCTTGTTCCACATGTTTCCTCTGTCCGCTACATGGATACTGGGAAAAGTCAAACAGGACCTCAAGCCATTTTTGTAGCTGTCTTATTTTTCCACAGACGGTGCTGCTGTTGGATTGATTGCGTTTGTTATTTAAGACAAGAAAGCAGAAGTTGTAGTAAAGCAGTTCATTTAGAGGAACAATAAGCACAAACTGTGATGTTAGGAGTCTGGGGTGTTTTGGCTGTGTTTGTCTTTGCCTGTCTGCTTCCTGCATGTTTCTCCACCATTCTGGAGATTTTTACTAGAGGTCCTAGCTGAGCTGAGGACCTGTCCATCAAGCTGGGGGCGGAGCCTGCTTGCTGCACCTCCACAGGTGCAGCTCATTGTGCTCATCACTGATGAGGATATACAGAGCTGGCTGTCAAACCTTTGATCCCTGAGTGTTAAAGTTTGGTAGAACTTCAAGTCCTCTGTGTGGTCTTTGAGTGCCTTGTGTGATTTTTATTTTTTTGATGACAAGCCTGTTAACTCCTCTCTGTGCTACTTCTAAGGTTTTTCCTCATCTCAACCACCTCGTGATCTGCTCTCTAGCTTCTCAGTAAGCCTTGGTCATTCCTACACGTCTGACTGCCTTCAAGCTCCAAGTTTCCTCCGTGCCCCATGTTCCACCTCCGCGCTCTGCCTGCCCGCCCTCAGTGCTCAATCCTCGCTTCCAGACTCAGCCATCTCCAAGACTTAGTAGGAAGCTCCCGCGGACATCCCAGACTCATAGCTCTCCCTACCTGGCGTTCGATCTTCCTTCAATCAAGCATCTCCTGAGTTAATCTAAGCAATTACTCATTATTCTGGATTCTATCTCACCTCTGGATTTCTTCCTCTGCAGATCAGCTCTCCGTTTCCTTCTGCAGTGTTCCCTGTTCCTGTGCCCTTATGTCAGGGATGGGGAATCTTGGCCCTCATCCTGCAAGGTTTCCATCTTTCCCTGTGTCAAGACACCTGATTCAAATTAACTAGTAATTGTGCAGAACTTCATTGGCTGTTGGATCCATTTGATTTGAGTCAGGTGTGTTGAAGCAGGGTTGCATGGAAAACTTAGAGGAATGCGGCCCTCGAGGACCAGGGTTCCCCACCCCTGCCTTACATCATCACATTTTCATTGTTTCAAATAAAACTTTTTACAACTGGTCTCCCCAGTGGTGTTCTGCATGTGGGTCAAGAAGCTTAATTTCAACATGACTGTGAGCTGAACTTTTTAACAAGAACCGCCTTTCCACTTCCGGAACTTTAAGGTAATTCCCTTCCACCTCGTCAGGCCGGCCAGACAGGGGCGTTTTAGGGGCTGCGTCCTTCCACCTGAGAAGACATACCGGCTAATGATGAGGATTAACAATTCTGTTCAGAGATCAGGTAGTAATGAAATGAGTAATCTTTCAATTCATCACAACATATCCAGCTTCTCAATTTACAACAGAAATTTACCAGTTACAAATAGTCAAGCACACAACTAATTAACTCTCAGCGATTTAAAGCATAGAAAAAAGCAATTCAATGTCAAATAACATTTTTACCTCCCTTCTCATCCACTCGTCGCAATATAGTTGGAGAAGTTAAATATACTAATACAGGTGTCATCAAACTTGATGTTCAGTCACGTTTGAATTTACATATTTTTTTTCAGAGCCCGATTCATTACATGTAAGAATACTGTTTTAGGACTTTCCCACCTGAGCTCAAGCTCTCCCCACCTCATTTATCACGAGCCTCTTGACTACTTCTCTGATTAGAGGTGAATGGCAATGTCTTGGTATGTTTCCAGATTTGCCAACCTATTTCCATATTTGGATGTTGGACTGGACTGTACTCTGGGATGTTTTATAACCCAACCCTGGTCTAACTTTTCCAAAGCTTTATCCCTAGCCTGTCTGCTGTGTTCCTTTTTTTTCCATAGTATTCTTTGTTCTTTCTGATGTTTTCTCACTAATTTCCTCCAACCTTTTGAGGCCTTCAGACTGAGATTAAATTGCACAGTGTTGGACTCTTATCAGGAGACCTTTGAATGTATCGTTTTATTTATGGGTGTTGAATTAAAACTACCACACTTTTCAGATTTATATTTTGCAAAGTTTTTTGAAAATCCCGTATACTTTCCATACTCTCCAAGATTTATCCAAGGTACTATATTTCTGTATTGTTTTGACACAAAACCCAAATTATCAACAGATTAATTTCTATTTTCTTACTGCCAAATATGACTATGACAATGTGTTGCTTCCAGGGGGATGCTGCTGCAAGTTCAGATATTATTGAGAGGAATCACTGAGCTGGGACTGTGCAAACCACAGAGAGGTTTCCACAGAGCTGGACCCACTTCAGACTCGTATCACATGGAAACCACTCCAGCGCTCAGTTTGGGATCAATATTTCTGGAGAAAAGAGATGTCTTTGAGGAGTGCTCCCTGGAACAGACCCCCGCTGTACCCAAACTACAGTTATTAAAGCTGTCAGCGCAGCATGGGTATTAGTGGACAAGAATCCTCATTTGGGGAACCAGCAGGCCTTAATTATTCAGAATGTGAACTTATGGGACCGTTATAAAGCACTGTGCAAACATAACAGGAACACAGATGAGATACAGACTCTGTTATTAAAAATCATATTTATGGTTCAAGTTATCAGTTAAAAGATTGCTATGGTCTTCTTTGGCAGGAAACATCCTTGCGTGGAAAAAGACCAAAATAAATCTCAGATGCTAATTTACAGCTGTTTAGGTTAAGTTAGTGTGCCTGTGATGAATATATGTAATATCTGGCCCTAATGCAGCAGTCCAACTGCTTCAAGAAAGCATAACATCCCTAAAGAATAATTTAATTAAAATTGTTTCAAATAAAGAAAAGAGACAAAGGGTTTCTGTTACTATTCCACAAAAACCTCCTCAGTCTTTGTCCTAAAGTTTTCTGCTGAACTGCATTTAGGACCGGGTTCCTCCACTCTTCATCACACGAATTGAACTAACTGAGGAACAAAAGACAACTCAGCCCAGTCCGTTTTCTTAATTGCTTTTTGACGCCAGCCACAGATCCTCAAAGATAGGACCCGAACTCAGTGTTAGCGCTGGTACAGTTTTTAATTAGCCCCTTTCACAGAAGTGACTTTCATAGCGCCGCCTCTGTGACAGCTGAAAGCGTGTGTCTTCGGCGAGCACAAGCCCGATTTGGAGGTTGTTTAACATATTACAGCAGTCTAACAGGAAGCAGTTAATGGGAATAGTGACGTTTAATCACCCACAGGTGCCATTCATGGGTGCGAGGTAGACTGAATGAATTAACCCATCAACATTAAAAACAGGGGAAAAGGAACTGATTTTATTTACAGGGTTATACATCATGTGCACCCAAAGAGACACCAAACGACCGAGCCCAAAAAAAATCTAGTTTTCACTGAAGCAAATCAAGACAGAGGGTCTTGCAAAGTATTTTTACTTTTTCACATTTTGCCACTTAACAACCGCAAACTAGTATGTGTTTTTTTATTGGGAGTATTGCATTTAAATAGAAAATAATTAATGTTTTACGTTTGGCTTGGATGTAATGGAGAAATTTGAAGCAGGGCTAGGTTATAAAACAATATTTCATCTTCTGGAGAACTGTTTATTCTAAAAATGGGAGTATGGCACAATTGCAGTCTTACAACGATGTGCCCATCCACCTTAAGCAACAACTGACAATGGCAACCTTTATTAAAGAAGCAGCTAACAGGGCCATGGCTCTAGAAAGCTCTGTTTTCTATTGGTCTAACAAATATAAAAAAACTGAAATTAATTTTTGGTTGTGACAAAACCATACAAAAGGGGTGTTACTACTTTTGTAAGTTAATGTGTAAAACCGAGTGCCTGATTGCTTCATGCACATTTCTCCACTGTTCTAGAGATCTCCACCAGAGGTCCTGGCTAAGCTGAATACCTGTCAATCAAGCCGGGGGGCGGAGCTACCTCGCTGCACCTGCATATGTGTAGCTCACTGAGTTTAATCACAGGCTGAGGATTTAAAGAGTTGGCTGTCAGACCTTCATTACCTGAGTGTTAAAAAAATCTCTGGTAAAAACCTCAAATCTCCCGTGCGATCTGCAGAGTTCCTTGTGTGATTTTTATGACAATCCGGGTAAAACCTCCCTGTGCTCCTTTTTTCCGCGTCACATCTCTTCGTGATCTGTTCTTCTGCTTCTCAGTAAGTCTTGGTAGTTCCTCCACCTATGACTGCCTTCAAGCTCGAAGTTCCTCCGTGACCCATGGTCCATCTCCATGCTCTGGCTGCCCGCCCTCCATCCACAATCCACTCTTCCTGATTCCGCCACGCTTCCTGATTCTGGCGACCCATCCACTATCTATCAAGTAAGCCACACAAGAGTACATTCAAGCAGTTAAAATCCATTCCAAGATCTGGTCTCACCTTCACCTTCCGCAATTTCTTCTCGTCTCCATTTCCCTGTGCATTCTTTCCAGCTCACGTGACCTTCATCATCTTCACATTCTTTGTTTCAATACATTTTAATGTCTACAACCGGTCTCCCTAGTGGTGTTCTGCATGTGGGTCTTGAACCTTAATCAAAACATGACATCAAGTTTTTATAATCTTATTTAATGCTTGTTCATATATATATATATTTTAGATGAACTTTTATTTAAACAGTTTTTGTAATCTACTCTGACATCACTGAGGCCTGAAATCCCAAGCACGGAGGAAAAAGATGAACCAGTCATCTGGATAATCATCTCCTAAATTTGGGAGGGATCCACTGTGCTGTGGGATTAGCAGAGAGATTAAATGAGACCAGGATCTGAGCAGTCAGCAGACGTGAAGAGTGATCTGAGGTCTTTGCTCGTAGTCGTCGGGGAATTCGCATACTTGAGTACGTCAACTGTGAAAACACATCTATTGATGGTTACAAGTCTGAGAGTTAAAAATTACACCGAAGGATGCATTTTGAATTGAGTGCAAATGTGTGTTTCATATTTGGAATAAACTTTGCCGGAGTTTTTTAATCCAAACGTTTCAGTCTGTGCTCTTGAGAGGCTTGAAAATGAGATTCTGCTGTCGTGTATAATCCAACTCTATAATGACTTCCCCATAAAAGGAATAGATAGTCTGAGCCCACAGGGGGTTTGCTAAGTAACTCTGTCAGAGAGCAATGGCTACTCAACACTAACATAGCCGAACACCATAAATGCAGTCCATCTGCTAAGGAGGGCATTTCACAGCTCCACTCCAAGCTGTAAATAGACACTTTTCTTCTCACAGGTGAACACTTTTTTTTTTTACGAGCAGCAGAGATGCAGGAACAAATCAGTGAGCGGCTTTTTTTCATGAAGCACGTTGGTGGTTCCTCATAAAGAGCCATCAGTTCTGCACAGCCATAGTTTTATCAAACATGGCACATAATGAAAATTTCCATAAAGGAGTCTATTCATAAAGTCAGTCCCCAATTTGGGGTTGTTGGGGTAAAAATCCAATATATCAATTCTGATTATGTCGCAGTGAGTCTATGAGTGTCAGATTTAATCTTTAGAAAAAAGTATTTGACTAATTCATAAGGATTAAGTAAAGTGAGAAAGGTGCATGTTAGGGCATGTTATGTAATTTAAAATTTTTACAAAAAGGAAAAGAGCATAAGAACTCAAAGTTGAACGTTAGAAACATCAATATTGTTTCCCCAGGAACATATACAGTATATATATATAAAATGGTGGCAAACATGGTCATTGATGTTCTGTCAGTGTGAAAATATGAATGTTTCTTTAAATAACGCAGTTGCTGATGACCCCTTAATAATTCACAATTAGCCTTAAAGTTTCATTCAGCTACGATTATTGTGCCCAAATGACCAAACACAGACAAGAGCTGACCCTTTAATCACAGTCACATCGTTTGGTGAGATATTCTTCCTAACATCCATGGCTTTTAAGGAAAAACTTGGTGGGAATGAAGACCAACCACAGATTTGTGGTTGTTATTTCAATAAATGGTTTGAATCGTATTTGGTGTTTTGTTATCTGCTTTTTAGGTTACGGTGACAAGACAAAACATGAGGTTTAATCATTCTAAGTGTTTTAGATTTTTAACTAGACATCATTCCATGTAGTCAGGAGTTCCTGAACTGTGAGGATTGCGCTTTCGTTTACTCACAACGAAGCTATGAGGTAGATTCTAGCTCTAACATTATTAGCAGCTAATGTTTGGCCAGTCGTGGGTTGTTTTTTTTACAGTGCTTACAAATCACACTAGCCATATTCCCCCCTTTATATTAGTTTTCATCTCGTTCACCAGACGACATGGGGCAGACTTCTCTGTGATAAAAATATTGCAGTGTTTAAGTGTGTTTCAGCACATTGCTGGAGCTAATGCATGTGATATATGGTCTGCAGGTTGAACTAGTTTAGACTTGGCCTTTATGTTGCTTTGGCACGTACAGATGAGGAGCAAGAAAGCTCCAGCGGGTTCCTAGGTCTTTAAAGGGCTCCCAATGGCTGTCAAACTTTAGTCCATGGCAATGTCTCAAAATGTCACTGCAATCCGCACACGTCCAGGTGCATAAAACGATAACAGGGAGAGAATTTCCCCTCCAGAGTCCAGAATCACCACTGAGCACAGAGATATAAATTGAAAGGCCCAGAGTAAATAACCCAGCTATAGTCTGTGCTCCTGGATGGACAAGACCATACACTAGCAAACAATTGCCGTTGCTTTGGGACATGGCTGAGTCACACTAAAGCACATAGATGTCACACACACACACACACACACTTGGAAATATATTTCAGGATTTTCAGGCCACTGACCATACATCCTGTAACCAGAACACAATGTAGCTCTACTAATCATTGCTCCTAGTCAGTTGCTTTGAGATCACACAGAGCAGCAAACATAACATGCACTTTAAGTTTCACAGCCAAAGCCTGGATTCACACCCAGCTGACTTCTTTGTGGAGCTCCCTCACTTTCCCACAGTCCTTTTTGTCTCTCTTTCCACTGTCCTCCTGTTTGAACCCGCGCTTCCTTTCCTTATGCATTCCCTAGAGTCTCATGTCTACTTGGGAAGTTAAGCTGTTTGCTTTAGATAGGGTAGATTGCAGCTCTGTTGGAGTGAGGCTTATAAAATCCCACAGATCTTATCCTAATTGCCTGAGATTTAAGGGGGGAAATCTGCTGAAGACTTGTCGCTCGAAACAGGGATCCAGTGTGTTAGCAGAGGAGCTACTTCATGTTCTCTTTGCATTAGGACTGGAGAAAAATCTGCTGAAAGCAAATAGGACAGCATGCCAGCATGTTGCCAAGCACCGACCCTCCCTGAACTGCTGGAAAACCCAAGCTTCCACTTTCTGAAAATAATTACAAAAGCAATAGAGACAGAGAAATGACAGTAAAATGTCTGCCGTGTTGATTTAACAGTTGTGTTGGTGATGTCCTGAAATAATCAACATGAAATCATTGCATCCGTGTCTCCTGCTGACAAAACTTCATCAGTACATAAGAAAGCTGTGGAATCAGTGTGGGAAGTAATAAACCAAGATTTCTTGCTCTGGCTCATTCTCATTCTGCTCATGTGTCTGTAAGAGTAAAGGTCAAAATGAACATCTCAGCAATCAAAGCAAGAGAGCCACTTTAACCGGTGCAATATGCAGTTAAGTAAAACCAGTTATAAACAGTCTGCTTTGAATCTGTAGCTGCAACTCCTACCACTTGTGACATGTTCCCTGTATCTGGGTAGAAATGTAGGGGCTTCACAGGGCTTTTCATATATTTCATTCATATTACCCACAAACATTTCTGTTTTCATATGTTTTTGTCATACGTGAATAATGTCACTTTCTGACATTTTTCTTTGTTCTAATTTTTTTCTTGAGATGATTTTTTTAATATATCTGTGTATTAGCTAATAATCAGTTTATCTGGTTTGCTTAAATTTGGACATCTGCTTTCATGAGCTAGTCTCATGACTCTAGGAAATGATGCCTCTCAATTCAGAATTTTGTACTTGAAATATAGAAGACTGTATTGTCTAGTATATTCTTTGCCCTGTTATCCTCTTGTTTTGTTTTATTTTCCAGTCTATGTTGAGGTTTCTAAAAGCCTTTCTGATGTGAGTTTAAATGTCAAGAATATAGCACTTTTTGCGAAACATCAAGTCCTGTCATTTCTTTAATCTATGTGTCACTTTTGTAAGACAGGTCTTATTAGTTTAAGCTTTCGAAATGTCCAGGTGTGCTCATCTTCATCAGTGCACACAGAGTGTCTGCATAGCGTAGCATAGGATTAGGTAATGTCACTATCACGTCACTGCTGTCTCTAAGTTGCACTTGGTACAAATGTGTAGATCATATGGTGCACTGAGTTGAAACGCTCAGTCCGTAGAATGTCAGACATATCTGAAAATCTGTGGCAGCTGGGGAGAAAACAGTCTCTAATGCATATGAAGGAGATGTTGGATGGTTATGTACTTGAAGCGGTGCTTCTTTCTAAGCCACTGAAACCCAAGGCAGATAGGCATTAGTGTGACATAGGGGTTGGCATCAGTATGAATTTTCACATCATGGTATCATGAAGAAAAGCTATGTATTCACTTGGGATATTGAGCAGTTAAAGCAACACTAAAGAGTTTTTTTTACCTTAAAATAATGTTTCCGAACTTGTGTCAGGGTGAAACGGCACTTCTGCATTCGCTTTGCGGCCCTCTATCGGCCATAACAGCACTATGTAACTTTGGGTCGTCGGGTAGCGGTTTTGTAGTTCAAATGCGACTTGCTTTACGGCAGGCTTCACAAAAGCCAGTATGGTGCAGCGTCCTGCAAGGCTCTCTGGGTGGAGCATACTCGGCAAGTACATATAAATGGAAGATACCTAGCAGCAGGTAGCTTGAACAATTGTCATCATGATGGAGCCGAAATTGTATTCATCTGTACACCGGTGTTCCGACTATCTGTGCTACCCGCATGCACGTTTCGATGTTACGGCACAATTCGCTTACTCAGTAAATCTGTCATCAAGAATTCCTACCTGGAAGATCCATTTCGTCAGTTTTATTTTTTTGAAGTTTACGGTGAGTTTCATTCAAACTTTTTACTGGCTAATTTTTATTCAAAATATTTTAAGGCTTTCCTTAAGCTACTAGTTTCAAGTTTACATGACAGCCCTTGTAACCTATGTTAGTTTCACTTCTGTGATATCGTTACACTGCATGTAAACAAGTCCCATTAATTAGAGTCGTACAGTAAATGCGTTGTATTTTGCGGGCTATTTGTGCTTACAATCATAGGCTACATTTTAATATTTTGGGGTAGGCTAATAATACTGCTATCTGCTCTACGTCTTACTGGCTTGGTATATATTCATTAGCTGCTTTACAAACTAACAGATTTCCAGAGTGTGCTATTCATCTATAGGCCTATTTAACAGGTAGGATACTCTGATCATGGTTTTTAGTGCATCTTTATGTGCTAATTTTAGCTTTATATTAAACAGGTAGCATGTTCTGTGGATTTAAAGAAAAGTTTTCGTTATTCATAATTTTTGTGTTTCTGTAAATTTGTAAAAGTGTTTCGGTAAACTTGTAAATGTGTTTCGGTAAACTTGTAAAAGTGTTTCGGTAAACTTGTAAAAGTGTTTCGGTAAATTTGTAAAAGTGTTTCGGTAAATTTGTAAAAGTGTTTTGGTAAACTTGTAAAAGTGTTTTGGTAAACTTGTAAAAGTGTTTTGGTAAACTTGTAAAAGTGTTTTGGTAAACTTGTAAAAGTGTTTTGGTAAACTTGTAAATGTGTTTTGGTAAACTTGTAAATGTGTTTCGGTAAACTTGTAAATGTCTTTCGGGAAATTTGTAAAAGTGTTTTGGTAAACTTGTAAATGTGTTTCGGTAAGATTGTAAATGTGTTTCGGTAAATTTGTAAAAGTGTTTTGGTAAACTTGTAAATGTGTTTCGGTAAATTTGTAAGTGTTTTTGTAAACTTGTAAATGTGTTTCGGTAAGATTGTAAATGTATTTCGGTAAATTTGTAAAAGTGTTTTGGTAAACTTGTAAATGTGTTTCCGTAAACTTGTAAATGTGTTTCGGTAAATTTGTAAATGTGTTTTGGTAAACTTGTAAAAGTGTTTTGGTGAATTTGTAAAAGTGTTTTGGTGAATTTGTAAAAGTGTTTTGGTGAATTTGTAAAAGTGTTTCGGTGAATTTGTAAAAGTGTTTCGGTAAACTTGTAAAAGTGTTTCGGTAAACTTGTAAAAGTGTTTCGGTAAACTTGTAAATGTGTTTCGGTAAAAATGCAAAAGTGTTTCAGGTTAATGTAATTTTGTTTTGCACTTCCCGGCCACCGTAGAAACGTGATGTATTGCCTGCTCATTTTAATGATCCCATCCAAGACTGCAAGCATTATTGCGCTCAGGGACGGCTGTGATATCCCAGACCTAGTAAATAAATATAACATATTTGAAGGCATTATTTCCAAAAAGGGACTTTGGGCAGAATAGTAAGAATCATGTCACTCAGACACATACCTGTCGGCTAATTCCCGCTGGTAACAACCAGTTGCAAGAAACCCCAGAGTGGTGAGCACCTGCAGCTGGACAGGAATGGCACGGTTCCGCCTGGACTGTCTCTCCAAAACCGGGCCCAATTCAGCACAGAGATCCAAGAGCACAGCTCTAGGGAATCTGAATCTGCTTATTAGCCAGTCATCATCATGGGCAAGGAGGTCCGCATGTTCCCTGAACACGCGTTCTCTCCTAATCCTTCCATTTGCAAAATCTTTTAGCAACGTCAGCGCATCCATCTCAAATATTACGCTTGAAAGTAGTTGGGGTATATCTATTAGCAGCAATAAGACTGATTGCTTCCTTCCTTGGCACAATGAACGTGCCAATCAATGAAATATGGTACAGATGATTCAATTTATTAATTGGCATACTATCCCGGCCCTTTTATCTGAGTTTAAGGTTTTGAGATACATTTTATGTATTTATTTTAATATTGAAAAATGTTTTTAGAAGAGCTATAGCTCACTGCAAAGCTACAATATAGATATCATTGCTGGCTTGGATGTTTATAATAACATGAATCCATAATTAATGTTTGGTGTGAGGTGAAATGATATGTGTGAGAGGAGTAATATGCAGTCTGGCTGCAGTTCACCACCTCACCAACTGCCTCGTCGATTCCCCCCCCGTCTCCAAAATGTCCGTACGCACGGGTCAGAGTTGACGTACAGGTGCGCACATTTTCCCGTCAAGTCTGTTTTTTATAAATCACAACTTTTGCTTTGAAAGTGGCGTACGCCAGTTTCAGGCCCCTTTTTGTGCGTATGCAACGTTTATAAATGAGACCCCTGGAAACTAGACACCCTCCTCTTTATGATTAGGCTTTTGGATAATGTTTGTAACCACTACAGAAAGGATCAGAGACAAGGGGCAGCCTTGGTGAAGTTCAGCCTGCACAGTGAACTAGCTTCACTTTGTGCCAGTATTATAGACACAAATCCTGACTTGTTTTTTCGAGGACTGGATAGCCCTTAATAGCACCCTGGGGACATCATACTTATATCTGACCCCCGACAAAATCTCTCATTCAACACAATCACAAGCTTTATCCAGATCCTTGAAACACATACAGGATAACTAAACTTTCTCAGCAACTCTGCAAGGTTAAGAACGAGTCTCCTATCCGACAGACAGGATGAAAGCCCTACTGCTTCTGCTGAAGCCGAGATTCTACGATCCGAACATCCTCTAATAGGGTTTTTTCACTGAAAAAGAACCAGTGCTGGTGCCAGAGCCAGTGCTTAGCTGGTTCTTTTAAAAAAAAAAGGTTCGCTTTTTCACTGACATGGAGCCTAGTCGGTGCTGCGTTATAATGTAATCTAAAACGTTGCAATGCTTTTGTATGTGCCCATGTGTGGAGACAAAAACAGGAAGCCCGAACCAATTTTAACAACAGAGTAGTTCATGCCCTTCAAGTGCTGCTTCTGTGCTTCCACACTTTTCTGGATTTGCGAAGATGCTCACAGAACATGTTCTTGGTGCACCATCAACATCTGATTATAAGACGTAGAGAATGGCGACTAGTTTGCAGAGGAAGGGTAAATGCAGCATCACTATGTTTTTAACCGCTATTTGCTACATCATGTAGCCCTCCTTAGCAGTAATTATATTTGTTTCTAGTTTAACAACAGATCTAGAAATGTAACAATATTTCTGACTATTATTTCTGTTTTATTGGATGCTGTTATGGCAGGTATCGATGCGGAGCTGTCATCTTCCTCATAACAGTCTGATGGAGGATTTCAACAGTGATGTGCTGTAGATAACGGGCATGTTTTTAACTGCTTCCAACGTTGTATATTACAATTCTTACCCACTGAATAAACATTCACTTTGGTTCACTATTTATGGGATGTTTATGTGCATAAGTTTGTATGCATATATAAATGTATGTAAATATCTATGTATGAAGAAGGGATTTCGTTAACTAAATACTTTCTCTACTACAGCGTTTTGTTTTTTTAACGGTGGTGGAAAAATCTGAAGGGTATCGGCCCTTTAGATAGATTAGCATTCACATCCCTGACCACCTGCTGCAGATGCTCAGACATTTTCGTCTTTATGCATTGAGTACAGGTAACTGAATCAGTAAAAAAAAAAAAAAAGATTCCCATGAACATCATCTCTGACCTGGACACCGTGCCCAATGCACCTCCTTAACCTGAAACTGACAGCACATTGAAGAGTTATGGAGGCAGGGATCACAGTTCAGCTCCATTCAGAGCGTTTGGCCACAGCAGGTGCATCTTATTAATCTGCTTGGTGTGTGGATGGCACAATGTGGATTCTCTGCTCAGTTCGGATTGAACATGAATTAAAATAGATGAAAATAAATACTAATGAATGTCATAATTTTAAAAAATTAGTAAAAATAAATCATCAGAGTTTTTTGACCCCATAAATCCAAATGACCGACAACAAAAAAACCATTGCGTGACTAATATTATGAAGTATAAGTTACTTCTTCAATAATCTACTTAAGTAGAAGTGCCGTGAAGCTTTTAAGATACATTTCTGCCCAAAAGTTACTAATGAAAATGTAACTGAGCATGAGATATCTACATATGGTCACATCTGTATTTTCCTGTATAGAATAAATTACTGTGCATTGTGGAACAGAATGCAAATCTTTTGAAGTGGGCAGATGGAAACAAAAACACTTTCAAAAAAATAAAATTAAACAAAAACACTATACAGAATAAAAAATTATAAAGCACACATCAGTGTGGAGCAGCTTGCTCCATGACGGACACCATGTGACGCAGTAGTCCTATTACTGCTGTGCTGTTTTCCTCAATTCTTTTGTGACTCGAACAAAAAACGAATTCTCACTCTCCTCCTGCAGCCTTTCCACTCACTTCTGCAAATATTCCAATAGTTTAGCGTCCTGCTCTTGCTTACCAGTGTAAATTGAGAAAAGACTAAATTGACTTAATAATAAATCAACTTCAGAGAAAGTATAGACCACTAGCTGTCAAAATGCAAATGAGACCACGCCCCTTCCGGCCACGCCCCTGGCCACGCCCACTTCCGGGTACGCCCACTTCCGGGTACGCCCACTTCCGGGTACGCCAATTTCCGGGTACGCCCCTTCCGGTTACGCCCCTTCCGGTTACGCCCCTTCCGGTTACGCCCACTTTTGCAGGCTCCCTGGCTGTCGTGACAAGCTCCGCCCTGTCACAATAAGCTCCGCCCCCTGATGGCCACGCCCACCTGTCAAGATAGGACACACCCACCTGTCAAAATGGGGTACGCCCCCTGGTGGCCACGCCTACCTGTCAAAATAGGACACGCCCACCTGTCAAAATAGGGTACGCCCCCTGGTGACCACGCCCATCTGTCAAAATAGGACACGCCCACCTGTCGAAATAGGGTACGCCCCCTGATGGTCACGCCCACCTGTCAAAATATGGCACTAAATGGCTCCCTCTAGTGGTTCTACAATTAAACTAAATGCAAAAAATGAAAATACCTCCCCCTAGTGGCCCAATAAATACTATTACACCAAAACTTATAAATGCCTCCCTCTAGTGGTTCAAAATTAATATAACAGGCTATTGTATAATTGGCCCCCTCTAGTGGATCAAAGTAACATTACATGCAAATCTAAAAATACCTCCCCCTAGTGGCTCTAAAATTAAATGACATGCAAATATGAAAATACCTCCCCCTAGTGGCCCAATAAATAGTATTACACCCAAATGTGAAAATACCTCCCTCTAGTGGTTCAAAATTAATATAACAGCCTATTGTATAATTGGCCCCCTCTAGTGGATCAAAGTAACATTACACCCAAATGTGAAAATACCTCCCCCTAGTGGCTCAAAAATTAAATTACAGCCTATAGTATATATAGCGCCCCCAATGGTTTGAATCTAACTCCTCAGTGTCATCAGAACATGTCCGAACAAGTCCCTTTAATATTATACGGTCTGGGCTCTGTCTCAACATGACTCCTTGAGCATTCCATTTTATTTTAAACAGTTAAAAGGTGCTTTTTAGCTTCCTGACTTTAATTTAAAACCACATTAGCTCCAACACTCTAGAGACACCATTACATCTGATTCTAACAATTCAACCATGATAAATTAAACTTGTAAGAGCACTAAAAAGAGAATTTATTCACCCACAGCTATGTTGAAGCAGATGCTCATCCTTTTGTTGATTTTAAAAATGCACCATTACACAGTCTTTAAAAACAGATAAGGATTTTAAAAAACATCACTTTAAACCTGGGTGCTTTAAGCTGGAAATAAGAAATCTATCAAACTACTAAAGTTACTGATAAAAAACAGTCCACCAATCAGCGTTTGACACGCCCCTGCTCTGCTTTGTATTCGCTGTATTTATCACGCCCCTGTCTTCACCTACGTCCGCAAGTCGGGTAAACCGGTTTGGGCGGTGCTCACCGGGCGGCATTTACCTGTATAAAAGGCTGTCGGAAAACAGTTAATCTCTACAGCATGCTGGAAGGACCTCATTCAACAATCCGACCTTAAGGACACGGAGCGCGGTGCTGCGACGAACAAAGAAAACCGCGGTTTCACGAAGACTGTATCACCGGCTTCATTCGAGGGGAATCCCAGAAGCCCGCGTCATTGTCAGACCGCGTCAGAGCTGAGTCCAGGCGGGATTCCCGAGCTTCCCCTGCTAAGAGCTGGAGTTACGGGTTCAGCGAGGAAATCAACTTCACATCGACTACAGGAAGTCTTCACATCGGCGACCTGTATTATCGGTTTGGAGCGAGGTGAGTAAATGTTTTTTTTAGCTCGCAATTGTGCGGTCGTCTACGGATGTTTGATAGCACCAAGATGGATTCGGTGCTGGCTTATCGATAGATTCACCGTAGCATACATACTCTGTTACAGCTAGAAGTATCGCTCAACTGCAGTTACTGCTCTGAGCTGGTTTTGGGCTGGAGCGGGAAAAAGGCGGTGGAGATTGTTACAAAGCGAAACTCCACTCTGAGGTGAGTTTACTTTTTTTAAAATTATGTTGACTGTTTAGATACGGGTATTACCGTATTTTTATTTATTTTATTATATTCCTGACTTTTACCTGCGTTTTATCATAGATCGTGATCGAAGCGCGGAGCTGTTTTCAATTGGATCTCAGCGGATCTGCCCAACGCCCGCCTCGCTACTTCAATTAACAGTGAGACTGTCTGGAGCTTTCTCCAACTTGTGTATTGTCTGACTCTGGTTTCGGGCTGGAGCGGGAAAAAGGCACTGGGGTTGTTACAAAGCGAAACTCCGCTCTGAGGTGAGTTTACTGTTTTTAAAATTATGTTGACTGTTTAGATACGGGTATTACCGTATTTTTATTTATTTTATTATATTCCTGACTTTTACCTGCGCTTTATCATAGATCGTGATCGAAGCGCGGAGCTGTTTGCAATTGGACCTCAGCGGATCTGCCCAACGCCAGCCTTGCTACTTCAGTTAACAGTGAGACTGTCTGGAGCTTTCTCCAACTTGTGTATTGTCTGACTCTGAATGTTTTTTCATGTCCTTTTTTTTCTGATCGTGTGTTTAAATAGCAACATCAACCAGTCACTATGAATGTCTCACAGGAGCTAAATAGTCCTCAACCGTCTAGTCAGGAAGATGAAGAATTTCAGATCAATGTACGTGACGAATTCAATAACATAGAGATCCGACACAACTTTGTCCGGCCTGAGGGTGATCATCCGTGTCCGTATGAATTTCATAATCACATAATGAATATGCTCAGGGGTTTATCAGACCGGGTGACACCGCTGGTTAACACTAACGATATTGTGCAGATAGAGGTTAATGGACCCGGCGTGTCTCGCAGCGTGACTTTCTCTGTCGATGAAGGGGGGAGTAACGTCATGCACCAGTTCGAAACGTTTTTAGATGATCTGATGCAATCCAATGCTGAAATAGCCTCAACAGAGCGTTTGGAGTTTGTAATTCAAACAGTGCGTGATCTTAGCGGGGGAGCTAGACGAAAAGCTGAAATGTCTCTCGATTGCGAGCTTATACACAAGAAGAGACGCCACCTATACATTGTGAACAATGATCGAGATGATAAACTGTGTTTTGCTATTAGCTTAGCCTGTGTTGCAGACCCTAGCCTCGGCTCCGATGCGGCTATACAGCTCGGTAGAGAGTTGCAACAGCGTGCAGGCCTTTCAGAACACACCCCCGTCAGATCAGGCGATATCCACAAATTTGAGAAGTTGTTGAACAGAAAAATAGTTGTTTTTATCAGAAGTGAGGGAGAGAGAGCTCTAGGGAAGATTCAGACCGACTTTGAGGACCGAAGCAGGACTGTTTTTCTATTGCACTTCCGAGACCATTACTACGGGATCAAAAACTTGAAGGGTTTTATAGGGGCTCGGGATATTTGTCACTACTGTTTCGATCCTATAGGGCATAAATACAATCATGTATGCAAAGGTTCGTGCGCTGTCTGCAATGATGCAGCGTGTGCTCAGGGGGTTACAAATCCGATTCTTTGTCGTGACTGTAACAGATATTGCAAGAACCAGACGTGTTACGATAGACATAAAGTACCTGAGCTAAAACCCAGGGCGCGTGTGATGGTCAGTCATTGTGATCAGGTGAAGAAATGTCCCAACTGTGGGTTAAACTATAACCAGAGTCTCACAACAGGCAAGAAGCATGTGTGTCAAGGGAAGAAGTGTAGGATTTGTGGGGGTAAGCTTGACAAGGACCAGCCAGCATCGGACCATAAATGTTATATCCAAACATGCTCTGTCGATACCGAAATAAGTGACAAGGTGATTTTTTACGATATTGAAACTTTCCCTGGTGCGCAGGGTGAGCATGTTCCATTTCTGATCTGTTCAAAGTCCACATCTGGCGAGGAGTGGTCAGCCTACGGTAGTGATTGTATTCGGGAGTTTATTCGTGAAATCAGGAGGCCGGGCCGTCGGAATTACACATGTGTAGCCCATAATGCTAGAGCTTTTGATTCCTACCTTGTTCTGAATTCAATGACGGAGATGGGTTTAAATCCTGACATCATTATGCAAGGGTGTAAAATTCTGAGCATCACTGATCCTGATTACGGTTTGAGGTTCATTGACAGCCTATCTTTCCTTGCCATGAAGCTTAGTAAAATGCCTGAAGCCCTCGGTTTTCCTGACCATAGCAAGGGCTATTTCCCACACCGTTTCTCATCCTCTGATAATCTGAGCTATGTAGGTTCTTACCCGCTGCCATCATTTTACGGTGTTGAGCGAATGAATCGTGCTGAGCAGGAGGAATTCTATACATGGTACGCTGAGGTTAGCAAGGGCGTGTTTGACTTTAAAAAGGAGGCTCTCTTTTACTGTAAGAATGATGTGGAGATACTCCTACAAGGATGTACAAGGTTTCGTCAGGAGTTTTTTAACGACAGTCAGATTGACCCTTTTAACAGAATCACCATCGCAAGTGCTTGTATGAAAGTGTTTCAAAGCAATCATTTGAAGGCAGACACTCTCGCTGTGCCTTCACCTACAGACTACAGCGAACAGTTTAAAAAGTTTTCCACAGCTTCCGTTGAATGGTTGGAATATGTTTCACATACATGGAGGGTTGGAATACAGCATGCTCTAAGAGGTGGTGAGAAAAAGATTGGATCATACTTTTTAGACGGTTACCTGGAGGTAGGGGAGCGTAAAATAGGGTTTGAGTTCCATGGGTGTGAGCATCATGGCTGCAGCACCTGTCGCTATCCAACAGCTGAGAGTCCATTGACCGGTGTGCCTTATGGGCAGCTCTACGCTGCCACCATGGAGAGGGAGCATGTGCTGAGGACTGTGTACGGTATAGAGCTCGAGGTGATGTGGGAACATGTGTGGGAAGAAATGAAGAAGAGTAACGCTGATGTGAAGCAGTTCATGATGACCTACCAGGCTCCTGCACCACTTACCCCCCGTGAAGCGCTTTTTGGAGGGCGTACATGTGCAGTCAGGTTGAGGTACTCTGCAGCCCCCGGTGAGCAGGTTCTTTACCAGGACGTGTGTAGTCTTTACCCATTTGTTCAGAAGACAAAAAGCTTTCCTGTAGGGCACCCGATCATAATCAGGGAAAACTTTGATGATCCTAGAAATTATTATGGATTTATCAAAGCAGTCATTTCACCACCTCGTGGTCTTTATTTCCCCATTCTACCATTCAGAACAGATCATGGAAAGCTTGTATTCACCCTCTGTCGCACATGTGCATTGGAGAACAATCAGACACATAGTTGCACCCACACTGACACTGAGAGAGCCTTAACAGGTGTATGGGTGTCTGAAGAGGTTAAAGAAGCCCTTTCACACGGCTACAGAATCGATCAGATCGTTGAGGTGTGGCACTTTGAGCAGCATAGTGATCAGATCTTTGCAAAGTATGTCAACTCCTTTTTGAAGACCAAGCAGGAAGCTTCAGGTTATCCTGAGGGTGTAGAGAGCGAGGAGGACAAACAGAAATACATCCAGGATTTCATGATGAATCAGGGTGTAGAGTTAGACCCTGAAAAAATTAAAGTAAACCCGGCAAAACGTCAAGTAGCCAAACTGTGTTTGAATTCGCTTTGGGGGAAGTTTGCTCAAAAAAATGACCAAACCCAAACCTCAATCATTAAACACCCTGACAAGTTTTTTGAGTTCCTGTTTTCAGGGAAGTTCGTTGTGACATACTTCAGCTTTCTGAACCCCAAGATGGTCATGATTCAATGGAAGTACAACAAAAACTGTGTAACGCCCCCTAACAAAACCACCAATGTCTTCGTTGCCGCATTTACAACAGCTTACGCACGACTAGAGTTATTCAGATACCTACACCAACTCCAAGAACGGGTACTCTACCTTGACACAGACAGTGTGATCTATGTTGTGCGTGAAGGCGAGAGCTCTCTGCCGACAGGTAGCTATTTAGGTGACTTGACAAACGAGCTCCCACCAGGGGACACCATTCAGGAGTTTGTTGCCGCAGGGCCAAAGAGTTACTCGTATCAGACAAAGCACAGGGGGAAGGTCGTGATGAGGGCAAAGGGGATATCGCGAACCATAGAATGCTGTGAAAGGGTGAATTTTGATACAATGACAGGACTTGTTGACGGTTACCTGGGTGGTGAGAGAGGCGAGGTACTCAAAGCACCGCAGCATTCCATCAAACGTGATAAAAACGGGTTCCATCTGAGGAATCACTCATTTACCAAAACTTTCAGGGTGGTCTATGACAAGCGGAGGTTGTTCCCAGACGGAACGACGCTACCATTTGGTTTTTGAGGGGGAAAATGCAGCATCAGGGTGAACTGGAAGCGATTAACTTTGATCCAAGATTTAAAACTCCTTTTTCAAGTCTTGTGGTAGGCCCGAGTGGCTGTGGGAAGTCTTTTTTTGTAAAAAATGTTTTGATTAATTGTCTACATGTGATGGATTCTGTACCTGAAAATATTGTTTGGATCTACACTTCATTCCAACCATTGTATACGGAATTGATGAAGATTAATAAATCAATTAAATTCATCGAAGGATTGCCTCATTCCTTTGAAGATGATGTTTTATTCCCCCCAGATCAATCGCATCTATTGATTCTCGATGATGTACTCTTTCAAGCAGCTGAGCATCCAGAGGTCGTGAAAATATTTACACAATATCGACACCATAGAAACATGAGCGTTATGATGTTGACTCAGAATGTGTTTCTCAAGGGGAAACATACTCGAACTATCAGTCTTAATTGTAATTATATGGTCTTGTTTAAAAACCCACGTGACAGATTGCAGGTAGCAAATTTAGCACGTCAAATTTTCCCTGGACAGAAACCCTTTTTCATGGAGAGTTTTGAAGATGCTACGAGCCAAAACCTATTTATGTGTAGACCTAACCCCTGACACACCAGACCAATACAGGCTCAGGACAGGTTTACTTCCTGGACAGTGGCCGGCTGTTTACATAGCTAAGAACAAGTGACCAACATGTCGGCACGCATAAAAAGAAATGCACCGTTACTAGGGGCTCTTTTTCATTCCACACCCCAGAAACGTAAAGATATCCTAACTCATTGTTCTCCCGACTTTCTACAAACCTTGTGCGAGATTGCTTTAAATGTGCTGAAAGGGAACATCAAGCTGTCCACAACACAATACAACAGACTTAAGAAGCAGAAAAAAATCCTCAGGCTGTTGGCTGATCGGAAGGTGGGGTTAAAGCGCAAACGACAGACATTGAAAACCCAGACAGGAGGAATTCTCCCACTGATTGCAGCTGTAATACCGTTTCTCGGAGAATTGGTGGCTGGAATATTCCGCCGGTAGAGGTGTATTATGACACTGAGAGCATCACAGAAAATGTTTCTAGTCTCACCGCATCAATTAAATCGTCTGAAGCAACGGGATAACTCCGGAACCATACGACAGAAGGCTCAGGATGACACTGATGAGGACATGCAGGCAATATTGGATGACCCAAACAGTGCATCGTACGAGAAAATTAAACGCTACCACGCATTACTTCAGAAATACCTAACCCTCCTTAAGCAAGGAGAGAACGAAGAGCCGCGTGTCACCCTATCGCTGCAGAGAGACCGTGCGAATGATGACCCCCCGAAGGACAACCAGATCGTTAGTGGGTATAGCCGAGGTTTAGACGGTCTAGACTCCTTAGAGACCTCTTCTACACCTGCCGTTGAGAGTGTCGTGGATGAGAGAGCAGGCAGGAAATCAAAAAATAAAAAGCGCGTATTGATGTCACCAGTTTGGCCGTCTTTAAAGGCTCCAACTGCTACAAAACGGCGGGAAAGAAGGAGGTCGTTCATGATGTCACCAGTTTGGCCTCAGAATGCGCAGGTACCACGCAGAAAGCGTAAGAGTGTTACCTTATCACCCCTCTGGACCAGAGCGGAAGATCATTTCAGTAAAAAGTCTCTTCGTAAGGCAACCCGAGCCCCCAGCTGGCTCACATTCTCCCCCTAGCTGCATTACTACTGAATAAGCGTTGTTTCTTTTCATAATAAACGATATGCGTTCACATAATTTCATGCGTACAGGTTTATTTCATTCCATGTTAAACATCATAAGTCTAATACATTTGATGCATATTCTCTTACATATCAAAACCCGTAACAATCTTTAAACACATCTAGAGAACAGGTTCTATGCGTGAAAAACGTTGTGTTTCGCTTCATAGCACATTTCACATACTTTTTGACAAAGTTAGATACAAGCTCATCATTTGATTCAGGAATTTGACAATACTTTGATAAAACTTGTTGCATGGAGAGACCACAGGCTCTATGGCATAAATAAAAAATACAGTGATGCCCACAAACAGAAGATTGAACGCTCTGAAATTGTTGGTTATGGTACATTATCACAGACGAACGATCTTTCAAAAAATCCAAAATGGATGAAGGGTAATAGACAAATTCTGGTGAGTACCCGTAAGAGTCAAAAAACGTTGCTTTACCACCCTCTTCCAGAGTGAGGGCTAGCCAGTGTTCCCCAGGCATGTTAGAAGGGTGTGTATTGACGATAAAATAAGCCGGTCTGGGGAATGTTAGTGGTAGCAGCTCCAGTTGGTCGCTGGCCCATACACCACAGAAAAGCTTCCCAAGCAGATGACTGAGTATTGCATCGAGTTCGTGATTATTCATGTTTCCAAGTGGTTAATAATAATCCACCAAAACTCTTCTTTTAGAGTCTATTTCCAGGATGGAGTCGTAGCACGCGTATACAATCAGCGTTGTTGTGTGCGGTAACGGTGTTCTGAATCTCATTTCTAGCCTAATGTTACCACTGCGTACTGGTGATAGTGCTTCAGATTCAGCACATGGGTCGAGATTAAAAGCAAATAATGCGTAACCCGTGTTAAAGTCCTCCCTAGTTATGCTTAGGGGGAGATCCTTTAAATGCCTCCCTGTGGATGTAAACAGGTTGTAATATTCTCGTACAGAATTACCCTGATCGAAGTTGGGTTGGAAGGCCTTAGCAGGAATCTGTCTACCATCACGGGACAGAGCTAGATACTCCATATTATAATGGTTGAATGAAAACGGATTCAAATTGCGCGCTCCTGTGAAGGCCTGGTGATTAACCATCGAAATAACCACATATTTAGGTGTCATACCCAAGAACAGGTTCTCCTGAGTGCATATTCTTGAATGTTCAGGTATAGAGTATGTTTTTACATTCACACGCGATACCGGGTACAAAGCATTTCCTTTCATTAATGCGGTCTCATGACCGAGCCGTACGGCGGGAGATACAGTCACCTTTTTGACAAAGAGAGCTGCACCTAAAATCCATAGTTTGAAAGTAGAATCTGCAGCCCCCATAAGACAGAACGCATCGCTTGCTCGTGTTAGCTTAATTCTTATGTCAACAGAGTTCAAAAGTAGTCTTTCACAGAATAATATGTCAGCATGAAGCGGTCCTAGCAGGTGCACCTCTCGAGATTGGGCTGTAAAGGAGGCACGTTGGTTTAATCCTTCATTCGGTCCATCAATAGTCTCTGTAGAATCCATTTCATCGGCTGTATCTTTATAAAAAAGCCCTGCACTGAACTGGCTTTTAAGGGTTTGATCTGAATAATTAAGCAATGTTTCGATCATAGCTCTATAAGGATGCGTAGCGCTGGACTGCGATATTAAACGGTCTCCAAGGGTTACATCACATTGGGAAAAAATTGTGTTCAGAGGGTAGTTAATTAAGCCGACCTTAGCGTCACGAGCCATGGGCGAACCGTTAGCATTGCTAATTTTAACTCTGAGATGGATCAACATGTCATTTAAATCGGTATACGACTCGCCCCCACCAGGGATAAAAAATTCTATCGGTCCTCCATCGGTGATGGCTGAAAGGGGTGAAATCTCAGTGTACAGCTTATCCTCTACCGATAGTTGAGTCATAGGCGCTGAAAATAAGTCAAGCTCACCGAGCGTACACTCTCCCGATTTGACATGTAGTAGAGCCATATTCCTATTCGGTTAAAATATGTCAGAGCCTCTGCCGGACTTCCTTCCCCTCTGCCTGCTCACCCTGAGTGGTTTCTTTTTCTTTGTCTTGGCTTGTTTTCTAGTCATCCAAACACGCTCTCCAGGGGGTCTCTTTCGACCTCGTCTTGATAAGATCATTATTCCTGAACCTTCCTGAGCATCAGAATTCTGACCGATCTTGCTCTTGATTTTATTGACCGCCCTCCCAAAGACGTCCGAAGCTATATTCGATGCCGCAGCTTTAAGGTGCGGTTTAGCAATAGACACTCCTTTCTTAACAAATGGGGATATAAATCGGAAGAGGCGGGCAAACACAGATCCAAATCCACGACCATACATGACAGGCTGTCCTGAAAACCCGGGTAGCTCTCCACCCGTCTGGTTCACATAATATTGTACAAACCGCGTTGGTTCTGGTCTGTGTGTTAAATATGCCATTTTACCGCAGGTGTCAAAACCGGTTTAAAGTGCAGCTTCACGATCGTCTTCCCGTATACAAAGTTCACACACTCGTTACGATCTGTTTTTACCTGTATGCAGATTGTCTTAATATAGCTTTTTGAAACGGGAAGGTAATGCACTGTGTTATACCTCACACCAATCACGTCACCGAATTTACCATTTATGTTTACGACACCGAGCAGAGGTGAGTGACTGTCACCAACAGTTTGGAAATGGATTATGTCTGTGTAGACAAACAGGTTATATACACCAGTGCCGAGATCCGCTGGGTGGGGCGCAGGTCTGTTGGAGATGGTCCACCATTCGTCAGCGTTCAAACCGAGCATGATGGAGAGAGGGTTGCTAGCTCGAATTTTGTATCTTCCATCCCCCTTGAAGTCAAACTTTTTCGAGACATTATTGTAGGTTAGATCGATGCTCCTGTCATATTTCTTCACGGCTGGGACTAGAGCATCTGAGAGGTCTTGAGGTCTCTCAAAATATCCCCCTCCGGAAAACTTGGACCTGGCGTATTCTATACGGGGTGTATTCCTCTCATCTTTAGATTTGTCTCCCACCTCATAAACAACCTTCTTTAAATCAATGTACGAATGCTGATCCGACAGGTTATACCATGTATGAGGGTAGACAATATCACACAGTCCCACTACCCAGTCTCCACTTAGCTCAATAGCCTTTGGAAGGTCTGTAGTATAATTTGAGCTCGTGTTATCTTTAAATACCTCTCCGCTGGCGTTGGAAGGTAGAGTTACATAGAACCCCTCATCAGACATTGTGAATTTGATGGAGCAAAAAAAGTCATCTAAAGGCTTTGGAGGGTAAGGTTTACTAATTAATCATAGTCTGTAGAACCCACGCTTTATAGTGAATCGACGATGTGTTACACGGTTTTGTGGGCGATATTATTTGACACTTTTAACATCTGAGGCTCTGACCCAACTGTTGAATTTTTCGGGCCAATTTCTCCACCTCACAAAGACTTGGTCCTCCCCGTTGACTCTCCGCCGCTTTAAAATCTTGTCCACGTTATACACCCGCTCACCATTAATTTTTACTTTCTGCAATTCGGCCTCATAAAACGATCCGTGTATTCGATCCTGATCATAATCAACTAACTCGTACACTGGGGGGTAGCGGAGTATGCAACGGTCAACCGTAAATATTTCATCTGTGAAGCTGTTCTCATATTTCTTATCAAATACCCCACGTAGCTTTGATATTCTGACCAGATCCCCTTTCTTAAACTTTGTCTTTATTTTACCAGAGTCTATCGATGGGGTGATGCAATAGAGGTTTTTCATGACTTGAGGAGTATTCTCTGACGTCACTTGCATAGGTGTCATCTTAATGCTTGAGTGGAAGCTGTGGTTGTAACTCTCCACTAGCTTTTGAAGGACGTCGATGTACCGGAAGGTGTTATTAGCGGTGAAATATCTCCACATTCTACCCTTCAGAGTGCGATTGAAGCGCTCAACAACAGATGCCTTTAGATCACTGGCTGTACTAAAGTGGGTAATACCATATTTCTTCATCATTAACTTAAATTGTTTATTATAAAACTCTTTACCAGCATCCGTCTGTAATTTTTGTGGAATTTGACTCTCTTGAAAAACTGATTCAAACCCCTTAACGACCTCACACCCCGTCTTTCTCTTTAAACACGCACATACGCCTTTTTTGAAAAGACATCAATCACTGTTAGTAAATAGTTGAATCCGTCGTTATGTGTCGCCAAGGCTTGCATGTCACATAAGTCGGCCTGGAATTGCTTCAAGGGTTTGGTTACAAAAACACGATTCCGGGGAAACTTTACTCGTGCAGGTTTATGCAACGTGTAGGTGTCCTCGCCTGAAAGAAAGTCTTTTACTTTTTCGACACCGATCACACATCCTTCTCTGTCCTTTAAACCCCTTCTCAATCTGTCAACACCCCCATAGCTCCCCGGATGGGCGGGGTCATAGTATGCATTGGTCAACACCCTCTGTTCTGACATTTTACTATCGAATGATAGTACAGGAGAACGGCTAGTGTAATTTAACCCTTGTATTAATCAGATAGATGAACCATATGATTGGATCAAAGTTTTTTTTATTACAAGTTTAAAACCATAGCATTACACAATTATAAAAACAAATGAATAAAAAACAAAACACGTCAGGATTAAACTAGAGCATTTATATCAGAGGAGATATAACCAACATTAGTACACATCAGATTTCATAGCCATAGCATCGGGAGACAGTCCTGAGTTCTTCCAGGATGGCTTCATCATCCCTATCACCATACACAGCTTGAATCGCGTTGTAGAACCCCTGCATACTCCTCAGCTCATGTAGAACGGTTTCAGCTACTGTTTTCACCTTCAGATCATCATCATCATGTATGCTCCGATTTACCAGCAGAATTCGAATAGCTGGAATGAATCGCGGGGTAAGAAGTTGTCGCATGACTGATTGAAAGTGGAGTTGGTAATAATCCTCATCCATTAGCTCTAGGCATTGATGCTGCAACTGACTGGGATGGCTAATTTGACATCCATAACAGTTATCTTTCTGATAAGCAGCACTGGTCATGTGAAATAGATGCAGAACAGCAGTCTTTACAGCCTTGATGAACCTGGATGACATCAAACCGTCCACCAGGTCCCATTTGTCAACCTCAGTCAGAGTCGGAGAATCACCCCCCTCATCCTGAGACGCACACCCGTGTTCCGGTGTCGCGCATTCCGGCGCATCGGGGGTCCCACCATCGCTGGGCGCTGAAGGTCCATCACACTCTCCCTCGAGATCGGGCATAGGCACCGGGGTTAAAGTAGATAGAGGGGGTCTTACACGGCGATGTTTCGTTGTAGGCGGCCGATAATAGTTGAAATAAGGGTGACCCGCTCCCCCAGCTTCAGGGTTGTATGATCCCTCGACCCAAGCGTCGGGCTGGGCATCTGCAGGCAGAATCTCCGAAAGAGAGAACACAGGGGATGGTGGAGAGTAGCATGGCGAGAGCGATGAAATTGACGGTGGATGATACGGGTTAGCGTAGCCGAACCCCACAGGTGATGGCGGAGTGCTCATCGGCTCATACGGCTGGCCGATCCCCCAGTATGACGGTAGAGTGGTCTGCTTGACGAATCCTCCCATATCCATCATCTCGGAGCGAAGATTACGGCGGCCTGGAAGTCCTGGATGTAATGCCGAAGACCAGGAGGTTTATATAGGAACCTAGCGTACGGGGCGGGGCCTGTAGACTTGTCTGGACATGTTCGGCATGAGGGGCGTGATAAATACAACGAATACAAAGCAGAGCAGGGGCAAGTCGAGCGCCGATTGGTGGACTGTTTTTTATCTACAACTTTAGTAGTTTGATAGATTTCTTATTTCCAGCTTAAAGCAACCAGGGTAAGCTACTAAAAGAGGGTAGGACCTGTTTGTAACAAATTTTGCTGGGAATAAAACATATTTTGCTTTATAGCATCTACACCTAAACACTGGTGCTCCTGCTGACTGCCTCCCATTTTGCAAGAGTTACATTGTTTCCGCAGTAAAGATATGCAGGCATAACCCATAAAATGGCTTAGAGCAGTTTTAATAGCACTGTTGACTGCGGTAGGTATCCAGTTCTCAATTTCCTCCATTTGATTCTCTTGATCCAGGAAGGAAATCGGAGTCTCGCTTAAAAGAGGAAAGTCTTCTGTAAAAGCCAATGTCGGATTTTTGTCCAGAGTTGTAGAGGTTGATTTATCGCACATTGAGCGTGTCGTCACGGATGGAATCCCATTTGACAATTCAGATAAAAGAACAGACGTTTCCTCATCAAGTTCTTCATTTTTAAATTCAACTCTTTTTAGGTCCATGGTTGGAGTTGAGGCAGAAGAGGCTATATGCTTGGACTCAGCTCTGACGCGGTCTGACAATGACGCGGGCTTCTGGGATTCCCCTCGAATGAAGCCGGTGATACAGTCTTCGTGAAACCGCTGTTTTCTTTGTTCGTCGCAGCACCGCGCTCCGTGTCCTTAAGGTCGGATTGTTGAATGAGGTCCTTCCAGCATGCTGTAGAGATTAACCGTTTTCCGACAGCCTTTTATACAGGTAAATGCCGCCCGGTGAGCACCGCCCAAACCGGTTTACCCGACTTGCGGACGTAGGTGAAGACAGGGGCGTGATAAATACAGCGAATACAAAGCAGAGCAGGGGCGTGTCAAACGCTGTTTGGTGGACTGTTTTTTATCAGTAACTTTAGTAGTTTGATAGATTTCTTATTTCCAGCTTAAAGCACCCAGGTTTAAAGTGATGTTTTTTAAAATCCTTATCTGTTTTTAAAGACTGTGTAATGGTGCATTTTTAAAATCAACAAAAGGATGAGCATCTGCTTCAACATAGCTGTGGGTGAATAAATTCTCTTTTTAGTGCTCTTACAAGTTTAATTTATCATGGTTGAATTGTTAGAATCAGATGTAATGGTGTCTCTAGAGTGTTGGAGCTAATGTGGTTTTAAATTAAAGTCAGGAAGCTAAAAAGCACCTTTTAACTGTTTAAAATAAAATGGAATGCTCAAGGAGTCATGTTGAGACAGAGCCCAGACCGTATAATATTAAAGGGACTTGTTCGGACATGTTCTGATGACACTGAGGAGTTAGATTCAAACCATTGGGGGCGCTATATATACTATAGGCTGTAATTTAATTTTTGAGCCACTAGGGGGAGGTATTTTCACATTTGGGTGTAATGTTACTTTGATCCACTAGAGGGGGCCAATTATACAATAGGCTGTTATATTAATTTTGAACCACTAGAGGGAGGTATTTTCACATTTGGGTGTAATACTATTTATTGGGCCACTAGGGGGAGGTATTTTCATATTTGCATGTCATTTAATTTTAGAGCCACTAGGGGGAGGTATTTTTAGATTTGCATGTAATGTTACTTTGATCCACTAGAGGGGGCCAATTATACAATAGCCTGTTATATTAATTTTGAACCACTAGAGGGAGGCATTTATAAGTTTTGGTGTAATAGTATTTATTGGGCCACTAGGGGGAGGTATTTTCATTTTTTGCATTTAGTTTAATTGTAGAACCACTAGAGGGAGCCATTTAGTGCCATATTTTGACAGGTGGGCGTGACCATCAGGGGGCGTACCCTATTTCGACAGGTGGGCGTGTCCTATTTTGACAGATGGGCGTGGTCACCAGGGGGCGTACCCTATTTTGACAGGTGGGTGTGTCCTATTTTGACAGGTAGGCGTGGCCACCAGGGGGCGTACCCCATTTTGACAGGTGGGTGTGTCCTATCTTGACAGGTGGGCGTGCCCACCAGGGGGCGTATCCCGTTTTGACAGGTGGGCGGGGCCATCAGGGGGCGGGGCTTATTGTGACAGGTGGGCGTGGCCATCAGGGGGCGGAGCTTATTGTGACAGGGCGGAGCTTGTCACGGCAGCCAGGGAGCCTGCAAAAGTGGGCGTAACCGGAAGGGGCGTAACCGGAAGGGGCGTACCCGGAAGTGGGCGTAACCGGAAGGGGCGTACCCGGAAGTGGGCGTACCCGGAAGTGGGCGTACCCGGAAGGGGCGTACCCGGAAGGGGCGTACCCGGAAGTGGGTGTGCCCGGAAGTGGGCGTGGTCGGAAGGGGCGTGGTCTCATTTGCATTTTGCCAGCTAGTGGTCTATACTTTCTCTAACTTCATTCAAAGTCAGCTGTTATTATAAACAGATGAAGGTGTAAAATATTCCTTATCCGGCCTGCTAGGAGGAGGACGAGTGCAACTGAGCATCAGGCACTGAAGAACTACAGGCAACAGCCTTTAGGTTACCCATCAAGTCTATATAATATACAGTGGCTTGCAAAAGTATTCAGCCCCCTTGAACTTTTCCACATTTTGTTACATTACAGCCACAAACATGAATCAATTTTATTGGAATTCCACGTGAAAGACCAATACAAAGTGGTGTACACGTGAGAAGTGGAAAGAAAATCCTACATGATTCCAAACATTTTTTACAAATAAATAACTGAAAAGTTGGGTGTGCGTAATCATCAGCCCCCTTTGGTCTGAGTGCAGTCAGTTGCCCATAGACATTGCCTGATGAGTGCTAATGACTAAATAGAGTGCACATGTGTCTAATCTAATGTCAGTACAAATACAGCTGCCCTGTGACGGCCTCAGAGGTTGTCTAAGAGAATGTTGGGAGCAACAACACCATGAAGTCCAAAGAACACACCAGACAGGTCAGGGATAAAGTTATTGAGAAGTTTAAAGCAGGCTTACGCTACAAAAAGATTTCCCAAGCCTTGAACATCCCACGGAGCACTGTTCAAGTGATCATTCAGAAATGGAAGGAGTATGGCACAACTGTAAACCTACCAAGACAAAGCCGTCCACCTAAACTCACAGGCCGAACAAGGAGAGCGCTGATCAGAAATGCAGCCAAGAGGCCCATGGTGACTCTGGATGAGCTGCAGAGATCTACAGCTCAGGTGGGGGAATCTGTCCATAATACAACTATTAGTCATGCACTGCACAAAGTTGGCCTTTATGGAAGAGTGGCAAGAAGAAAGCCATTGTTAAAGGAAAACCATAAGAAGTCGTGTTTGCAGTTTGCCACAAGCCATGTGGGGAAAACAGCAAACATGTGGAAGAAGGTGCTCTGGTCAGATGAGACCAAAATTGAACTTTTTGGCCAAAATGCAAAACGCTATGTGTGGCAGAAAACTAACACTGCACATCACTCTGAACACACCATCCCCACTGTCAAATATGGTGGTGGCAGCATCATGCTCTGGGGGTTCTTCTCTTCAGCAGGGACAGGGAAGCCGGTCAGAATTGATCGGAAGATGGATGGAGCCAAATACAGGGCAATCTTGGAAGAAAACCCCCTGGAGTCTCCAAAAGACTTGAGACTGGGGCGGATGTTCACCTTCCAGCAGGACAACGACCCTAAACATAAAGCCAGGGCAACAGTTAGAATGGCCCAGTCAAAGTCCAGACCTAAATCCAATCGAGAATCTGTGGCAAGATCTGAAAGCTGCTGTTCACAAACGCTGTCCATCTAATCTGACTGAGCTGGAGCTGTTCTGCAAAGAAGAATGGGCAATAATTTCAGTCTCTAGATGTGCAAAGCTGGTAGAGACATACCCTAAAAGACTGGCAGCTGTAGTTGTAGCAATAGGTGGTTCTACAAAGTATTGACTCAGGGGGCTGAATAATTACGCACACCCCACTTTTCAGTTATTTATTTGTAAAAAAAAATTGGAATCATGTATGATTTTCGTTCCACTTCTCACGTGTACACCACTTTGTATTGGTCTTTCACGTGGAATTATTAAAGTTATTTTCACAACGGAGCCAGCACAATTTCAATCTTCTCGTTTTAAGGAAAAAAAAAAAAAAAGCAGGAGAGCAAGATTTTTGGCCATGCCGTTTTGTGGAGCAGTGGTAGCAACGTTGGTACAGAGAAACGTGTGGGTTCGGAGTTGCAGCCAGGAGTGGTGTGAGACTGATGTGAGTGGCTTCACTAATACAGAATTCATCAGTAACTTACGAATGTCCAAATCCACTTTTGATTATGTTTGTGAGCGCCTTCAATTTACTCTGTCACGGGAAGAGACATGTCTGCGGCAGCCCATAACAGTGCAGAAACGCGTATCAATGACGTGCGGGTCGGATACATGCGACCTGGCCGTTCAGACTGAAGTCGCATTTCAAAAGATCGGATACGTATCGGATTTTGGACCACATACCCAAGTGGCCTGGGTCGCATTTGAAAAGATCGGATCTGTGTCGTTCAGACTGTCATGAAAAGATCAGATACAGGTCGCATAGAAGCAAAAAAATCGCAAGTGGGTAGTTTCAGCCTGCAGTGTGAACGTAGCCATAATGTTAGTTTTCACATGACACAATAACAGCTGGTTTTAGACGTAAACGGTCGGGTACGTTACAAACAGTGACATGTTTGTTTTAGCAATTTATACGCTAGCAATACATCACATACAGATCATCTGACATGCAACAGTACATGTCTGCTAAAAGGGGAAGGTAAATTCCACTTTACACTGGGACAAAGCAATATAGCAGCTACACTTACCAGATTCTGTGGTGTTCATTTCCTTTTCCATCAACTCATCTAGGCAGGAGGATGGATGCAGCTGTAGAAACACCGGCTTTGTCTGATTTGACTCCTCCAATTTGTTGTGCAGCTTGGACGACGACCACAAAGCTAGAAAACACCGGGTCGGACCAACTCTGCTTACTTCTAGCCTCCATTGTTTTGAATGAAAATGTTGTTGGTTTGTTTCGCCTTGCTACGCTAAGCTTTTGTAATCCAGCCCCCAAATATCCTTTGCGCCACCACTGTGGGTGGGGTAGAAAACAGTTCTTAGAAAAAAACCAGTCTGGACGAGCTTCGAGTTGGTGCATGGCTAAGCATCGGTTTGGAACCGATGTATCGGATGCTTGGGCAGTAGAAAACCAAAGAACTGATTTTAAGTAAAGCCTGCCGCACACGAGATCTGCTGAGCAAATAGTCATTCGAGGTCGTTTGCTCAGCAGATAGCTCGCTGTGTGCAGCAAATTTTTGGTGAGTTTTCTGCCTCACGAGGCGTTGAGGTGAAAATCAAAGAGGTTTGATATTTTTCGCCTAGATGTCATTTTTCAAGAACAGGGACAAGCGCGAGCAGACATATAGTGAGTTTGCCGCAAAATTTGACCAGACAGGTACTGTGAAAACAGGCTTAAGGCTTTAGCACCGAACCAGCTCTGGAACTGGCTCAGTGGAAAAGGCCCCTAAGAGGCTGAGATGTGTTATTCCTCCGTAGTTGGAACACATTATGTGCACCCCCCTTTCTTAATCATAGGGACCATCATGCCAAACAAGTGGTGCACCATTTCTACAACATCAAGAGGTGTATCACCCACAACAGCCCCACAATGTCCGTAGCCTTCAGCATTTTATAATGCATCCTCTCAACTGCAAAAACCATGTTGCTGGAGAGCTTTTTACCTACTTTGTGTCCTCTGCAGTGATGATGGATTTGCCTTTTCCTTAATCTTAAACCATACCTCCTCCACAGAGAAGATAATGACATAGATTAAGGAGATCCTTTAAAGTTAGCCTGCATTATAAAAACTGATAAATCTGTCAGAAATCTATTGAGCGGTGCTGGTAAAATTGTTTCATTCCTTTTCAAAGTTTCATAAGCAGATACTGACTTTTCTCTTGACTTTTTCTGAAATGTTCTGCGGTGTTCGAGTTTTGAAAGGGTTTGTTCGAGTTTTTTTGTCACGAATCAGCAATAAAACCAGACATAATGGCAGAGAGGACCTTTATAGTAAAATGTCTTCTTCTATATTTCCTACATGGTCTAAGTCATTTCCCACAGACAATAAAGTCTGGCATTATTGTCTTGTTTAACAACGTTTTGAGCAATTTACCCTGAAGACTAATGGGCTCTGTTATTTGGTCGGATTGCACAGCCAAAGTCATTAAAAGAAGGTTATCAGAATTTCTAAAGAAAAATAAGAAAATAGCTGAAGGTTTTTATAAGTGAAATAGAAACCAGGCTTTTTTTGCACTGCTACTGTAATTTTTACAATGGCTAAAATTAAACTGACCTACATTTCTGGAATTGTACATGTGCGGTTCAGAGATCTTTTACAGACTTGGACAATAGATTACTTTTCTTAGTGGTTCATAGCTGATGAATAGTGATGACTTATTACCTTATCCGTATTGAACATCTCATACATCTTTCAGGGAGGTGGATAACAGTCAAAGGGGAATGCTCTCTGGAATGTGGCCTCCAAAAAATGAGAAAAGCGCATAATGTCTGGGTCAAGAAGCCAAGAGAAAATCTATTGGCAGGAAGGGAGGAGGGAGAACAAAGATGGTGATGCAGAGAGCAAGGTCTGAATGTTTCCAGGCAAATTGCTTCTGATGTCCCTTCCTTGAAGGAGCAGGGAATGGAGGAAATTTTCAAGCCCAATTCTTCTTAATCTACAAGGAGACAGACATTGATTATTTCTCTGAAGACTGAAAAACACAAACAGCATGAGAAGAGAGCCTCCAGGTAAACAAAGACTATTCCGTCACGATCAAAACATATCATTTATAGTTAGCTAGAGAGCCACGTTGGTACCCAGAAGTTTATAAGTGCCTGCTGTGAAGGAGATGGGGGAGGGCCTAATGCATTTTGCAGCTGACCTAATCAATGGTGTGATTAATGGAGCTAATTTTACCTGGACACTGCGGGTCATTACTTCCTGTTTTCCATCTCGTCCTTCCTTGTGTCTATATAGAGGCCAATGTGGATAATGTGTTTGCCTCACTAATGAGAGTCATGCATAGCCAGAGAGGACAGCAGGGGGTTGAAGTCACGGACGACAAGTCATCTGGGACTGCAGCCCTGCTCACAGAGATGCTATCTGCTGCAGCTGCAGAAAGCATCTCCAGGGCTTACACAGTGTGCTTACATGGCCCTGCATACCTGTCTGGTCACAGTGTTTCATTATTCTGACTCAGGTTTGAATGACTGAGTAGACTGTTGTGCTGTAATGCAATGGCTAAATATTAGTTTTCATTTAATTAGTTTTTGGTAGCGTGTCTGTGTCTTTTTAATCATAAAACATGTCCACTATTTCTTCTCCATGAAAAGCAATCAGTAGTTTTATCAAACAATACATGAAATCCGCGATTTTGACCATAACACTGTTGAAATCATACAGAAAACTAATTTCAGTCAAGTGGACAAATTGTTTGATTCCTCTTATGAATTTTAGTACCTATTTTACTTGTCCTGATGACAGGTGAGGCATTGCCTCATCTGCCTCCCCTGACTCCACATTCATGAAAGTAAAGTTCCTTTAGTTGACCTAAACAACAAGCTCCATTTCATTTTTAGCAAAATTTTGTTTATGGAAATATTAAACATTTCACATCCAAATCACACTGAGATCTAAAACTGACTTTGAAAGGGAATTAGCCGATCAACACAAGCTTCCAATAACGTTATTCTAGCTAGATTAGTGGTTTCTCCTGCTTAGCTAATGTTTGTTGCATTGGATGAAGCAAACGTTACAAGAAGATAAAACTTCACATTGCTTTATAAAGTTATTTGTTATCTCTTTGGTGTTTTCAACTTCTAGAGCCTCAAAGAAATATGAAACCCCTTAAAACAATAAAACATGCGAAAACACAGTGTTTGAAATCAGCAGAAGGTCAAATCCATTTTTCTGTGTTGTTTGTGTGATGCTTCTTGGTTTAAACTTAGCCTAACTTCAGTGGAAATTATATATTATAGTCTCATATCTGAATCCCGTTAGCTACTTGTAAAGCTAAACTGATCTCCTATACATTTTTGAACTTTATTCTCAGAATTATGCTCACTGGGTCGGTGGATTTGCCATTTAGCTCATGTTTGCAGCATCAGCTAAAGTAAACATTGCAATATATGAGTTCGTATGGCTTTATAAAGCTCTTTTCTAAGTTTCTGCTATTAAATATTACATGGTTGCATAAAGGATTACTTTTGTAGCCTTTGGGAAATATGAAGCCCTTAAAATGGCAAAAAGTGCAAAAGCACTTTGGTTAAGGAGGTCAGTAGAAGGTCAAATCCACTTTTCCTGAACCCTCGCTAACTTGAAATTTTGGAAAATTTTATCCCACAGCAGCTGCAAGTAAAGCACCTTTTGTTGACCTTAGCCATGAGTTCAGTGTCAGCAACAGGGGCTTTTGTGATGTTTTTTAGTCTGAATTTTAGTTGCGTGACTGCAGAGGCCACTTGAGACTACAGCTTGAATAATGCCTAAAGACAAGGAACCTCCTAGAGGTTTTCTCAAGACGCCCACAACAAAGTTTGAACTTGTGACCCTTTGTGCAGGAAAAATATAAGCTTGATTTGTTCTGTAGGTGTAAGAGGGCGAGGATACAAGTCATCTGAGCTCTATGACTCTTTTTAGTATTCAACAACCATTTTAAGTCTCCTAAAGAAGATTATGTTGCTATACGGTTTCTCATTTAGCAACATCCTATTTTAACGAGGCAGAGATAAAGGCATGCATCTGCTGGATATTGAAAGTATATATTAAAATGGGTTCATTCGAAGAGCAAGAAGTGTTTGCACTAAAGTAGCCACCATTACAGTAAAATTGGTAGGCCTGATGTTAGTAATGAAGTGTTTTCTACTCATACAATCAGCATGCTCAAAAGATAGATAGCTCAAAAGGCTATTTAGGCTGAAATTAGAACCACTGAAATCTCCGGTTACTAGAATGCCTGAAATGATCTTCAGTTGGGAAAGTTAGTTAAACTACAGGCTTCTCCTAAAATATATACAGACCTGGGTTTGATGAGTTTTAATTTTCATTCGTTATTTATTGAGAGCCATTTGCATTGTGTTATGCGCTCAAAACCAATAAACTCATAGCTGAGGCAAACAAAAAGTACAGGGAGCAAGAGAAAATATCATAAAGAATTATTTTTTTTACTTAATTTAGCCCTTTTCTTAGCTAAAGCAATTTCCTTTTGTGAGGCAGTCCATTACCCCCATACCACTGAAGTTAATGACGCGAATGTGGTATCTAATGCAGCAGAGTAGGAGACAGCTGGAGAATAAAAAAAAAAAAAAAAAAAAAAAAAGAACATGGTGGGGAGGCTAAACAAAATGTCACCAACTTGGAAACAATTTTTTTAAATCTTGTCAAAACAATGTTGAAATTACTTTAGCTAAAGTGTAATGTGTCTCATTTGACTGTCTTAGGAATGTAAGTCTGGCGTGGGTATGTTTTCATATGAATGTACGTGTTATTCTAAGCAGAGCAACAATATTTGGAACCAACAATGAAAATGATAGAGACTGGAAAGCAGATTATTAGGTGGTCTGGTCAGGGCAGTCTGGTGAAAAACAAGCTGAGTCTAAAATGGTGATTTCGTTATAGATGTATAGTCTGGTGCCTTGCAGTGGAGAGGAGTCATTGAATCTTTCATCGTGCTGGAACGTCTCCTGCACCTTTAGAGGTTATTTTACCGCTCACAGATATGAAGATGGTCTATTCTGCTGTATAGGGAGAAAGGCTCTCGGCTTCTGAATGGACTTGAGGGAGATGGGTAGATGACTTTCATCTGTCACACTTCATATGGTGACATTAACTTTTCTATTTCATTTTTTTTTTTTGAAAAGTGAAAAATCACAGCAGGCCTCCACTGCTCTTTGAAGGAGTGAAGCTCTGAATAGAGGGACTGTGGGAGAACCAACATGAAAGCCTGGCACACGATCAAACTGTGAATATAATACGCTGGAGAGAAAAATACATGTTATATCCCAGGTACGTCTGGTTCAAATTCCTAGAGGTTGAAAAACTCCCCTTGATTATCTGTAAACTTTGCCCTCACCCTGACAGACTAAAACTAAAAGCTTGACTGCAGACTTCTGAGGAATGACAGCGTGTCAGGACTATAAAGGCATGGACACTTATGTACGAGGCTGCGATGCATGACAGCATGTTTTCAAATGTGTTTATTGATTGATGGAGCAACTTTAAAAGAGAGACAGTAATAGAAGAGTGATGAGACTCTTGGTGGAAAATGTTTAAAAGAACTGTGTTTTTCCTCAAAATTAACATAATCAAACAGTTTGATTTGAGACTCAACGCATCCCCAGCTCCGCTGCTGTCTACAAGGATCCTGGTACCAAGAAGCAACATAGTAGTAACCAGCAGCACAGGCCCCTTTAAGAATTTGTAGTAATGGATATAGTGCCTTGCAAGGGTATTTTCCCCCATGAATCTTTTCAGATTTTGTCATGTCATGCAGTTATGTTAAAACCACATAGATTTTTATCTGCCGTTGGCTGGCGTTTGCAAAACAGCCAATCTAGGACCACCATCTATTTTTCTTGGCATTGATTGACTGTACCCCAAAGAGCAAAAATAAGGAAGCCTGTAGATGTTAACCTCTGCTGTTAAGCTAGGAAGGTTTCCACTGAGTGGATTAACATTTATTAAGGTATATTTGATGTGTGAACTATTAAAATAGATGGTTATAAGCAATTCAAGTATTCACTGAGTTTTGCTATTCACTGGCATCTGTGGTCCCTAACCTTTGGGTTTCTGGGGGTCCACTGTACAGTTATTTTATCAAGAGTGCAGTCAACACAGCAAGATTGTGGTTTACTCTTTTAAGATTAAAAAACTGTTTGCCTATCTTTATTTATTTATGCTAATGTTCATTCTTACTTCATTATTTCTGAATGGACAATGTCTGCATTGTACGTGTGTTTATGATGAAAGACCTCTAAAGAACTGATATGGTACATACCCAGATTTTAGATGTCATCTGAATGGCATCGCAATCAAAGAAACACATCACGTGTGTTTGAAACTGATCATGTGGCTCATGGATGCTAGGTTTTGATGGACCTCCCTTCTCAGTCTGTGCAGGTCCACTCAGCAGAGCACCTTAATAAAGACTCAGGTTAAATCAAAATGCATGACTTATGGTCCCATATTAATCATTCAAGCTCTGAGCCAATGACAGCAGGAAGAGGAGGAAGAATGCTGACGAAAATAGCACTGTAAAAAAAAAAAATAAATAAAAAACATGAGGGAGGGAGCCCTGGCCAATGCTGGTCAGTTTAACACCACTGAGAGAAGCAGAAGGGCTGCTGGAAGCACAGGGTTTACCCCAGCCTCCGTTACATGAAGAGTGAGCACAGAAACAAAGATGTGAGGGAGAACACTAAAAGGCGCATGAACACCCACTTTAAGTCTTTGTCTAAAGGAAGGGAGAGAGAACACACAATGAGGAAAAGCCGCTATAAAAAGCAGGGGTCTAAACATAGCTGAGCACATAATGTTTGAAAGAGGCAATTTTACTGCTGAACAATGCCGTGAAGAGAACCAATCAAGCGTTATCCCTAAGAGTGCAGTTCCATCACACACACACAACACAGTCAGCAAACTATAGCTTGACCTCATCCACTGTGTTGTCAGTAACTATGTCAAATGTGTCCCAGTAAAGCTAGAATAAACATTCTGCAGCTCCTGTTTCACATTCAGTCCACAATAGATGCCAGAGCTACACCACCGGGATCGTACATTTAGAGCGCAAATTTTTTATCACGCCGCCCAAAATAAAATACTGTGCCACACAACAACAAGGGGCCCGCTGAACTCTCAGAGCACACGCCAACATAATTCTCTGAATCAAACTCTGCTTTTTATTTTATTTTTCTGCGGCGGCTGAAGCTAATCTCTGGAGTTCAGAGTATACACGGTGGTTCAAGCCAATAGCCTTTATTTACAATATGCCTGGGCTGAGGGAGGGCAGAGTTAAAACCGATCCCAGTCATGTTTCAACTGACTCAAGTATTTTATTACACATCCAAGTAAACAATGCTGTATATTCCTGATATTTGTATTTAGACAATGTCAATCACTATGCAACAATCCTCAACCACTCTGCTGGGAATAGGTCCACAGATTATTATGTTGTGATGGATGGTTTGTTTCCTAGGTTAATTCCAATTTTTGTGAAGCTCTGACCTGCTGATTCTAATGCCACGTCTAGAACTGTAACTGACTATAAGACATTGTTAGTTACTTAATTTTTTGGGTCAAATTAAAAGTAAACAATGATGTCTTACAGATCCTTCTCTCTTGAAATCCCAAGACATGGAGGTCTGGATTAAAGTTCATTCAAAGTTAATTGTACAAAGAAAATTCAACTGAGAGTTACATTATAATTTCACTATATTGCAGAATTAACATCCTTAACTTCATTGTCAAACACCTAAACATACTTTTTAAAAACCAATATGATTTAGGCTTAGGACCTACAAGAACAATGAAGGTCAAGAGTAACAACTTACAGTTCACCTAGTACTTTCAGTGAATTAAATATTACTAAGCTGAATGAAGTAAGTGACGGAAGATTGTAGGTTTAATTCCAGCATGCTCTTGTCACAAGTCGATGTGCCCCTGGGCAAGGCACTTACCTACCTATTAGTGTATAAATGTGTGGCTGTTTGTGAGTGTAAACAGGTGAATGTGTTTGTGGTGTAAAGTGCTTTGAGTGGTCAGTATGACTGGAAATGCTCTTTATAAATTCAGTCCATTTAATTGCTGTTTCACTTGCAAGGACCACACTTCAGAGATCTGAATTTAAAAGTATATTGAAGGAATGGAGGGATGAAAAGTCTGGGGTGATGCGCCGATGGAGGATAGGAAGAAGACTCAGCGTAGGGGTCCAGTCTTCAGGAATTCGTCTTTCCTGAGGCTGCTCAGATCCCCCCAGACGGGACCTGAAAGAGAGAGATGTTAGAGGAAACAAGGACCACGAGCAAACCGGGGCAAGAAAGAGGATCGCCCTGTCAAACGACCAAGGGGAAGATGAAGGACCAGGGAGGATGCATAGATGAAGAGATGCAGTGAAAGAGGAGATGAGAGAGGGGATCAATGGATGAGGGAGGGGATGTGAGGTTGAAGGGGCAAGGGAGGGGATGTGGGGATGAGGGAGGGGATGTATGGATTAGGGAGGGGATGTGGGGATGAAGGGATGAGGGAGGGGATGTATGGATTAGGGAGGGGATGTGGGGATGTATGGATTAGGGAGGGGATGTGGGGATGAAGGGATGAGGGAGGGGATGTGAGGATGAAGGAGGAGCTGAAGGGTCATAGGAGGGATAGGGAGAGGTGAAAGGGATCAAGGTAAAGCCATCAATCAATCAAACTTTATTTATAAAGCGCTTTTCATACAAAGTGTGCTGTCCTCCTCATATGTGCTCTACGAGTCTCCTCAGCCATTGGACAGTCTTACCAATTATGAAGAAAAATTGTTGTCCACTGGTGATGCGTGTCGAATTCACTCTTTTTCAGCTTACTCCACGTTATCCAGCCTGACTGAGAGCCGTAGTTTCACTGTGCTGTCCTCCTCATATGTGCTCTACATGACTTGACAGTCGGTTAAATGCCCCCTTAACATCAAGACTCTGAAGACAGATGACTCCTTGTCCACAGGTTTATTGACATAGCAAGGAAGGTGAAACTGAAACATACAAAGTACAATCAACTCTGTGTTTTCCTCTTTAAATTCTATATGAACAAATAAACTTTTAATCAGAAGCCAAATAAATCAGTTCTAACACTGACATCAGTTGCACTCATCAACTTGCACTTTTTTTTAAACTGAAATTCTCTCTATCTTTTTTGTACCCCATGAAATGTGTATTTATCCATTTACTTATTTAACTGAATGAAAACACACGAATGAGGCTTACGAATATTTCCACAATATTAAATTCATCAAGAGTATATATAGTCTCACACAAAAAACACTACCCCAAAAATAATGAACTAAAATGACAACATCGTACGTCATAAAACATCAATACATATCTACGATGCTACCAAAAGGCTTAAGATGTTTGTAGATGCTGCTGGATTAATTTGAGCAGCATTTCTTCACTCTGTAACATGCACATATGCTTCCTGATTCTCTCATTCTACATCCTGTGAGATAACTTCCTGTTCCTGAGTTTCAGTCTTTCTTAAAGCGATATTACTAAAAAAAAAAAGAGACTTAAAGATGAACTTTAAGAAAATGAACAAGGTTAACATTATATTTGTTTGTTTGTACTGATACACAAAGATTCCAACTCAAAGTGCTTTACAGATTAAAAATGACCCCACATAAACCAAATTCCCATCTCTCTCCCACATATTTGAAAGCATGATAACAGTTATACCCCCCTTCCCCTAACCCAATCCACATGTGCACACGCACTCGAGAGCAACATTAAAAAGGACAAGAAAACAGCATCAAAGGAGCCATCTGCACCAGCAGCAGCACATGAGCAGCAGCAGCCAAGGCGCTGACACAGGGCGCCCAGAGGAGGAAAGGCAGAGACCCCACATCCACCCAAGTGCTACCTGGAGAGCACCCAGGCAGCCACAGCCAACCACCGCTCCCGAGGCAAAAGGCTCACATAGAGGAAACACCATAGAGCGAGTCTGGTAGAGAGGGGCGCGAAACCAACTAGACAGACGTGGAACCATAGATAGGCTGAGTTTATATACACCGCTGAGTAATTAGAGACGCCTTAGAAGCCTGGTGAGTCGAGTTTGTATAGATTGCTGAGTAAGAAGCGGGTTTGAGGCGTGGTCCTGCTCTCACACCTATATTAGGATATTAACTCCAATTGGCTGCAACATGTGACTCTGGCGCTTTTATACCAAGGTAACCTGTATTTCAAGGTACTCTGTCTTCTGAACGACAAACAGAGGTCAGAGGTTGTGGCTCAAAAATGTACATTAACATTTCTTTGATGCAGATCATACACCACTTGTCTTTGTACAGTACACCTTATTTTAAACAACAGACCCTAGACCATAAGTTTAGCTCCTTTTAGCTTAGATTCTTGATTAGATTAAGGTCTGGACTTTGACTGGGCCAGTCTTAACAAATAAGTCACTGAATCTTGACCACAGGTTCTCGTCTTTTGCAAGTGTTGACAGATTTTATTCTGTCATGTATTTAACTTCTCTGATCAATGCTATTCTTGCCTGGCATGTCATTTTATGTGGACAGCCATGTTTTGGTAGGTGTGCAGTCGTGCCATACTCTTTGCTGTTTTCCTAAATCTTCATGATGCTGGCTGTTCTCTAACTAACCTCTGAGACAATAACAGAACAGCTGGAAAGTAGCTGAAAGTGAGGATTAAACATAGAAGGTTGGACTCTATTTAATAATTAAGTATCTTTGCACCACTTCATATGAATTAAGGGTGTCAGAGAGGTGATGAATACAAATGGAAACCAGTGTTTTAGATTTTTATTAGTAAAAAAAAAGTCCTTTGCTTCTACATTAACAATTGCTCTCAAAATGATTTGCTAAGAATGGATATTTGCTTCAGCAGGCTGCTGAGACTTTATGGGAAAACTATTGTTACTGAGTGTGGCAGGTACAGAGCCTGCCACACAAATTTCCTCTGATTTCATTGTTTGAACACCTTAAAGATAATACATATAGCTACATTTATTATTCCACAATAATGACATGGAATTAGTCTAATAAGAGAAAGAATTTCACTATCATGTTTACTGGTTAAAAGAAAATCTTATTTTTGAGCTCAGGATCTCCCTGTACCAGGTCAAGCAGCTCAAGCTGGAAATCGGCCAATTCCAGACACCTGCTGAGCAACTGGTGCATTCCACCATATAAACAGGTTTCCTATCATGAACTGTACGACTTTCATGCAGCACAAACAAATTCTGCACAGAAGTCAAAAGATGAGCAAAGAGATTGGAGCCAGGTTTTCATCGTATATTGATCAGTTTATTCATTCAGTCAGAACATTTTTTCTTTTTTTCTAGATGTCCCACAGTCTTACACAAAGAAACCAAACCATAGTGAGACATCACATTGGACCAGAAAAGAAAGAAAAAAACCAGAATGTAAGCATGAAAATGGACACACATTCAAAGACTGCTCGCAATGACAGCGAAGACACTGCTCACTTGCTTGCGGACTACTGAGGCCAATTTGACTTGCCGGTCATCCGATTTCCTGAATAAATCCAAAATGTACCACTTGAATGATCTTTTTATTTTATTTTTGATATCACTGTACCTAGAAAAGGGGGAGGTATGGGAACTGGAAAACACTGAAAAGGTACAAAAATAACTGCATTTTCAAGAGAAAAGTTCCTTCAAAGAGGGGTTCTGAAGCCACATAGAGCAGAACCGGTTGTTTGTACAGTAAATGCTTGCATGCACGTTGACACAGGCACTGATCTTGACTTGTCTCGCTTAGTGGGTTCTATGCTGTGAGACAAAAAAGCATTCTGGGAACTCAGCTCTGTTAAACAAGGCAGTCAACTTTTTTTAAATGTTTTTTTTTATCTGTTCACAGGTGACCTCACAGAACAACCATTTAGAAAGAAACACTTCATCAAACTGAAGGGAATGAGCAAAAGACAAATTCAGTGAGATCGGGGCTCCCCATCAGCCTGCTTTTGTTATGTGGAAGAAGAAAAAAAAAAAAAGAACAGTAACAAATATCTTAACACACAGAAATAGTGGCTTTACTCCAGAACCTTCCAACAATACAATACATTACTCGCAATACAGGCCAAATCTACTGTATATTGTGTCCAGAATGGCTCAGCAAACCAGTGCTGATTATTCTGCGTAGTGTAATAAAATCCAGAAAAAAACAATCACGAGAAGCACTTATTTTAGCTTCTTTACAAAACAAACAAAAATAAAAATAATATAGAAATAAAAAAAATGACAGACAAGAAAAAGATAAAAAACAAGGAACAGTAAAACCAAGCACAAGTCATATGCTCTATATTTAAGGCGACTTAAAATATTGCAGAATAATTTGGCCCCTGTGTCTCAAACAGACTGCCACAACAGTCAGAATTCCCCAACTCTTAATCGCTGCAATGATCCAGAGAAGGGAAGGAATCAACTGAAATGAGGAAAAAAAAACCAAGAAAAAAATGTGATCCTCTTTGGAAAGAAATGAACTTCTTTTGGTTTAGTTTGGTCTCAGGAGTTTCTTAAAGGGACAGCTGAGGACTTCCATTCTCAGATTAAATTGATTTCCTTCAACTACAAATTAAAAAAAGGTAAATAAAGGAAGGCGTTTGATGATTGGTAATAAGGAGATAAGGTTATTGAAGGGGGGATTTAGGAGGACTATCAAGAGAATATAAAATTGCTGTTTTAACCTGATATGAGAGATGAAAATGCAGTGTCCTGTGGGAAGAGTGTGTGCCCCCCATAAAAGTCCTCCCTCTGACTGAAAGCAGATAGGTCAGAAAAATGAAAAAGGAAGGGGATAGGAAGTCAAGTTTCCAAGATACAAAGTGATGCTGACCCTCTTGCTTTTTCTTGTTCTTTTTTTTTTTATTTTGGTCTGAGACCAAAGGTCTGTTCTGCCAAAGATCCCTCCTGCTCCCGTGTTGTTAAAAAGGCCGGGGGCTAACAAAGTCACCGTCAAGCTCTGGGATCTCCTGAATCACAGTCAGAATATCTGGCTGTTTCTGCAAGTCTGAACAAAAGAATCAGACCACCAGAGAGAAGGAGGCATGGCTGTGGTTTTTAATAAAGCGCTCCAGTCAGCTGTCCTCCTTCTGTAAAAGTGACGGCTGTTGTCCTGTTTTTTATTTTTTTCCCACCCGCCAGCGTCTCATCTCGCACTTAAGTCTCTTAACAGCTCAGACCCATTCCTGCATGGAGCGTTTGCAGTACAGTATGTGGCGCGGCGTACCCTTCCTTTTGAACTGCACCACAGTGTAGACCAGCACCAGCAGGCACAACGCGAGCACGCACGGGATGACGATGGCTATGGCCTTCACTGTGCTGGTCTCGTTGTCCAGCTCGATCACCACGTCCGTGTTGCCGTCGTCGGTCGGCTGGCGCCCGGGGTCCCTGGGGATCCGGTCACAGCCCATGAAGTCCTTGACGAATGAACGTGGGTATCCCGGCTCCACCCGTAGTAACTGGTTGTTGAACTTCCAGTACTCCTTTCCTTTATAAAAGTAGGTAAAACCTGAGGGGGAAAGGAAATAGAAAAACCTTGAGTGCCAAGACCCCAAGTAGTAGATCATTCTAATATACTTCTTTTGTTGCTTCTTTAAAGGCATCTCCACAAAGAGACAATATAGCTGAAAATACTTGTATGCTTTTGGAAAAACATCTCTGACCTGAGAAAAGTCAACTGGGCTTTTTGTTGAACTTCACTCATTATTCACGGATGACAACGTTTTTTGCACCCTAAAGATGGATTGAGAAATCCACCCTTGACCAGAATCAATCAATTTTCAGCTTGTCACTAACCACTATGAAATCAAAAAATTTGATTGTTTTACCAATCTGTGAACACATCATATCTAAGTGTTTCCAGGTGATGGTTAAAAACCAAAACCAAAAACTCTTTAGTATTAAGGTTTTAACTGTGTAAAGAAGACTAAAAGTTAGTTATTTTAAGTATTGTGAATTTTATAAAAAGTTAGATATACTTGCAATTTAAAGGGAGACTGTGTTTTTGTATATATGCAGCTAAATCAGACTGCTAGAGCGAGAGAGAGCAAGACTTAAAGCAGAAAAAGTTTCTCTTTATTATACTCCTGTATTTCAAACCGTATTTGACCATGTGTGTCAAAGAACATGCTATATTTGGCAAATGTTGGCAGCTGTATTGGAAATCTGTGAGGATCTACATTCTGTAGGGAACACATAGAGTCCACTAACCTGTAATATAGGAAGCTAAACACAATTTTAAAATGTCAACTCTACAATCTCCATGCCTTAGTGTTAAATTTGAAAAACCCTGTCTTACAGCAACTGCTCTCTCACACAGCGAGTGATGTTGCCCCTAGCAGCATTATTTACAATTAATGACCGCTCACAGTTGGGAGGTTTAATAAAAGTATAAACAATTCTTAAAAATAAACCAGAGTAACCTAAAATCAATATCAGCATGCAAGTTTTACAATAAAAAAAACATTCCAAAATCGGCCTCAGAACTCTGATCTTTAGTTTGATTTGATCTTCAGTACTACATTTGATTCAATCTTCAAATGCATTGTTAAAGGGGCTATATTCAATTTTCTGAAATTTAAACTCGCGACTGACATCTGTGGCCAAAAAATGGAATTGCTCTTCCTTTCTGCTCGCTCTCGCAGCGCGCGCTCGTACGCCCGTCGCTCTCAATCTTTGATCTTTTTCGGGCACTTGTCAGGGGTTTAACTTTTTTAGTCTTATGTGGAGTTACTGTTGGTGTCAGAGTTGTCCTTGGTCTCTTCTGTGTATTTGCACAATCCATTGAACTGCTGCGAGTGTAGGCTAATAGCTGACTAGCGGTAGTGGCAGAGTGATCTGAAACATGTAACATGAATGCGCTTGACGTCACATCCGCAGACAGCACAGTAAAATCCGACCCGACAGAAAATAGAAAAAATTGGATACAGGCTTATAGGTGCACCCACTGTGAGCTGACAAGGTGTCAGTATGCTCATCAGGAGTTGTTTGAGTCATAAATAGTCAAATAAAAAGGCTATTGTTACGTTTATTTTGAGGGAAAAGTTGCATATAGCCTCTTTAAGCTCATTCATAGACATGCCAACCATGTAGGGGGCAGTACTTCCCCCAAATCCTGTCCACTCAGAGTAACTTTCTATGTTCTAACCTCTACATAGAGCAGTAATTGAGCTTGTAGAAACAAGCAAACAAAAAGTGCTTGGACAATCAATGATGCCAACACATCTCTTAGGGCATAGATGCTGTTTCTGAGTGTAAACAAAGGTCACACAAATGATGTCGGAGCATTTTTGTCGCGGAAGGTGACATTGCGGAGCCGAAAACTCCAATTATTTCTGTCCACGCGCAAACGCTTAAAACGGAGAAAAAGCAAATCTTCAATTTGGCTGGAGCTTTTAAAAAGATTAGTTTTCGGTGCCGTAAGTCTGCGTTTTTGTGTGGATGACAGGCCAAACAGTAGACATTTTTTTTTATTTTGTGAGACACCCAGCTACATGTTGACAAGGCATTAGACAGTTTCCAACACATTGTGCGCAGCTCTACCTTTGTTCTGTTTTATGTTTTGCTTTGCTAAGAGATCCTTACTGTCCCTCAGGCTTAATCGTTATGGTCATAAACACTTATATATAGTAAAGCAGGAGCAAGAACCCTCTGGAAGAATCACATAAAAGTATTATTATTTAAAAGAAAATAAACAAACAATAGTTGATATTTGCAATACCTAAAAATTGCTTCTGTTACATATCAACATATTGATGAAAGCGTTTTGGGTTGACACTAAATTCTGCTTCATCTCTAAAGTCCCTAAAATGCTTGTGTGGTGTTTATTAAAGCTGAGCCCATAAGCATGGCTGAAACTTTTAAGCTCTCCTCGTTGTCTCTGGCCTCCTTTACACTTTGTGCCTGGTCATTCATTATTCATAGACACATTTTCTGGGGGAAGATGAGGGGAGAAATGGCCTAAATTTCAGGCGAGGAAGGGCCTGGGCTCTTTTAATCGCTTGTTAGATGGAGATGTTCCTGGTGAAGGAGTGCAGAAGCATGGGGTGAGCTTTTTAAAGATTAATTTTGGAGCAAGACAAAAAATTATCAAACGCGCAAAGGAGAGGAAGAGCTAGAGATATAACATCAGACATGTTTCATTTAACCGGCACAATGTCTGTCCAACATTCAAGGTTAAACACGCTAACACTGTTATAGCAGCCGCTGCACTGCCAAAAATTTCCGAGCGGAACTGGACCTCTAAACTTTTTGTTTCAGGAGCCAAACGTTTAAGATGTAAATCACCCTCTGACAGTAATTGGCATACAAGGCATAAAGTACATTTTAAACCAAACCAAACATCACATACAGAATGGCAAGAAGCTGTAAAAAAAAAAAAGTCAGTTACATAAGTGCTTGATTTAACTAAATTGGAAAGTAGTCTTCATTTGTACAAAAGAAGATTTATTATGGCTGCAGCAACTCAGATCAATGACAAACAGAAAAATGTATATTCTAAAAAAAAAGAGCATTAAAAATTACATTTGCAGGTAACAGTTGAACTAAGCTGATAATGTGTTGTTAGGACTTTGTATTTGATTGATGCAAAACCTTAAAAACAACAAAAGTGTATGATATAATCCTGACACGATTTGATTTTGTTCTGAGGAAGTTTCATGAGGAGGGGCGCCTCCTCATGAACCAAAAGGTTCTTCCCATTTCGCTATAAATCATTTTAAATTAACCTATTTAAACATTGTTAATGATTTCTGATGGACAAAGCAGGTAATAAATCATTTGTTTAACTTTAATTTTGCTTTTGTATTTTCAATTTTTTTATGATTTTTCATCTGTTTAAAAATGTTTATTGTTGCCACAGACCACAGTAGTAAATAATTGTCTTAGAAAGTATGATTTGCAACGTTTTTTGGTTAATATGTCTGGACAGTCTTGACTTAATTGACTGCTGGAGACATTCTCCATTTTTTCCCCCTCGCAGCGGTTGACTTTAACAGCACTAAGTGCATACGCAAATTATGAATATAAAGTAATTTATATAAGTTAGGAGTAACATCAACTTGAATCGCAAATAGCTATTTATTTCTTAAACACAATGCTGCTATCATCCAAAAGAAGTTAGCTAGCAAATTAACAACTCTACAGCAATAACTACAATCTATAATAGTTTAACATTTTTGGTCACATTGACATTACTGTATGCACTTCTGTCTTCTTCACGTTTTTCCTGCTCTTCTCTCCTTTGTTTCCTTACCTGGGTGCCTGATAATAATAGCCTGACCATCGAAAATAAGTCAATCGGCTGGTTTGATTAAATCACACAAGCTTCTTGGCAACCCCCCCCCTCCTCAAATCACTTTGAGAATACAATGAGTGGCTAACTGTTTGTCACTCACATCATTAAAATTAGCAACGTAGCTACTGGTCCTAAACTTTAATTTTAGTTTTCTTTTGGTTCTGAAAATACCTAAAGACGATAATTTCACACTGAACAGAAGGTCTTTAAAACATTTATGAAACGATTAATTCATTCGTGAAATGTTTGTCATTGGGACCACCTTAAGTTTAGACAAACAAAATCTGCAAGTTATACACACATTACTTGACAGATATCCAATTGTTTAATTTGTGTAACCTTAATTTTATTTGAGAATACAAAAAAACAATTGAGAATCCAAGTTTCTCTGAAATAGATTTAAAAAATGTTACTTTCTATGAAAATGGGTGTTGGAGAAGGGATCTATCTAAAAGTTGGAGGAGAGCAGCTAGGACTAGACTTTGGAACCCCTGCACTGGTGTATCTCACATGAATGCTGTTTGGTATTCACACAATATGTAATATGGCAGAAACTACTGTGGAATACAGCTAGGTCAACAATGTCCTCAAGCCCTAAAAGTCTGCTGCCTCACTCATGTTATCAATGGCTCCAGGATAGACATTATGTCTATCTGGGTCAACCTTGTCAACGTGATGCTTGACACACGGTATCCGCAATCAGCCAGACGGGGTTATAATTGTATGCCGACACAAAGACGAGCAAAAACGCACACACGTATAACCCTACTGGATACGAATCCATCCTTCACGCTCCAATGGATACCTGTGCCATGACCTCGCTAGGACACACACACGGCCACAGATCTGGCGGTAGATCCTCGGCACAGATGGGCCGAGGTTTCAACACCACCTGCTCTGCTTTTTCCAACTGTGTTGCTGCCAACGCCATACGCCAAACCCACCTGGTATAACGCCCAAAGGCAAAACCTTTTCCCTTTTCCTAACATTATTTTACTGGCCTATAGGTGATCTCTGTGAGAGTTAGACGTTCCACCTCCTCACCACTGAAAAGGGCCAGTTGGCTTAAACCAGTGCCCAGCAGGGATCCTGTGCTTTTTACTTTCCACAGTTCTGCTCCAACTAGGTCTCACTGCAGTATGGGCTGATTATGAAACAATTTCCTTTCAACACCATCAACAAACAAAGCAGGCTTTTTGTGGATAAATTTATGTTCAACTGTCGGCGATGTGCAAACACTGTCTAACCCTATTGATGTTACATGGAAGTATGCCACCAGCTAAAAAGAAAATTCCAATCGATTCTAGCCTGGTTTAGCTCCCCCACAACATGTGTGCCAGTGATCAGCTAAAATCAATGCCGTCTGGCACATGACTAGTGTTGTTATTGCCACAGAACAGTATTGGGCATGACAGATAATACCATGGGCTTTGTCAACGAAGGCCCCTTGTGGTGAAGCAGGGACCCCCTTCCACACGGAGATGGGCTTTGGATAGCCAGGGTCCATGGTTCTCTTCTCCTCATTGTAGCGCCAGTACCTAAACAGAAACAAATGATGAGCCACAGGAGGACAAAGCAGAAGCTGGCAAATATACAGTTTAAACTGACAACAGATGGTATAATATTGTCCTAACACATGTTGGGTTAAGGAGTTATTCCATCTGAGTGCATTTAAAAGCCAGTTTTTAATATTTTGGATCATTACAAACAGATCTATTCTAGATCTTTTCTTAAAACTGCGTTCTCCAATGGTTCCCACCTGTCTCCTTTAAAGAAATAAGTCTTGGCCACATCCTCCCACCACACTGCAGTCTCGATGGTCTGGGATGGCATGCCGTGGCTGAACTGGGTGATGTCCCTTGGGAAGTCAGGCTCCAACCTTGTGTCCTTATATACCCAGAACTGCTTTCCTGCGTATAAGGAACAAACAGAATGAATGAGTAATTAAAACAACACAGGCAAGCAACAGCAGAGATTATAATAGAGCAAAGAAAGCTTCATAGCTTTCTTTGCTCTATGATAGGGGGGGTATTATGCAAAATGGACTATCTGAAGCTTAATATCCTGAGAACCTGTCTTTCCCTCATTAAAAACATGCCTGAAGTGTTGCTCTGACCAATTCACTCATGTTAGAGTAATCTTTGGGTCTCTGCTGGTAGTTCTCGGGGTTGCTGAAACGCCTGCTCCCACCTATCCCTGCCTTTTCCACCCATCTCTTCCTCCGAGAGCCTCGCCCCTGCAGAGCACCCCTGCCCCTCCCCAGAAAGAGTAGGAGCGTCCTAGAGAGGCACAGGCGAAAATTAAGGTATCCAATACGGAAGTAAATTTCTTTAAGGTGGATTTGGATATATGACGAACTTTTAAAAGACTTAAGGTGACAATTTTATTGGAGTGTGCTATAGAAGGGTAATATGTGCCTGGAAGAAGCATAATACCCCCCCTTTTAGCAATAACCTGCTACTTTGTGTTGCTCTTTTGGATCTGGACATTTCCCTGATTAAACAAGACGAAACACTCTCCGCTTTGCTTAGCGCTACTCTGGATTAGGCATATGACAGTAATAGATTCTCAGTGTATGCGAATCTTGAGTGAAATAATTTTGCTACACAATCACATCAAGGCTGCCGTTATCCCTGTTGGTTGTGCACCTTTTCTACTGCACTTTACCCTACCTCCTGTGAAGTAATTGGGCTAAACAGCACATTTTTGACACAGAGTGACCCCAGGAAATGCATTTCTATATCACTGGAGGAGTTGAAGGCTGTGCCAGGAAGAGGCTCTAGTGGGGGAGGTGGATTTTACAAGAGAAAAGGAAAAGTCGAAAGCAAAGCAAATTCCTGCCAACACTTGGAGCAAAAATATGATAGTATCAGTAATGTTTATAAATTTATTAGTCTTTCTCTTTGCAGTTTTGCTTTATCTTGGGTCAAGAAAAATCCAAATGGAATGTTTTTGTTTCTTTTCTCCACATTGTATCACTTTACCCTGCCTTTTGAGGAGTAGCTGGCTTAAAGGGCACACTTTTGACAGCTGAGCAGTTGTTCATGAACTGATCTAAGTAAGGTCTTTCATCCAGTTTTTACAGTTTGATTAATATTTCAAGCCGTAACATGTCTTAGCCATAGAAAACACAGAATTATATATTCAAAAGTAAAATATGAGTGTGCTAACTGAGGTTATTACATCCTTATTCCTGAGTCTTGCATGCTCCATCCTAAACTCTCGCAAGATCAGCATTAAGATGGCCTGAGCACCTTTACTTAAAAAACAGAGAAATTGAGAGGAAGAAGTCAGGCAAAATCCTGGCCATATTATTAGCTTTTCCCTGCCATTATATATTCCACAAAAATGTGTATTTAACCTGAAAGACTAAATACGCACCAACAGGGCTTAAATGAAAAGGAACTCTAGTACTGAATATCACAAGGAAGGCTATCCCCCAATTGGAAAAGGAAATTCCTGTCATTTCATGTTTTTCCCATACAATTCTCCACTCACTGTGGGTCACGCTTCCTCTGACACTAACACACCATACCCTGATATTAATGCAGTCTCCCAACCCCCAGAAAGCAGTGAGTGCAAGCTGATTCAAATACTCCACCCCCACAAAAAAATAAAATAAAAAAATAAAAATAAAAAACATATTGGAGTTTCTGTAAAACAGTAAAACATGGTGTTACTCCTTAGTTTAGTTATTTTTTTAAGATGGGAGCCGAACTGAATCAGCCTGCACATTAAAGTTAAGATTCATCTTCAGAGCCGTGAGGGGTGCTTTGATGTTGTGTTGGCTCAGGCCAGTGAGTGCAATGACTAAATCCTCCTGCTTGACCTTAGCATTGAGTGCTATATGTAATGACGGTATCCTTAAAAAGCCATTAACACCCTCCATGTTTTGTTACATTACAATCTCAAATGTCTTTGTTTTATGATAAAAACAGAGTCACGGGGGTGGAGGGACTCCTGTCTTCAGTGTCATTGTACAACAAGGTAAGACCCTGGACAGGTTTCCTGGAAAAGCAAACAACCCTGCATGTACACCCTAAGAGCAATTGAGAGTAACCAATTAACCAATTATGGTTATAGGCTGTGGGAAGAAGCTGGAATATCTGGAGAGAACACACGCATGTGCAGGAAGAACCTGCAAATTCCATGCAGAAACACCTCCGGCTGGGACTCAAACCCAGGAGTTATTTGTTTGTATTCAGATCCTCTACGCTGATACTGCTTCATTGAATCCAGTGCAAACAACTGCCTGCTACCTGTGTGTAATTTAATCTTAGTACAAACCTAGCTGTTCTATGATGTCCTTAGATGATTGTTTGAGAACCTCAGTGAACAAACAGCATCATAAAGACCAAGGAACAGAGGAGACAGATCAGGGATAAAGTTGTGGAGACATTAACAGGAGTATTAGATGATAAAACAGTCAAAGCTTTGCAAATCTCAATGCACTATTTAATACAATGAGGAGAGTATGCCATACAAAGGGTTTGCCAAACAAAGAGTATAGCAAACCTAACAAAACATGGCTGTCCATGACAAGGGAGGAAAGGAAAGCATTATTCAGAGAAGCAGCCAAGAGGCCCATATTAGCTCTGAAGGAATCCTAGAAAATATCTCAGCTTTTGATATAAGGATAAACATCTGTATTCATACGTTTTCACTCAACTGTAAAAAAAAAGGCCTCATCACAGTTTTATTTTCCACAGCCAAAACACATTCTCTATATGACAGGGTTGAGTAATAACAGCTAAGCTATCAGAAAACACAGTTTCTCCGAAAGACAAATAACTGTCATTTGATCAGGACTACAAGTAAGAGGGAAGTGTACCCTGAACATGTCCGTTATCTAAAGCTTAGCAGTTTTAATCTTTAACAGTTCTTGGTCTTTCAGAAACAACATTTTACTAGAAATAAAGTAGAGAAAGTAGGAAAAACAACTGAGGAAGCTTCAGTTGTGATTTGGTGGTTTCAGGATTATTATTAGCCATTATTTCTAGTTAGAGCCTGGTCATGATCTCAACATTTGCCTTTGCCCTTAGGAGCATGCACAAATGCTAAGTTCATTGTGACTAAATGTGTCTCAGTGTTTATTTTATATTAAGTACTGTAGAGTGGAAAATGACCAAAGGGATAAGCTTGGTAAATGTGGAGTGGAGTAAACAAGTTGGACGGTGTTCTTTTAGTGCACTTTGGGGGATTTATACTGTAATGTATTTTACATTGTTAGTTAATTAGAGTCACAGAAGCAATGATTCCTTTCAGCAGGTTATGAATGAGTTACTTAAAATTACTTTAGCTTATCTATTGTAGAAGTTAGCATGAAAAGTCCCCATGCAAAAGTTTAAGAGGAGAGAATAGATTATTTTTCTCAATCTGCAGTAACACAGTTTCTTATTTTGAGATGCATTCTGGGATATCTAAAACCACCTGTTAACGTGGGTCTGAACGTGAAGAAATGAAACACAGTTTCTGCAACATCAAACTGACATAATCAGAAAGCAGGTTAGGGTACATCATATGGAGCTGCCCCAACAGGTCTGATTCCTGATGTGAGTCGATTCTTTATTAGTGCAGACAGAGCCTCTGCATAGCATAGCATCAGATTAGGTAATATTTTTGGGTTATTGTTATAGAACCTGTGATGATTCTTCTGCAATGTTACATTTGTGAGATACATATTTCAGATTTTTGATGGTTATTCTGCAGATTTTTTTGATATGTCCCAAAAGAAATTTATGGCAACCTGGATTAGACGGTGATCAAATTGTATATGCTACAAAGGCAAAGACTGATATCAATGTAAAGGTGTACCTCTTCCTACACCACTGAATCGCAAGGCAGATATAAAAAGGTGTGGTAGAGGTATTAAGAAGGGGCAGCTTTATTAATAAAGCCTGGCTTTAGTGTATCGCATATTCTTCCACAGTTCAACATCAAGTCCTTCTGAAATAACAGAAACAGGGAAACAATGACAGAGCACTTCCTTGTAGCAACAAACAACACATGATGTTTTAGATTTAATGTACACTAGAGTTGTTAACATTTTGACTGTCTCTGGGATGCCTTATTTATTTATGTTTTTTCTCTGGGATGCCATAAATGCAAAAAGATAATCGGTGCCAGAGAAATGACCTCAGTGAAAATCTAAACTTTAAAGTGCTTTCTTGGTTTTTGGTCTCAGACAGTACACTACTGAATTTTACTTTCAGACCAACCTTTCTCCTGATTTGTTTTTCCTTTCTGACTTCTCCAAAATGTGGACAGACAGAATAAGACCTCCTGGCATACCTGTTGTGTGAGTTTAAATAAGAAACGGTATTCTGTTAATCTGGATTTTCTAAATCCACCCAATCTGGGTAGTAAGCAGAGCAAAGGAAAAGGCAGTGAAGTCCAAGTTGCTGGGTTTGTGGCATACACAGGAGCTGTAGTTTGCATTTCCAGAATTGTTTGGGGTTGAAAATAGAAATGGCTTTCAGGGAGGATTTGTAGTTTTTTTATTCTAGCACACTTTCATGGCTTGCCTGCATCCCTTTGCATCATACAACCCTTCTTTCTTTCTTCTTTCTCCCTCTCCCTCTCTTTCTCTGTATCTGTCTTCCTCTCCTCTTTTCTGAAGTGTATGCAAATACACAGACTGCCAAGTTTGTTTGACGTTTCTTTCAAGTGTCTTGGCTCTTGACATAATTGGCTTCAAAGCTCTTTTACTGCTTGGTCTACATTTGAATATGTAAGAAGAAAAAAATCACACAAGCACAAAAAAACCCCCACTCAAATCATGTATCCTTAAAACATAGCTTGCAGTAAAACTTCTTGGAATCAACAGTGATTTCCTAAAGCAATCCATAGGGAGGATGTTTAGCTACAGTTGATGATTTTTACTGAATATACAGTACATTGCCATAAGCAACAACAAAGTATATATATTATTTAAAATCAGATCTGTCGGATTATGTTGGGATACACCAAGCCAGCAAAACACTCCTTTAATCTTTCCCAGATTTACAATAAAGTCCTACACGGATAAGATCAAGGCAGCGATTTGAGTGAGCAGATAAAAACGTCTTTCTTCTTGTAAATATAAGCACTCATAGAAAATGTATGCAGAATATTGGAAGAAACATGGGTGTACAAGCTTAGAAAAAAACAAGAAACCAACACTCTCATGTAAACAGATCTCGAGGTAAAGATTGTTGTGGCTAAACAAGACACAAGAGAGATCTCATAAACCCGGATTACACAGACACAATATTTGCGTAGAGGTTTAGGATCAAAGCTGTTTGAGAAAAGCTCCCCGATGGAGAGGAACTGTGCAAACCTACATGACGAAGACTGAGATGAGCGCTGCTAGTGAACAATGCCTTACCTTTGAAGAAGACGAACTTGCCCTCGCTGTTCTCATAGACGGCATCTATCTTTGACGGCAGCCCCTTCCAGAACACACTGATGAGCATGGGGAATCCCGGCAACACAGAGTTGTCTCTCATCCGCCAAACCCAGTGGTCCTGAGATGGAAGAAGAGATTTTGTCAGGAAACATTGACATTTTTAGGAATGGTACCTTTTTATTTGAAGGTGAAAGAGGTAGCATTTGTCAAACGAACGGGTTCTGCATATTTATTGTTGTTGAACACAGAATAAACTTGCTACTGCCCCTTGTGAGCAAAAAGCAAAACATCAAATCCCTGTAGGACTCTCTGCAAGGTCAGGTGGTTTAGTGGCTGTTTTTGGCACATTGTACATGAACATTTTTTGAAAACAGACGACTATGTGAAGTGAGTCTACAAAAAACATCAACTAGTTCCCAAATACAGAGGAGCATTCATGGATGCTGATCATTTCGTCCCTTCTCCATTTCATATCTTTGCAGGTTTGGTCACTTCACACCCTTTTTCAGGGCAAAAAAAAGCCCTCTAACACGAGACGTTTTGTACTATTCATCCTTCAAGTCAGTCCATCACTGGGACATTTTGTCCCCAGTTTGTCGACCTATGATTTAAAGCAATTTTCTGTGATATCGTTACCTACTGTAAGGGCATGTTTTTATGCAGCATGACTCCAATACGTACTATCTACTAGGTTCCCTTTTGAGTTGCTTTAGTTACACCAGCTATAATCAGAGTTATATGGGTTTAGAGAAAAAAAAATGCAAATAGGCTTGATAATATAATATACAATTAGAAAAAATCTTATGTGAAATTTGAGCATTTTTATGACCCGTCAGTAGGAGGCCCTGAAGCAGGTTGTTAACTTCAGTGTCATTAGCAGGTAATGGTCAGTCAGTCACAGTTTTCTGGTAAATCTAACTGTCGTCTTTACAAGCCGAGTTCATCACACAATCTGACAACAACTCAAAAGGTCCTTCAAAAATAAAAGTCTCAAACACAGATACATGATGTTAACCTTAAAGCACCTACCTGCATATCTCTGGCCATAATTTACAGCTTATACTAAGACACCAACTAGGATGTACATCACTTTGAGAAAAGAAATTGTACTTTAATGCTGTTACAGCAGTGTTTTTTCCCCAATCTGTATGCCTCTCAGCTGCAGCCAGTTTTTACTGTCTTACACTGATCTGTCCCTATAACATCATGCATGAGCTCACACACGTGCAGTTGGCATGTTGAACTTCATCTGGGAGCTATAGAAAAATCTCTTATTCTAAAGTTTTTATTACAGATTCTTGATAACCACTGCACTGACCCGATGCAAAACAAAGGAATTCTGTGTTCTGTAACGTACTTTGGCACTAAATTCTTCCGTCTGACACAACTACAAGTGTTTCCGTTGCTGCTCAAACAACAGAGCCTGCTGTCACTGATCAACTCTGGCTGCTGCTTTGACAGCTGTTATGCCTCAAAGACACTTTCTCAGGTTTCCGGGGAAGTCTCCTTTACACATGAAGAAGTTGAAGAACACACTGGGAAAACCATCACGCATCGAGGGGGCGAAACAATAGCCAGGAGCTTTATGAGAAACTGAGGGTCTGATTTCCTTTGGGTGGGAGGTAAGGAGGGGGGACATAAGAGTGGCCAAGTGGAAGGTGTGTCCTTTTGATGTTGGGGGAAACTTGATGACAGAGGGCGCCGGGGGAGATCCAGCTGCGAAAGCCATTAGAGCCCAGTGAGATATCCCACCCTTTGGCAATGAATGGCCAATTGCACCTCCTGAATGCGCTCAGTGCTCGGCCTAAACAGCCTGACCTCGTAGATGCTGAGGGATGCAGGGAGGGAGAGGAGACATCTCATCCCCACACCCTGCCTTTTTCACAGTCAAAGCTAAACGGACTATTTATGAAACACTTTTTGCCATGCTCTCTTTCTCCCCTCCTCTAATCCAATTGTTTCACTGGGACCGCACTCTCCCTGGACTCCGTCTACTCTTTCTTTTTCATTTCCCCATTGTCTCTTGATTCCCCTTACCTCCCTCTCCCACTTTCTATACCTGCTGTCTCCATAGATTTCAACAGTGCACACGTTCCTCTGTGTGAGGTCTGTCCAGTAATTGAAAACAGTTCAAACTGAGAAATGTAACCCATTTGAATGCCTCTGAATGTAGAAACGGCACACTCCCTCTCTGAAAATAAAGCTCCAGCGAGCAGACATCCCTTGCAGAAAGGTTGCAGGCGCTTCGCAATTACTTGAAAAATAATCACTAAATTTCAGCTTTAGGCTCATGTTTTGTTTTGTGAAATACAGCAGTGAAGGGTTTTCACCCAAGCTGGATAACCACATGTTCTCCATCAGACGGAATTCTGCACTGATCTGTGGGATAAATGAACTATATCCACCAATGAGGAAAATCTACAAACTGCAAAAAGTGTTATCAGACTGCAGATGACTTCAGCATTTTGTAAAGCCAAAATCAATACAGCACAGCACATTATTGCACAAAAATAGGTACTGGACATTTCTGATCACCAGGGCTGTGCTTATCAACATAAAACCTCATCATGACCACCATCTACATCAATCCCAATGTGTACTGTTTTATTGTTGCCTCATCTGTTAGTGCAACATAAATGCCTAAAAAAATAAAAGGATTTAAGGATTAAGGTTGAAGCCAAAGTTTACCAAGTTTTCAGGCCCAAATCAACTGGAGATGCACTAAAATATCAGTAGGTGACCAAACTAGCCGTGGCTGATACTACTGGCTACATTTTCTGAAGTAGCCTTTAATTCATATTAGGCGCTCAGCCATTAAAGCTATCATTACATCTAGGGCTGGGCGATAACTCGATTAATTCGAATTTGCCATTTAAGAAGATTTATTTTTGGGAAAATCGAGATTTTTCACACAACTTTGAATTGAGGTAGACTCCCAAAGGAGATATTAAAATAAGAGTTTAAAAAATAGATTGTGTCATTTGTTAATTCTGTTTAAGAAAGTAAAAGGAGAAAGAAAAAAAATTGATTAAAATCGGATTTGGTGTGAAAAAAATCGGAGATTTTATTTTCAGGCCTTATCGCCCAGCCCTAATTACATCTAATGTCCTTTCTCTTAAAATGCTTCCCCTGTAAAATTATCTGTGTCTAAATTGTTCCACCTCAGTAACAGCTATTCTTTCAGATAGAGTTGATTATTACCATCTGAAACTGGGACACACATATTATAGACATGCTTAAAAAAAAGCCTAATAGGATGTCTTGCTATATTGGCTTTCCATCTCTGTCTTTGCAGAGCTGGGGAAGAGAAAAAATACTACAATGATGTGGCTACTGTGTTTTCATTATTGGACGTGGGAGTAAGAGCATGTCTCAGACATCAGCAATCCTAAGCTTCAATGGACCCCATGGCCTCCCAGAATCCCCTGCTCTATAATTGTCCTTATAAAAGACTGCTTAGAATATATAATGTACGTCCTGATCTGGTCTCAAGTATCATCTCAGGGTCTCATTGAAGAGATTTTATGCTCGATCAAGATCTGGGTCACCAAGTGCAACCTCAACTTTCAATCTCTACTGGTTCATGTTAGCAGCATCAGCAGACTAAGGTTATTACAACATGGATCAATGGATGAATATTACGAAAGGTATTTATAAGGCCCTGAAATTTTTTATTTGCCTCGCTTTCTTTTTAATGAAACCACAGCAGCTCTTAAACATCCCTGTATTAGCAGGAAATGAGAGAGTTGGTGACACTATGGCATCATGCAGTGGAGGAGACAACAGGCCGCCTGTTGCATTTAAATTCTGTTTGACTTCCAAGAATGATTATGTGCTTTTTAGTGATGCCCCAAGCAGAATTTTTGCTACACTGGCTCTGACTGGTGATCAGTAGGCCAATTGCTACATATACACAGTCATATTTAATAAATACAAAATATGCAATCCAATGTGGGTCATTTGTCAGATTAAAAGTACCACTTTGAAAACAATGTTAAAGCATTTATTAAACATACTTTTCATTAAGCCCAACTATCTGTAAGTTTTTTTATTAGTACATGTATTATCGGTATTATTACTATAAGTGGAAAATCATTCATCATTAACAGAAATAAAGACTTGAAAACATCAGTCTTTGTGTGATTAACCTATGTAATGTGTTTTACTGAGTGAATTGAGTTACTGATATAAATGAACTTCTCTGTATTTTTGTAGTTTATTGATTGGGACGTTTTTGGTCAGTCATTGCATCAAACATCAAGTTTGCTGAAGGACGTTTTCGTTTCAGTTAAGTAAAAATCCGATTAATGTTCTCTTCACCTAGAATTAGCAGACAAAAAAGAAATCCTGTTTATTCTGGATTAATAAAATGCATTAAAACTCTGACATTTTTATGTCTGTTAATGCATCAACAAAACACCATGATCACTGATGCTGATTTGTTTTGAGTTTAATTAAAACAAGATTCATTTTAAGGACATATACTTTGGTGATAATGTTATAATTCTACAATTTTCTGTTTTATTCACAACTACAACCTCTATTAAAGAACCTGAAGCACACTTTTTCTTTCATGGACATGTTAAATAAAAACTAATTTTACAATAATGAGTGGCATGTCTGTCTCCTTAGAAATTGGAAATCCATATCAGCCAATGAAAACCTCAACTTATTTCAACGTTTTGTATCTCCAAATTTTATTTCTGCAAAGCTTCCATAATTATATAAAGTTTGACATATATAGTTTGATTTTAAAATAAATGCAAGGTTTATGTAGCACTTTGGAGAATTTACAATATTTCAGTTAAACCGAAAAGCTTTACATGTCTCAAAATGGCGACCCGGGAAGCAAATGTTGACTCAGCAATGGCGCATTTTAGTTTTTGTGTTTTATTCTGATTTGATTAGACCAGCTTTTGGTCCAATGCCTTCCAGTTCCCAACTTTTCATAAGGAACATGATAAGCTGCTGATTAGTGAGATCAGAGATTAATTGGGCAAGATGTGTAAAACTGTCAACCATCATGTTGATGAATGTAACAGAGAAATGTCACTTTCTGTATGGTTGTGTTCACCCTGTCGACTTTTTGTTCCATCAAGAAAATATTGCAGCTTAGAGGAAAGTATGTTGTAGCAAATGTTTGACCTAAATCCCCAAATCCCCGTATGGATTTTCTGGCTCTAAAAACTGACAAGATATCAGTGAGCCATAAACCCAAAATCCAAACTTCAATAATAATGTCTGAGACTCTACATCCAAGTTTTAGAGCACAAAAAACCCCTGATGAAGTCCTGGAAACTTTGTGTCTGGTTGCAGTCAGACGGCGTGCCACGGTTTCAGCACATCTGTAGAACAGCTGCAGAGAGCTGGTTGCAATTAATGTCGAAGAAAAGCACCAGTTATGTATGAATCCATGCATATGGATGAATGTGTGTTCTAACCCTGATTCCGGTGGGAAACCATATGGTTTGGGAGTTCACTGGGAGTTGAAACTGGAGTAACCGAAACAGTGAAGCTGGTAACTTTGCAGTTTTATTGGGACATTAACTGGTGACACTGAATCCAGAACGTAATCCGTGAACCTCCACTGACCCTGTGTCACCTCACTACAAAGAAAAATAGGCGACCATAAAACTCCTGCCTAGGCAGGCGTAACTGCCGGCCTGTAGGATCAGATTAACACACCTCGTGTAAATTAGGCCTGAGCACAGTTAGGTGGAAGAGCTGGACCCTGCATTTCATCCAGCTATACACCTACAGGGCCTTGAACCCAATCAATATTTCCACAATTTGTCAGGTTACAACCATAAGGTTGAATATATATTTCTTTGAGTTTTAATTGATAAACCAGTGCAAAGCAGTGCGTCATTGTCAAGTTAAAGGAAAACAAGATTTTTACATATAAAAATCTAAAGAGTGTGCGTTCAGCCCCATTTACTCTGCCACTGAAACCAGTTGCCTTTAATGGCATCCATCGCTTCTGAAAAAGCACATTAAAACATGTGGGTCACTTGGCATCTTTTACGCACATTGAATGAAGTGTGCCAGGAAACCAGATTACTAGACCTCTGCCATGGATCATTTATCCGAAGTGTTACTGCTCCTGAATAGAACCGGTTTGAAAAGAATTGTTAGCCGTAATGCCTTGAGAATTAGCTGCCAACCAACGTGTACGATGACAGAAGCGTATTTTTTCTATGTCACTGTGACGCCACCGATATGCATTGGCCTTTGGAGAACATTAATAAGCAAATTGCATCATAATAGACCAAGAAACATACCTGCAGCTTTCATTGCAGCGAAGGGTGGTTATGTCAAATTTTTTATTTTTTGTGGGTGTGGAATGTGTAAAAGTTCAGTCAATGTGAAATCTTTTGCAAGCTGCTGTATCCACATGGGTGCAGCTACAACATCTTGGAAAATTTTGCTTCTAATCCTGCTTTTCAGGAGGTACACTAGGTGCGAATGAACAATAAAACGAAGGTGGAGCCTGGAAAATCAAGACATCCAAACAAAATTAACATCGAGAAGTATCAGACTAACTTTTGGCATGGTTTTTGTGTGTGTAGGCCTTCATCCAATCCTTAATTTCCATGCTATCACACTGCTAATTATGATCACCAACTAAGTCCTGCTATAGTAAAGAACTTAACCTCCAAGTTGCATTTGCATGTGGAACTGTTTTTCCTACAGTTCCACATGGGGATAATTTGAAAATGTAGCAAAAAACCTAACCTCTTTTTCTAAAAAGGCAACGTCCAATCTCCGGTTTCCCTATTTTGCAGTGCACAGGGGCCGCTCCAGGAGCAAATCGCTAATACTTCTATCTCTGTGAGGTTCACACATTGGAGCACAGGGAAAACTGAAGTATACCTATAGTATATACAGCTATAATCCCAGCACATTAAGAGGAAATGTTCTATTTACGTGTAAATTACTTTAATGTTAATAGGCTCTGATGTGCGTTCAAAGAGAGAAAACAATCAAGTGAAAATAACACCCACAGTTACGAGTCAATACAGCAGTATTCAGTAGAGCTCTCCTGTAAGTGTGGGGGAAATTTACACATCTCAACGTCCAATAGTGCACATTAAAATTCAGCTACAACTCAAAGCATTGCTCATGTCCTCCCAATAAAACCCAAAGTGCAATATGACTTCTACATACAAAAGGTAAGGCACAATAAACGTCAGATTGAGTTATAAAGTCACATTTTAACCTCTTAAAAGCAATAATTGCCACCAAAGAAACCCCCCAATAAAAACGTCATAGCTTTAAGAGCATTAACACAAGATGAACTTTATTCTAGAAGTTCCCAAACATCTGCAGTCTGCACCTACTGCTAAGATTCCTGCTGTAATGACTTGGGATTGACCCAACTCCAGTCTTATAAAACAATCAATAAAGCCGGGTGGTGCAGGCCAAATCTCTTTAAAAAATCAACGTAACTACAAGAATAATTCACAGAACTACCGAGCACAGAAGAAACTGCTATAATAAATGAGAGTAAAGCAACACAACATAAGCAAACATGAGACAGCACATCATTTCTGAAATGTAAGCCATCAGTTAACCAGTCTTTATGTCTCATTTGTAGGTCTTGGCAGGTTCTGAAGGGAAATTTATCAGGGTCTGGAGTAATACAAACATCTCTAATTATGATTCCAGATAAACTCCTTTATAGTTGGACAGCTTCCTCTGCAAGGCGGGAAAAGGTGTTAACACGATACGTCAGTCATTTAGGAGAAACCTGGCCAAACTTTCAACGAGGATGAAGAAATATAAGGACCACCTGCTCCTCCAGAGGGGAACAAACTAACATTCTGAATCCAAGTCAAACTCCTGATCCTTTGCCTATTTTGTGTTTGGAAACCCCTTTGACGTTCTGAGACGGGGTTTACGCTAAACAGGTGAGCTAATCATCGAGTCTTAATGTTACTGGTGGTCCTAATGAGGTAAAGGCAGTGGGGTTTACAGCTACATTTACACGAGTTCTGCAACAAATCATCGTTTTACTCCAGTGTTTCCTGAAGATTTTGTTTGGGCCTTTGAGAAAATGTGAGCTGGTGCTGGGGAAACATTTGAAACTGTTAGAAACGTAAGCCAAGCAGTTACTCCAACTGGTTCCTAAACTGCTTTGCTGACAATTCCAGCTGTAAATGCCTGCAGGGAGTTTTTTTTTTGCACTTTCCACATTATACATCCACCTCATCCATATGGTAAAGCTAAAAAGCTGAACATCTGTACAAAATATTTTTCACCCCCCAAAAAAATATAAACTCAGCAAAAAAAAGAAACGTCCCTTTTTCAGGACTGTGTATTTCAACAATAATATTGTAAAAATCCAAATAACTTCACAGATCTTCATTCTAAAGGGTTTAAACAATGTTTTCCATGCATGTTCAATTAACCATAATCAATTAATTAACATGCACCTGTGGAATGGTCGTTAAGACCTTAACAGCTTACAGAAAGTAGGCATTTAAGGTCACAGTTCTAAAAACGCAGGACACTAAAGAGACTTGTCTACCGACTGTGAAACACACCTAAAGAAAGATGCCCAGGGTCCCTGCTCATCTGCGTGAACGTGCATTAGGCATGCTGCAGGGAGGCATGAGGACTGCTGATGTGGCTAGGGCAATAAATTGCCATGTCTGCCAAACAGGAGTGGCAAAAAGTGCTCTTCACTGATGAGTCACGGTTTTGTCTCACCAGGGGTGATGGACGGATTCATGTTTATCGTTGAAGGAATGAGCGTTACACCGAGGCCTGTACCCTGGAGCGGGATCGATTTGGAGGTGGGGGGTCCGTCATGGTCTGGGGCGGTATATCACATCACCATCGGACTAAGCTTGTTGTCATTGCAGGCAATCTCAATGCCTTGCTGTACAGGGGAGACATCCTCCTCCCTCATGTGGTACCCTTTATGCATGCTCATCCGGACATGATCCTCCAGCAGGACAATGCCACCAGCCATACTGCTCGTTCTGTGCCTGAGTTTCTGCATGACAGCAATGTCAGTGTTCTGCCATCGCCAGCGAAGAGCCCGGATCTCAATCCCAATGAGCACGTCTGGGACCTGTTGGATCGCAGGGTGAGGGCTAGGGCCATTCCCCCCAGAAATGTCCAGGAACTTGCGAGTGCCTTGGTGGAAGAGTGGGGTAACATCTCACAGCAAGAACTGACAAATCTGGTCCAGTCCATGAGGAGGAGATGCACGGCAGAACTTCAAGCAGCTGGTGGCCACACCAGATACTGACTGGTACTTTTGATTTTGAGCCTCCCTTCATTCAAGGACACATTATTCTATTTCTGTTAGTCACATGTCTGTGAAACATTTTTAGTTTGTCTTTGGTGTTGACTCTTTTAGTGTTCATACAAATATTTACACACGTTAAGTTTACTGAAAGTAAAAACTGTTGAAAGTCAGAAGACGTTTCTTTTTCTGCTGAGTTTATATGTGTGCTATGTAATGTAGAGATGCACCGATCAAGCTTGTCCTGGACTGAACTGTCTATCCGGATTTTGACTGATTACAATTTTCTTATACTAAAAGTGAGAAACGCATAAAAAAAGCAAATGCTTCTCTGGTTTATCAAGGCTTAAATCCCTACCCATTTTCAGATTTTTACTAAACTCAAAAAGGTGCAAAATGGATAAACTCTTAGTTTGGGTGCATTTATTAAAAAGAAAAAGAAATCAGATTTTTCAGTATTTCAGTTGAAGATCTCTGAGGATCAATCAAGGAAATATTGGCCAATTCCGATATTTGGCCGACTGATTGTTACATCTCTAGTTTACTATTCAAAGATGTAGAGCTTAACGATTCTGACACTAAAAACTATGGGTAGGTCAGAAAAAGGTGAAAAGGTTAAGAACCCAAAAAAAGAGCAATGACTCCAGGACAACATCTGCTTTATTATATCTGAGTTAAGTTTAATTTATTGTGATGGTTTTAACAGTACGAACATTGTTATGGTCTTAAATCTTTTCTTTTGGGGGGGTGGAAAATACTATGCGACTTTTTTTACACATTGTTTTCATGCCCTGGCTATAGTTCAAACTTGAAATTAGCCAAATTGGTATTAAATTAAGAGTAATTGGATTGGAATTGGCCCAAAAAACTGTGATCAGTGCATCTCCAATTTTACTGTCTTTTTGATTTCCTAAAATTAAAATAGCCCAAAGATAGCCAAACATGGTCTCTGTCTTAACATTTCCTTTCAGAGCTGAACAGATCCCATGATCCTCATCACTTCACTAGACTTGGCTACTGGCCTTGAAGGTTGTTAAGGCTGCAAACATCATGTGAAAGAGACAGAGAGAGACTTAAGGCTATTGAAAAGAAACAAATAAACACAAACTGTGTAAGAGTCTAAGTTTGGTTAAATGCTTGCACGTGTACCAGTTCTGTCTGAAAGCCAGATTTATCTCATTCAGAGGGGTTTAGATGAAAACCTTGGTGTCTGGAGCAGAGAGCAAAGAGGGTTTTCCATGCCTTCGTTCAACAAGCCTCCTGTTTAAACAGTGAATGGTATCTATTTATATCTGCACAAAAAAAATCACTCTCACATAAAGTAAAGTCCCAACTCTTCCACTCGGTGAGAAACACAGGACATCTTTGTGCTGGCCTAAGGTTAGTCTGTGTTTCAAAGCCTTGTGTTCACAACCTTCCACTGTGGATAAATATTTTTTCTCATTCACTGAAGCAGAAGAATTGCACTGTTCATGGGTTTGCATTTTGTCTCGGATAGATTTCCACTTTATCCAAATTTCTGATCAGTGGCGCCTCAGATGACCTGCAAAGAACTCCTACAGACAGGAAAACTTCATTTGTTAGTAGCTTTTACCATTTTTCTACAAGCAATGCAAGCTAACTTTCTTCCAAATGTTTAATATTACCCTCAATACGCACGCTATGACCATGTTAAATCTGACGCAGATTAGCAGAAAAGATCCCACCCTCTGTGCATTTATGCAGTCCTCCAAGCTCTGAACGATTCCATTCTTCATTCACCTCCAGTCAGCAGAACCTCTGTTTTTCTCCAGGCAAACCTCAAACTGACAGACCATTCAAATAGTTCTGCATTAAATTTGTTGTGGTTGTTTCAGGCAATACCTGATACATTTTTCACCAGAAAAGTCAATGAGCAGAAGTCTATCTTGAGGCATGTAAAGCTGTTTTGGTCTGCAAAGAGTGATTGCTCTCATCGCTAAGACATTCAGACTATGGGTAAAGGGAAAACAGCTGTGAGGCTCAAAAACGACAAATGTGAGAAAAGGCCCCAGGTTTGTTTTGACACGGCAGACTCTCCATTTACCTTGAAGACGAACATCTCTCTCCTCAGTATGGCCACCGTGTTGAAGCCTCCGTCGCAGATGTTTGGTATGGCGTTAGGGTGGGACGGCCTATCTCCCGGGGGGAGCCTCGGAGGTCGTGTTTGCCTGTCGGGTTTGCGGGGGTCTGAGGGAGGATGGGAGCGTGGAGGGGGCGCCGTGGGCAGAGGCTTGGTGGGCTGGGGATTCTTATCAGGGGGCCCTGGAGGAAGTAAAGAGAAAATAAATCACACTTTTATTTTGCAGCATGTTGTTTTACGCCCAAACCGCTTTTTCAAAAGCTGTAGGGGGAGAAGAGGGGTGTAATAAATTACAGCTCAACAGATTATAAAGTAAAGACAACATGTTCTGATGGTGTAGACATTACCAATATTTCATCGATCAGTGGTGCAAAAATGAAGAGACTGGAGTCATTTAAAGTTCTGGCTACACTCAGCCTTAAAATAAACAATATGTTATTGCGCAATTTCAAGAGGAGAAAAAAAATATTGCACATTAAAAAATAATTGTTAACTGAATTTCGGGTAGCACAACTATTGATAACTTAGAAATCATCCTTTAAAACAAATGTCAGATTGGAATTTTTTAAATGCACCCTAAACTTTATCAAGTTCATCTCCATATTTAATAACTTCTGTTTCTGAAACCATGACTTTCTGTTTCCCTAGGACACAGAGCCTCATATATTGTAGCCAGTGGACACTGGGCTGGAGGAGGACCAACATCTATTGTGCCACTGCGCACAATGATCAATACGCTACATAAAGTGGAAAAGGTTTGAGAACTGCATCAACAAGTGGGTATCTTGGTGTTTCCTAGTCTCCATAGCAACCATTAGATGCTACCAACATATTAATACCAATACTTCCACACGTGGAATTTTCTCTTTGTTTTTTACATTAAACCCATAAAACATCTGTGGTCATAAAACATTAGTTAAACAACGGATGAACAGAAAAGCACCTCATGCCTGTTGTTAGGTATGGTGGGGGATCTGTGAAGCTGTGGAATTTTTGACCTCTTGGAAATATGAGATTTGAAACAGAAATCCTGTGCCCTGTACCATAAAACCTTTTTTACACCATGAGAATAACCAAAAATCTATTGGAAAATAAACATAGAAACAGTTCACCAGACACAAAATCAAGGTTCTTCCATGAGCAAGTCCAGTCCCTAGACCCAAAACCTATAAAAAGCAGCTCTAGCTTTAAAAATTTTTATTTTGGGCATTTGTTTTTTTACTGAATAAATGTAGGAAAATAAAAGGTAGATTTTTCTTTTCAGAGTGAGATTATACTTCTGCCAAAAGAAAAGCATGTCAGAAATCATTACCGGAGCCTGCCATTAAACCGAGCCAAGACTGGATGTGCCAATTAAAAGCAGTTTTAAACAAGTTTATCTAAAACTGGTATAAAACATCTTCAGAAAAACTTCATCGAAGTATTCTCTATGAGGGTTAGAGATGACAAAAAATATGACTTTTTCCTCATTGGATGTCTGAACATGGCTAAGTGCCATTCAACATTGATGAGATACATGAGAGATGGAGTGTGACGCATTCATGGGAAAAACAGAGAGAGAGGAGAAGGAGGCCGAAGGAGCGCAAACAAGTGGGTCGTGTGGATGAATAATTGAGCAAATGATGACGCGTGAATAACACACTCTGTAACTGTGAGGATATGAGTTGCCATGTGTTGATTGGGGTCACGTGGGGTGCCATGTGTTGATGCGGGAATAGATGAAAGATGCAAATGTGACAAATAACCCCAGACACCCTGTCCTGAAAACGTTTCATGCTGTGTAAACAGGGTTTTGGAAAAGGAAACGAACAAATTATCCTACTTTTGATGCCAACAAATCAGGACAGGTTAAAACTTACTGAATGTGTCAATTAGTAAACAGCAATTAACGAAAAAAACAAAATAACAATAAAAAGAGGCGTAGCATTAATCTAGCTGGATTATGATTCTGCCCAGTCGGCAAAACTCATCAGCTGACTCACATGATACTGATTCTGTTCCCTGACTGACTCCAATCCCCTGAAACACATCCCCAGATTAGTGGAGCCAAAGTACTGTGCAGTCATGTAAGCGTGACGAGATTCAGGGCCCGACAGACATGTCGACAAACTCGCAAATATTGCACACATGTTGGCGCAGAGCTGCGGTGACCGTGCTGATTCACAGATCACACATGAAAACAGAAGACGGGAATCTGAGCTGTGAATTTAGATAGCTTGCTGACGGATTACAGTGGTAATCTGTGAAATTATGTTTGGATAAAGCATATTTGTGCGACTAAATGAGACAAAAAAAGTGTGATTACGAAAGTAGTGCAGTGCACTCAAGGCATACAGAACAATGAATAACCTCATGTAGTGGTGTCTTGAGTGCTTTTTTAATCCTATGGGACAAGAGTAAGGACCTTTGGTACCCAAACGCATCACTGCAGAACATCAATACGTTTGTTTATTTTCACTTTAAAAGGTTATATTTTTTAATTAGCTTCAGTCTTAATCAGAATGATACTATTTTTATAAATGTAGCAAATACTGCTTTTAGCTACAGTATTCATGCCATTTTTGGCATAATCCCCTATTTTAAGAAAAAAATCAGAAAACATATTTTATGAAGCGCAGAATGGAGTATTTGGGTTGTTTAGTGTGTGTGTGTGTGTGTGTGTGTGTGTGTGTGTGTGCCTTATCCACAATATTTTTTTTCTTCTCTGCAATTCAGAACTGAGGGACTGAAATATACACCCTTACATCAGCTCTGATGTCAGTGGTTGGTAACTTCATGAACTTCAACCCAGAGGCTCAGACTGAAAAGGTAATCGTGAGTATCTTTAAGCAAAAACGTTGTCTGGACATTTGTGCTGAGGGTCTAAAGTGTAATGTCTATGAGTAATGTTTAAATTATGAAGGCGGCAGTTTTTAAACCTTGATCAAAAGAATTTACCTTTGGAAAACCTTGCACCATTAGAATCAACAAAGGGTAGAAGAGTGACAACAGAAAATAAAGAAATGGCTAAAAAGACTAAGTTGGGTCCTGGGGTCCCCACAGGGTTAAGGCTGGGACTGGGCTGAATAATGTTGGCATAATGATACATCCAGTCCACTAGTCGAGACGACACATGGCACTAGGATCACCTGAATAAGGGGACAGCATTTTATTAGTCTATATAGGGAACAACTATGTATCCTGTTTTTAAATTTATTTTTTAGAATAAAAGGTTTCACAAATTTTAAATTGTTTTAAAAATCTGTAATCTGTATAAAACAAAACAGTCAAGGTTTGGCTAGTTTTCAGTTTTCATACTTGTCTAGTTCTAAAAGGGTTATATGCCAAAGAAAAATACTGCATTTACAAATAAAACAAAGATTTCATGAATCTCAAAATGTAAAAAAAACAAAAAACTCTGTTTAGGGCAGAATTATCCATTTCAAATTAGTCCAGTCTAAGTATTTTAGATTTTGAATGAGAGATGATAATGACATTTGTCTTTAGCTTCAATGGATGCCCTATAATTGCTGCAACCTTACAGTACAGTAAGTGTTTATCTGTTTCTAACTCCGGGTCAAAAAATGGAGCCACACAGACAATTTAATTTTTTCAACCAAGCGTGGTCACCTCGGACCAAGAAGCTGTCCTTGTTCATTGACTCCATCACAGGAGTGAGCAATATGAAGTTAAAATCCTAGCACAATGATAACATTTTACATTTTGAAATTCAGTAACAACTTTCAGCACTGCATACTGTCTCCACCTCACAAAGACCTACTGCTCAGAAAATACCCCTTACATTTTCAGGTACATTCTGTGGTGAAACTGGACTGCAAAACATCACAAAATACCACCTTTAATTATTGAAACTTAAAGGTAGCGTTTTGAGTTTACATGCCCAATCAGAGGTTATCAATGTAATCAAACGAAATCTATCCCTTTAATCACGATAACAATAAACGGTACAATTAATTGCTCGTACCTACTTTACTACTTCCTGTCCTAATTAAAAATAAGAGTCTCAGACATAGATGTAGGGTATTAATCTTGAATCACACATCTTTGAGGAGGCAACAGGATATGGGCCGGAACTGTCTTCAAAAGGGCAGGAAGTCATTTTCCTCAAAGCTAATTGAGAAAAACATTAAATGTCCATGAATTAAAAAAAAGGAAATATTTTGCTTCAGATCTTAATGTGGTGTATGGTATGGATTTAAGTTTAACATTTTTTGCTACAAAGTCTTTCATTACTTTTTAACAACTGTCTTCAATAAACATCGTAACAGGAATATAAATGATCTAGAGAATAAAAACAACCAAGAGGCGTTTCTTCCCTAGAGAAAAGGCATGAGCTCTGGAGTAATAAAGAAACACTTCCACAAACTGCAGTCTCTCCTCACGGTTAGGCAAATCTAACTCGTGCTAAAAGTTGGATTCCCAGAGTTTCTTGTTTCAGTCTCCACATTCCTACTGCCTATAAAATTAAATTCGCAAACCCCACGTAAACCCATCTATGCCTCATTATACCATTCCATCTTCATCTAGACAGCCTTCACCTGGTCAAGTCTTCTCTTTGTAATCCATCTGTAAACCTCCCACCTTGTCCCTGTTTTGTTCCATGAGTTACATGGGTGTTGCCACAAGGAAGAAAACCAGGCCATCTGTAGCAGGGTAGAAACAAGGCTGAGAGGAGCTGCCATCACTCGTCCTGCCCTTCAACTCTTGGAAGAACGGAGGAAGGGGGAGGAGAAGAGACAAGTAAAACATAAGAGGGATGAGGAGAGATTTGATCGCTTGCCCGGGTCTGTCATTCCCATAGGGACGTGCCCTGACCATGTAGGCAGATGGCAGGTTGTTTTCTGTGAGTATGTGTGTGTATGCGAGTGTGTGCGTCTGTGTTCACTGAGTCGTCTCAGTGGAGTGGGACTAGTTTACAACGACAGCTGTAACTGACAACACCATCACTTTCCATCAACTCCACAAGTCAGACAGACTGGTAGTCGAGACAGCATCAGCATTCAGGATTTAAAAAAAATCTAATAAACACTTCATCGTCCAGATTAGATTAATTGGAAAGATCTAGTCACAGGTTACGAGCCAAAAATAAGAAACTTTGCTGGTGCTTACATAAATCCTTCACCATTTAATTGAATTTCACACATCTGCCCCGTAGACAAAACTCTCTGCTCTCAAAATAGGTATCAGCAAAGATGTGTACTGTAGGTGCTGCAGTGATGAAGAACCCTGTGGGCTTAAAGGTGGATCTTCATTTTTTATGTAATCTGCATGTAAGGAGATTTTAAGATCTGATGATTAAAACCTAGCAAACTCTTTCTTATGCACTAAGGAGCAAGTTTAGGAATGGCAGCTTTTTAAAAATTACTATGCCAGGGACTCCCTGCCCGAAGTTTACATGTTCCACCTGTGCATGAGTGGATTCTCTGTAGGTGTTCTGGCTTTCTCTCACTGTCCAGAGTTATGGATGTTAGGTTAATTAGCCACCCCAAATTGACTAAGGTGTCAAGGGTGGTCCCTACCCCTCGCACAATGACCCAATGATAAAGCAGGTATAGAAAAGAAGCAATTAAACTGAACTGGATCTTCTACACCACATTAAGGTTCTTTAAAACCAAGTGTAGGATTTATAAGACCTTTATTCTACTTGAGAAAACACAAATGAGCATCCTCAACCCCTTTTTGGCATTAGGACAACTTCAGGAAGATTAGAAAAGCATAAAAATCATAATACATGGACCAGTTAAACCTAGATTGAGTTACTGTACACTGATTGACGATTTTCCAAAACACAGTTTGTAATTCTTTCTTCTAGTTTGGTAATCAAACAAAAGGAGATTCTTGATTTTGCCCAAATTGCTGTCTTGTATCATTCCCGGAACCCAGTATAGTGTATCATCTTGCTTCATGAGCTGCAAGTATTGTCACACTTCCGAGTCAGAGTGAAGGAGAGGCTGCCTATGAAGAATTAGCATGCCATCATTTTTGCACTGAATTCATCTCTTCTCCAAAATAGACAGTAACCGGTGGAAATTTGGAACTGAATTGAATTACAGAGGACAAATCTAATACTCCAACAACCATGTCTCTGTTAGCTCGAGCCTCAGAACATGTGGAGTTCTGAACCGTCTGGATACCAACATTCAGACAATGGAATAAAAAAGTGCTGATAAAAGATGAGATCACTCAGGCATTTGATCCAAACAAACCAGATCATATAGAACTGTTACTTGTCGTGCAAGTCTTTCTGGATTTACCGAGTTTGCAGACAAGTATGAAGCAAAGGTTGATTTAACAAGATTTACAACTCATCTGTCAAGCTAAGGGATTAGAGAGAAATCATGACACTAGTCAGAAAGCTGTTGGCTCCCTTGTACATTGACTGCAGTTCGCCAAGTCCTTCAATTCAATGTGTCATCACACACCTACCCCAACATTTTTCATATCAACATGCAGATACAGTTTCAAAGTCTGTTGTGTCAGTGTTTGGAACATTTTCTTTTTGCATTATAATCAAGCTGGAGGGGTGGGGGGGCCTTACCGTAAATCTTCTGGATTCCCATCAGGTCATCCATGGGCAGCCTGAAGTTATCCGTGTCCATGTACTGGTAGAATGGAGCCATGATGGCTGTTGGATCGTTGGAGTGCTCGAGGCCCAGTGCGTGGCCGAGCTCGTGGACAGCTACCAGGAACAAATCGTTACCTGGGAACAGAAAGAAGAGGAGGGAGTGAGCGGAAAGATGGAGTAGCTCTGTGTTCAGTGCTGCTTTTTGGTCCTGCTTCTGGCAGTGAATTGTTTTGTAGCATCTTATGTCCCTCACAAGCAAACAGAGATGAATAAAAATCTTGGCCAGCCTTGGGGGTTCTTTTTTTGGTCACCTTGCAGCTTGTCAGGTTGCACCTGTTCTGGTTGGCAGTGCTAATGTAGCTGGTGGAAATACAGCCAACTTTTCCAAGTGCTGTACTGACTAGTGGAAAAAAAGAGATGCTATAAAAGAATAGTTTTGGGTATTTCACATTTAGAAAGTAAAGCAGTCCCTGTATGGCTCTAAAGTGACCAAGGATAGACAGATGGTCTACTTTCACTGCACTGAAATGCTAAGACTTTATTAGGTATACCCTTATATGAATACAAACACAAATTCACCTTTACTGGGAAAAGAAAATGCTTTACTTAGTCATTAGCCTTAAACAGAGGGAAGCCGATGACCTTTTTGAGACAGAGTAAGTGTATTTTACTGGGATTTCAAATAATAACTCGACACTAAAACTTGAATAATCGCAATGTTTTACTCTGATACTCCTAATTTATAGCAAGTTCAACCATTAGCTTTTAAAGTGTTAGATTTAATAAAACAGCTAATACGTAAAAAAGTTAAACTAGATATATTTTTAGGGCTATCAAAGTCATCTTTTCTCACTTTCATGAGCAAAAACCTCTTTGTTTCCATCTTGCATCACTTATTGCAAAATTCAGAACCGTGATGGTTAAATGTAGAAATTTGATTTCACTTTAAACATTTAAATGTTGCCCCATCGATGCTCTCCCGGCTCCCACCTTGCCTGTCTTTTACCCTCTCTCTTTTTTATCACACTCGACAGGAATGGAAAGGAGCATCACTTATTTATTGCAATTCCTAGTAAAGCGAGGCACTTATCGGCTGCAAATCTGTCACAAGAATAACACATCAGCGGACGGACCCACCGATTCAGATCACTTTCAAGAAGGTACAGAATTTACAAACCGGGCCGGATCACTCAAATGGCTTTAATTGGGATGCTCTGAGTGATACTTGACTCCATAAATGTCAGCGAGTTTTTACAGTCTTGATGGGAAGTCATCTGCAGCCAGAAAAGTCCTCAGATGACAATAGAAAATTTACACAAGCTTGTAATATCGAACAAGCATCTAGAGGTGTGGTTTATATCAAACAAAGAGAGGTAGAGACTTTTAATATGTGGAAAAAGGAAAGTAAAACCGCTCAATATTGTTCAAGACATGTGTCTCAGAGAGAGACGGTCATTCATGGCAAGCACACTGTGACAGAAGACTGGCTCATTTAATCACACGTGACCATAATGCAAAACAGTCCTCAAAGATATTTTAGCCTCAGAACACTGACAGTCAGATAAAATCAACTCCTAGTGTGACAGAAGTAAAATATTTAGGAGGCCATTTTCTAAAGTGAGAAATGAAATGTGTGTACATTTGCAAGTCTTATCTGTTGGTGTGGATATCTTTTCATGAAGGTTCGAGACAAGGGCTGTAGGTTACAGAATGTGAAGTCATTTTGACTTTATAATCACACCTGGGCACGAGCCAGTTTCAGGTATCCAAAAAGTGCAGCCATGGATTTTAAAATAGAAAAAATGGCTTTGTGCTGTTCCTGAGGTTGCCTGAGGTTTTCTCCAGTTATGGAGCACCCTCCTCCACCCATTGCTGAAATATTTCAGCTTGCTAAAACAAAAAAAAGGACTGTCTTTGTTTTGATATTAAATGACCACCACCCATGTTTTGAAACATATTGTTGCAACATGTCTGAAATGTTAACAGCACACTGTAGGCTTGCTAACCTTACTGACTGACAATGTGACATCAGCCTTCAAGGCACCTAAAGTTCATTTAAAACAAGTAGAATGGCAGAAAATAAACAATAACAGAAATGTTTACTGTAGAACAGGCCAGAAAGATATCAGAAAATCATAAATGGCTAGTTCAATTATTGAGTATTTCATAGTCAATTAACTTATGGTTTACAAGTCTTTTCCTTCTTTACAAGTATCCACAATGTCCCCACCACTCTCCTGGAGCTTTAGCACATTTTACATGCATATCTATCTTAGGAGTGGGTGTAAAACACAGTTCAAATTCATCCAAATGGGCAAATGTAATATTAACAAGCAAAGGTTAAATTTATGGAATATCCAAAAGTTCCCAAATATCACATTCAGGCACTCCATTGAAAATGCAATACCGATTACAAATATTAGGCAACTCTACAGAACAATTACCCTCAAAATCTATCTCCTGCTACCTTGTAGTCATTTTAATTAGGTTTTTCACCACTGTGTGCATGTGCTTAAATATTCTCAATATGACAAGTTTAACTTTTGACCTCACTACTTGACACTTGAAGTAGAAAGTCAACCTTTATGTTGAAAATGCCAGTACAAGAAATAGGTGACCCAGATTTCAAACAGCAAGCTTTTTCTGTCATAATGTGTACAGACAAAATACATAAATAACTTAATAATTAACTAAATAAATAAATAAATAATAATAATAATAGGTTTAGGTTTAACAACCTTTTATGTCAATATGTGCCAGAATTTTTGCAACAATAGTAGTAGTAATGGTTAGGTTCCAATTTTTGTAAAACAAAAAAACAAAACTAGATTCTCTTTTAGATTAGATTAGATTTTTTACTTTTCTCTTTAAATTCTACAAGATGAAAGAAGGATATTGTTTGTCCTCAGAATCTCTTGCCAACCCCTGGCTAATCAGACATAAACACATTGCTTAAAAAACAAGTACAACTACTGAAGGAGTAAACCTTTAAAGAGCTCAGGAAACGTGCTGATTTTTCAGCTCCACTGGTGTGGTCAGTTAAGCTAAAATAAAATAAAAACATAAAAAAATCATTTGTAGGACACATTTTAATGGACACTTCATTAATGTGCAGGATGTGTCATCCACATTTTTCTTGTGCTTTTTGCTTTAAGCATCAAATTTATATTCAGCTCTTACAGTTACGCATAAAAACAAACAGTCTGAGTCTTGTTTTGAGTCTCCAGCTGCGGTATTCCGAAGATGTTCTGACCATGTTTATCAAATGAATCAAATGAATTAATTACTATCCACAAAGAGTACTAATTAAAGTAAATAAAACAATGTACACATTAGGCATGGCCTATATAACGGTTTTAAACCCCCCCCCCCCCCAAAAAAAAATCTGCCTCAGCATTCATTTTGTTTAAAGAGCTGGAGTGACTGGAGACTTCACTAGAATGTAGGGTACAAAGTAATGACATGCCCGTAGCCCCACCTTTTGCTGCACATTGAAGTCTATTACATATTTTGTTTTTACCAGAAATTCAAATTTGGCATTATTGGCCATGCTTGTTATGCTTACTCTATGAAGAGAATACATGTTTTTTACCTTTCTTCTCTTCATAGAGCAAGAAAGGTTTCTTATTATATGCTAAAAATATATATACTTTCAATTTTTGTTTTCATAAGTCTATGTATCAAAATTACAATGGCTATATGTGGCATATATACATTCCAAATAATAATTAATATGCTATGTTATTCTGACATGTTTAAAAAAAAAAAAGGATATTGTTATACAGTTTTAATTTAAATTGCCTACTACACACAATGTAGTAATTAATGAAAAATGTCTGAAAAGCTCTGAATCAGTCTTGTTTTATTTATTTATTTTTTCATTTTAAAAGTGAATGTAGTACAAACACATGCCAGCACTGTAAAGTCTGATTCTACACTTGCTCGGGTCACATCTGTGGTACAAAAAGATTGATGGGCTGCCTTTGTCGTTTTCCATCTCAGTCTTCAGTCAGCCAAGATGTCTCTTGGGTCAGCTCTGAGGTCACCATTGTCACTTTGTTTCAGTCGCTTATGTAGCTCAAAGTGTAGACAGGATGTCACATCGGACCACCCGGGGGCCATAAGTACAACTAATTATCGACTGATGGGTTTACTACATGGACATAAAGAGCACGGAAGGGTGGGTAGAGATGAGGCTGATGAAGGAAGATGAAACACACAAAGAGCGAGGGGACTGTAAACAAATAAGATAAAACAATGGGGCAAAAAAGTTTGGATGCAGTAGCAGATAAGTGGGAGAAAAAGATTCTGGAGCAGATGAGCCAAGAGATAAAAAGGTGGTGTAAACTACGGAGAAAGGGCGTTAGGAGTGATAGCTATGTGAGGAACAGTGGGTAAAAACCTGAACTGAGACGAGGAAAATGATAAGGCTCGGCTCGATTTGTCTTGTACGAAGTTCCTGGGTTGGCGCGATCACCAAAGAGGGAGATGATGAATTATACAACTCTAACCTTTGACCGATGCATTTATAACATCACCCTCCTGTCAGGGAACCCAAACACACACGTAAAGCAGAAAATAGAGCCTACATAAACAATGCATGACATGAAATACATCGCAAAGCTACTCAGGGCTTGTGTGGCAACCCACTCAGAGCACCATTTTCTTTTACTTGTCGTTCAGAAGCAAGAGCGCTTATCACAGGGCGATTCATCATCCCTGTATCTGCTGGTTTAGCATAAAATTTGCTTCTATTTAAAGCATGAAAGCTATTTTTGAAGTGGAAAAATGGTTCAAAATCACCTCTGGGTTTATTATTATTATTATGCAGTTTATTTTTTGTTACATAAAGTGGGCAATGATCACAGTGGCAGCCCGAGGCAGCCGCAGTCTTGCAGAGACTCAGCTCAGGATAGGTCAAGGTTGCTGCTAATGAGATAGTGTAGCTGAGAAGAAAGGAAAAAAACGGAGAGATAAAGAGGGGGAAGATGGAGTAGAAGAGGGAAGAGGCTGGAGATTTATGATCACATGTGCCTTGCTTTGCCTTTCCCCACCGGGTTCGCAGCAAAGTAAACAGGACTTTTGATTATAAACCTGAACCCTCAGGCAGGCTGTTCTCCATTATTTACCAGCTCCCTGTGCATGCTGCTGCTGCAAATTGTCAGCTGGTTGGAGGGGCGCAAGCGACATGACAAGACTGGATATGAGACATAACCGTACAAATAACAACAAAGGAATCTCACAAATCACATGCAGGGGCTCTTGTCGATGCTGTTCAGCAGCTTTAATAGCCCAGGCTGTCGGCAGGTGCCTGCAAGAGCCCGTAACAATGCCTGACACTTCGCTGCTTAACTAAGCGGCCCCCCCGGTTCACCTGATACATGACATCTAACAAAAGAAGAAAAAAAAAAGCCGGAGCTGCCCAGCAGGCTGGCCGCCTCTTGCTTCCTCTGAACTTACTATCCTTCACTTTTAAATTCTCAATGTGACACTTTGTTCTTTATTTTTTGTCTCGTGTAAGCAAATCTAGAGAGCCACTAAGTTTCCAACCCCCCCCCCCGTGGCATTACCATCATCTTAAAGACCCTACAAAAAAGTAACAACAGCTTTTCCTCTGCTGTCTGTCCTAACGGGGGCATCCAGCAGAGATGAACAATGTCTAATTCCTCCACGCTTTTTGTCGAAAAATACAGCCTCAGCTGCTAGGCTGTGTCATGTCGCCCAAGAGTTAGCAAACATAAGCACTCCCTTTGTCCCAGAGGAGCTCAGATGTTTTCCCCATTGTTCAGCTCCCACAAGTCCCTCAGCACCTGACACTACGCTTTCAGGAAAGGACCTAAAGTTTTCCAGTGTTAAATGTTTCAGCAAGTAGAATACAACAAACGCAACAGAAGCTGCTTCACTGGGATCAATCAGCAGATAAGTGAAAAAAAACAAAAATAGTCGTCTATGGTAATAGTTGTGATAAATCTATATTCACCTCCCTCTGGCGCCTCAGACATTACTGTGCTTTCAACATTCTATGGACCTTTGGCATCTTTAGCGTCTATCAACTGAGTTATGGTGGGTATTTACAGCAGTAAAACTCCATCCAACAGGCTGAATATGATATTAGCATTCATTCCTGACACTTGGAATATAGATATTGGACACACTGATATTGCGATAACACATTTGCAACATCCTGTGCCGCCCTACAAAAAAGATTTTCAATCTGTGCTTCTCTTTGAATTTTGCAGAACGCGTTTGCCTTATGTCTGCGGTTCCATAGCAATCGATCACATTTATATAATTTTATTTGGATTTAAATATTTAGACATAATGTATATCTTTCTTCAAAATTGGTACTTTAAGTGGAACTACGCCAGACCTTGTTTTTGCTTTTCAAGTCTTCTTTTCTATCGAAGAGAGACCTGTACTGCTGATCCATCCTAAACAGAACCTCTTCTTTGTTCCCAATGAGAAACGACCCTCACTGGTGTGTGTGGGAACACCCACCCCATTTCAAAAACAGCGACGAACTAAAGTAGGGATCTTTTATCATCTACTTGTTGACAAAAACTGATGAATTATCCTGTTGGCTCTAAAACGTTGAGTTTCTCTTCTCTTCTCCATTGTCCTCTTCCCGTCTTAGATTAAAACCCCAAATCATGATCTATATTAACTTTTCCTTTTTGGCTTCTGAAGTCTTTTGCTAATTTTTAGGTTCTTAATCATTTTAATTAAAATACCTTGAGTGCTATTGTAATGATTATTACCCTCTCATTGATAAGTAGTATATAGATTAAGTTAATGTTTACCTTTCTTTAGTCTTTAGTAAATTGGTAGCAAATAGACATTAGCTGATTTATGGCAGACTATGGGGTTATTGGTTTGTGTCACATATTAAGATATTTTCTCAAAAATATCTAATGTTTAGTTAAATGTAAAAAATGTCCATGTTGATTTTTTTATTTTTCGCTTAAATATGACAATCCTGAAAATGTCTTAAATCTCCTCTTCTTTTAAGTGCAATTATAATGATAGATATGAAAGATTATGAATGAATTAATTAATACTTTATTGATCCCATGAGGGGAAATTCAGTTTTATGATATAGTTTAGAACACCAATAAATTTATTTACATTACATTTACATTAACGTAGCGTATTAATGCCATATTAACTTTTAGCTAACTTTTGTCTCCCAAACAGCTGTCTGATTTTACCTATATAATGCATTAGAACAGATCACTAATAATAATCTCATGGAGCTCCTACAATCATCTGTGACTGTATCATATGCTGACTGATAGCTCAACAGTGTGGGAGGAAAAGGAAAAGGAAGAACCAGGAGAAAGCTTATAATACTGACATTAGGTGTTTGTTCAGGCCAGGGCGTTAAGAAAAATCAGAGCAACCTTGACCCTGAAGCAAGCTGGAGATCCAGTTTGCCAAGTGAGAGGGAAAATCAGATTCCAAAGGTGGCAGCCCAAACAGTCAACCACACAGGGAAGTCTGTGAGGGAGAGTTGGGCTGTCCAGGAGTGCTGCGCTGTACTGAAAAGCAGCCAGAGGATCTCAGCCCAGTGGTCCGGTGCTTGGCTTAGAGGCGCCCGAGGCACGCACTCTGCTCGCTGTCCAACCAGAGCTGTGTTCTTGATTTGACAGAGTGGCCATTGTGAAGGATTCAGCCAAAGTACAACGATTACATTCTGCTCCTTTTATTTTCACACCCTCTCTGCTTCCAGCAACCCCTCACAGGACAGAAAAGAAACACGCAGAGTACCATTTGGTGCATTTTCCCAAATTAACTTTGAACACAACCAGTGTTAACGCAGGAAGCTTTCAGATGTCATCGTCCTCCTAAAAACATCCTTAAAATCTTCTCTCCCTCTGAACTAGTATAAAGAAATCTGAAATAATTTTAGAAAACAGTCTTGCTTTTTATTTTAAAATAAGAAAAAGGCTGCACTATTTGAATGCATATAGAGTTTGTGAAAAAAGCCATCTCTAGTTCCCTTTTCTTTTCTTAGCCAGTCGTCTCGCTCTGGGCTGTTGACACTGATCGAGCGACACTTGTGCAGCCGAATCTATTACACTTAATTCTCACGAGCTTGTCAGAGAACGAAACGGCAGCTGATGAGAGCTCCATATGCACACCGGAGTAATTATTTATTTACAAAGACTGCTGGGGAATGAAATCCGGCGAATGGAAAGCAGCCAGGGGTTTGAAAATTGTCCGTTTCTGTGCAGTGGTGGTAAACAAATCAAAATAAAAGAGCGATACAATGCTACAAAAGGAACAGACGCTTTTTCTTTGTCAGATTTGTCTTTGGGGAGCCCCAAAGACAGGCATGTTTACAATGGAACGTTATTTTTTATTAATTCATTGGTCATGGTAAGCTGAAGGATTGTGGGTAAGTGTTTGCATTTATGCATAACGGTGGTGGATATATACTAGTTACCTCAACACAAAAATGCTGGGATAAATCTTCTTTGGCACAAAGTATCCATGTAAGAGTTGCTGCTAAACTTTTAGATAAAGTTACAACAATTTTAACAACAAGCCAGAGTCCTCACTTGAATGTGATCGAGAATCTGCAAAGGGAGCCAAAGATTCGAGTGAGGCCGTCCAACCTCAAAAACTTACGACTTATCACCAAAGATACATTTTATTGCTATAATATAGATTTTTTTCATGTATTATTATAATAGTTTAAACCGTTTGTATTTTTATTGGTCTATGCAAATTTGTTGGTTGTCATAACCAGATTTAGGTAATATTTGTTCAGTTTAACATCATTGACTCACAAGCGATGTTCCGGGAAACAGTTGTATACATTTTAACATCAGATATGAAGTTTCTTCAGCAAAAAAGTCTGAATTACGAAGATTTTATTCAAGAATCTGCACACTCCATGGCTGTTGCCTGAAATAAATATAGATACATGCTTCCACTGCAAAATTTATCGTACTCTCTTTTCTGCATTCATAAACACACTTAAAATAGCAAAGGTCTCTTGAAAGGGTTCCATATCAGCTGTCACTTTAAGCTTCTTCAATGATGTTGACACATCTGATGTTTTTAAAATCCGCAGAACTGAGGTTTTATATTTCTAAAGCTATTTCAAATGTTTCAACTCCGAAAACAAGCCCCTCTCCTCCTTAAGCTTCCTGTCCAGTTAAAGTATTCATAAATACAACTATACATGTTTCCAAAACAGAATAAAAAGACATTTTAACTGTACTGTTTCTAAAAAGTCAAACTTGGCTACATATGTCAATCCTAACAATGTAAAAAAAAATTACTTAACATAAGTTGAATCAAAAGTGATACTCCTTCAAGAGTGAGAAAACTGTACATTGACATAAAAGCACCTACCCTCAGCGGGGTTGTTTACACTTTTTGTTTGCTAGGCATAATGCTCACGAAGATCTGACAGCTGCTGAGTGACTAGGAGGAGGCCTCCCCGAGTCCCTGAAATGTGCACCTCTGACACTGCATGGGTGTGTGTGTAAGTATATTCATGCGCGGGGGCGGAAGAGAGTAACGCCACCCACGTGGAAAGTTGATGCTGTTGCCAGTGGGCGGCCATCTATTTCTAGTGGCGGCCTGGTGGGCGGGAGCGCATGGTGATATCTTTGCTTTTGTTTTCTCCTCACTTCATCTAATTTTCAGCGGGGTAAAGTGTGAAAGCAATGATCTAAATCCATTTTGTCTCTCCAAAATCGGCAGTCGGAAACGCGGTTATGTAACTCCTAAAGCTATACGCGCCACAATAAATAAGGTGTTAAAAACGGCAGTATCCGGCAAATCCGACAGAAAACCTGATCTCACACTGGTCCATAACTAATCCCTAAACCTTTATCTGATTTTGATTAAACTCAAAAAAGCATATCAAATGACATGTTGTTAGTTGATGCGTTTTTAGACCAAAATGGTGAGAGCACTTAGTTTTGATGCATTTGATTGATTTTCATTATTTAGCCTGCTGATCAGCGCCAATCCGTGGCGGAAAATATACCCCTTATATTACCTGACTGTTGTTTCAAATCTTTTTTACTACATTGTATCAATGCTACATCATGCAATGTCAACTGTCACACAGCATCCTTAGAGATAAACTGCTCTCACTGTAATCTGTTCTTCCCTTACCCTTGGAATGTATGTGCTGTGCTTTCTGAGCCATTTCGGCTCCTTTGTCCTCCTACAAGCTTTTCTACTTACAGTAACTTAGCCAACGGTACAGTTTCAACCACCATGCCGGATGTTGTTGAGCCCATCCATATGTTTTTACTGAAAGATGTAGATCCACCGTCGTAGTAAGAAAAGTATTTCATTCTCTGAGTTCATTTCCTCTGAGAGGTAGTGAAGCGGAGACAAAGCGGAGAAGATTGAGACAAGGATAGAGTGAAGGAGATAAGGAAGATTTCAAAAAAACTTTACTGTAGGTGCTGAATGATGAGTCTTTCTGAGCGCCATAACCTGAGAAGAATGAGGAATTACTGCATCTGCAAAGAAGGTGATTAACTGCGTTGACTGCCGAACTAAAGGACGAATTTGTGTGAATTCATTCACACAATGATCACTGATCACACCAAGATCTAGGATTTTATTTCTTTAACTTTATCAGAGGAAGGTTTTAAATCTTTCTTTACCATTTAAATATTTTGAGGATTTTGGAAAAAAGTCCAGAATAAATCAAGTAATATAAAAATCTATTGTCTTATACAGATGACAAGCTTATTTTTTTTACTAAAAAAGGAGTTTTAAAATACTTAATGGATGATGTAGCTGGGAGTTATATTATTTGAGTAGGGAAAGGTCTGCACACTTGATTTTCTCCTTTTTAATCACAATGTTTTGATCAAAAAAGAAACAGAAAAAAGCCCCACTAAAAAATAAAGTTAGCCTTTTTCCATGGACACATTTAAATATTTTTAATGCCTGCACCTTTATCTAATTAAAATTAAAATTACATGATTAAAACATCTCTCAATTTTCTAAGAAGACTCACACAGATGCTAGAGTTTTACATTATTAGCAAATTATGAAAAAAGTTTTTTTTAAATACATTTTCAGTGCTTTGTCTGGTCTGACAAAAATATTATTGTAATCCAATTACCAACACAAGGTAGCATAAGCAAAAAAACTAAAAACTTTTAAGGCTCAAGACTGAATAACACTAAATATGCCATAACAGACACTTCCATTTACTAAAATAATAAAATGTTGCATTAGTTTAGAATATTGCAAGTCTTTTCAAGCTTTAGCAGAAATTTCCTCAATATTTAAAATACAGTATCTAAAGTCAGTTAAAAATGTTGAATATTTAACATTATCAAGCTACTTCCTCCTTCGTCAACACGAAAATAAACTTCCTGACACCATGAAACCAGACAGGCACCAATGCAAAAAGAATGTAACTATTTGAACCAAATTATACCTAAAAAAAAATCATGTCTTGCTGGAATGGAATGAAAAACCCAAACACCAGCTGGACCTTTTTTGCAGACACATTGGCTAAAAAAAGAGATTGATAAGAAATCTGAATGCATGACGATGAACAGACAGGGTGACCGTAGTCGGACAGCAGACAGAGGGACCTCACTCCCCAGACGCGCTCTACTTCCTGAAGCTTTGTCCAAACAACATACAGACGCATTCTTTCTGGGACTTGGAAAAAACATATGCTGTAAATCAAACATCTGGATAACAACGCAAAGTTACTCGCTCCTAATTGTTCTACCCAGGGGAAGAGCTTCAGGGGGGCAAGGGGGGCGGCATGCACGCAGCCCGTGAGTCAGGTGGGCCCCAGCTGTGTGGTGGATGATCGGGGATTTAAGAGGACAGGCCCCCCTAATATCTATATACTGATAAACTTAAAAAGTAGAAATCGGCAGTACAAATGTTCCCTGTGTAACTTATTGCAGGGTTTATATAGATTGTCCAGTCAGGGTTGAGTCATGGTTGCTAAGGATCTTACAAGAGGGACTGACTTTAGTGATGTAGTAGGTGTAAAATATTGAATAAATTGTTTTCCTGCATGACTGGCCTCATTTTCACTCTCACATGTAGCTTTATACGCAGAAATTTACAAGTGGATTGCCGATTTTGTGTCCAAGTGCATTTTGGGTAAAACTCGTCACCAGCCGTCCACTAACTTCATCATCTGTCACTTGTCAACAGCAAACTAGGTGTAATATTTTTTACAGACTTAAGTTAACATGAGTGGTACTTATAAGCATAAAAGTGGATCGGCAAAGCGAAAAGAAAAGGAAAAAAAGAGAGCAAGAAAAAGCCAAGTTACAAAAACTGGACACATATTTTGTTCGTTGTCCTGGAGATGAACCTGACTTTTTGTTGGCAGCAATTCAGGCCTGCCAAAACTACCAGGACAGCCAGGGAGTCAAGTTAATTACAGGTAGCAATTCTAAGAATAACTATAAAACAATATGTGAGCTAGTTCTAAATTGTTAGTGGTTGTAAATTGTAGTAGCCCAGCCGCCTAGCTTATATCCCCTTCTTTCTCTCCCGGCGTTATAGCGGTGATGTCAGGGACTCAGCAGTTGCTAGCTGCTCCAGGGTAGAACCAGATCTGGTGCCTGATCAACAGCCCCCCTCCTCATACGCACTGGACACTGGAAATGAAAGCAGAAGCAAGTCTCCTCCCACTGCAGGTGACAAGCAGACCGTGGATGATGAAAACCCTCCTCTGGAATGTTTTCCGACTGATCGGGCCAATTTTTCTGAAAACATCCAGGACGTCAACATTAAAAGATACATCCTCAAGATGGGCCCATGCAGACCCAAAGGTCCATTTCCCACTGATAACGACAATCGTTTTTTTTTCGGAAAGTTATAACACCTCTACCACTAAAGTTGGAAATGAAACTTCCCCGCAGCTGGATGTGCTATTCCCCCAAATTAGACTGGTGTTACTGTGAGCCTTGCTGGCTTTTTGCCAACCGTAATGCTCCGTATTACAACAATGCATGGGTAAACGGAATAAGAGACTGGAAACATCTGTCTGCCAAAGTTGAGAAGCATGAATCCACGCAAATACATCTAGGTGCATGCATAGTATACGAGCAGTGGAAACTCAACAGCACAATAGACGCTGAAATGGAGAGGAATGTGCGCAATGCAGCCTTGTTTTGGAGACAGGTCCTGGAGCGCATTATAAATGTCACCCTAACTCTGACTTCATGCAACCTGGCATTCAGGGGGCACAGGGAAGTTTTAGGTCAGGGAAATCCTGGCAACTTTCTGTCAATAGTCGAGTTATTAGCTCGCTATGACCCTGTCTTGAAAGAACTAATTAGCCGACCAGAAGGGTCAGTGAAATGCCTAAGTCACCAGATTCAAGATGAGATTATTTACATCCTGTCTCAACGAGTGAAAGCTGACATAATTAATGAAATAAACGAAGCCCCGTTTTATTCCATTATCATGGACACGACGCAAGATGTGTCAAAGACAGACCAGCTGAGCCAGGTGTACTGTTACTTAACTGTTGTTAAGAATGACATGGATATTGCAACAGATACAAAGATCCATGAAGCGTTTTTGGGTTTTGAAGTAACTGTGGGCTCATCAGCGTCAGAGCTTGAAAACCAAATCTTGAAGTCTATAGAGAAAAATGGAATAGATCTGTCAAAATGCCGCGGACAGGGCTATGATGGGGCCGCGAATATGAGTGGTGTGTATTCAGGCGTACAGGCCAGAATAACAGAGAGGGAGCCCCTTGCCCGTTACGTTCATTGCGCTGCTTATAATCTCAACCTTGCTCTCAACGACTCTGTTAAAAATGTCCCTGGAGTGAAGCAGTTCTATGACACTGTGGAGAACCTGTACAACTTTTTTGGTCACAGTATAAAATGATGGGCGCTCCTCGGTGAGTTAATGACGCCAGAGAGCAGAACTGTCACATTAAAACGCCTCTGTCCCACTCACTGGTCATCTCGCCATGATGCGCTTTTTGCTTTAAGGCACAGATATGGAGACATTATAAGAGCTCTCGTCAAAATATCCCTGACCAGTGACAAAAAAGAGGAGCGTAGTGAAGCAAGTGCGCTCAAGAATGCCATAAGCAAATTTTCTTTCATATTTTTGGTCAACATGCAAACCAAAATTCTTGAGTGTATAAACGCTGCCTCACAATTACTGCAAGCTAAGAACAGTGATATTCTGAAAGCATCTACCCTTCTGCAAAACGCCATCAGTGTTTTGAAGGAGTTTAGGGAGCAATTTGATGAGGCTAAGTCTGCCTCTCTTGCTCTAGATACAAAATGGGGAGGTCAAACGCAGTTTGAAGCAACCAGGGCCAGAAAAGTTAAGCGTCACTTTGATGAACTTTCTGAAGACAGCCGCCTCACTGACGCAGAGAGCAACTTTCGGGTGAACGTGTTCAATGCCTGCCTTGATATTATCATCCAGCAACTGTCCCAAAGATTCACCAGCTTAAATGGAACTGTAAATATGTTTGAGGTAATTCATCCTCTCACACTACTGCATGCAGGAGATGAGGAGTTATACCAAGCTGCCCGGCGGCTTAGTGATCACTAGAGTCGGGACATCGCCCCCAGCTTCCCTGGCCAGCTGCTCTGTTTTAGAACTTCTTTCAGGGACCAGATAAAAAAGCAAAAGTCTGTTGCGGATCTGGGAAAAAAGCTCCTTGTCAACCACCCAGCAGTAACTTCTTCATTCAGTGAAGTTTGCACCGCCCTCCTTTTATTTTTGACACTCCCCGTCACCGTTGCAACCTCTGAGCGCTCATTTTCCAAGTTAAAACTCATTAAAAACCACTTGAGGAGCACAGTGAGACAAGAGAGACTGACTGGACTTGCCATGTTGTCCATAGAGAATGAGAGAGCAAAGAAACTGGACATACAGAGCATCGTGGACGAGTTCGCGGAGTGCAAGGCTCGTCATATGCCCTTCAAATAGTGGCTAGCAGGCCTATATTGAAATTGTGTTTGTTAAGATGTGGGCCGATGTGCCAGTTTGACTAACCTTTATTGATACACGCTCTGAGTTAAAATAGTTAAAGTGGGTGTCAAAATGATGCAGTTGCTATCCGGGGTGCTTAACTGCATTGGATTTGTTTTATTAGCCTATTACTGAGCACGTAGCCTGTTTGTGTTGTTCTCTTGGTTTGTTATAGGCTACCTTATGTCGGTTTGATGGACTTCAAAATAACATAGTCGCTCTGTGTAGCCGAAGCTTGTAAGTCCCGCTGTTGCGGGCATTTGTATGTTGTAAAATGATGTTATCATCTTCACATGATTGTATGATTGTTCTGTCTTATGTGTTTAAGTTATATGTTCTGCAGCACAGGAACCTGCTGAAAAACAGTTTCAAACTGAGTCAGGCACGATTGTTTTAATATTTTCCTGTTTAATAAATGAAACGAATAAATCATGAGCTTTATTATTTGGGTTCAAAGGGCCCGGTCAGTTGCTCCGCCCCCAGCCCGGTTCTGATTCGTTCCGCTAGTGGTTCTACCACATGCTACAAAAAAACTGTTCAGTCAAAAAATTTCAGTCATTTCAATTCAACAAGTGCAAAGTATATGCAGTCATCAATTCAATTCAATTCAGTTTATTTATATAGCACCAATTCACAACAGATGTCATACACACATTGTAATTATTTTCATTCATTTGGATCATCATAGCTTATAGGTGATGAAAGTCCAAAATTCTGTTTCTAAGAAAATCTGATTATTACTAAAGACCTGATTGAAAATTGAGTGGAAGGAAAATTAGTGTGATCGCAAAAAGGTGCACAAGCAGGTGAAAGCTTTGAAATTATAGTGAAGCAAAGCCCGTTGTATGGTTTGGGACGGATGTAATAACTGATGCAAAAGGGCATTCAAGCAATGACTGAGTGCCTATTCTGTTCAGTCAGAAAAACTTTTCAGTAGCTGACTTTTTTATAAAAAAAAAAAAGGTTATTTAATAGATTGTGAAACTGAATTTCCAGTTTTTATTAGGTGTAAGTCATAACAATAAAAAATGAAATTCCTGGGGGAACTTTTTTTTTCTGTGAGATTCTAATTTATTGGATGCACCTGTGAATGTAATCGGATCAATGAAATATACAGAAATAAATTTCCTTGTCGCTGTGTGATCAATTCTGGTCAAGCAGCATTTGTATATCTAGATAGTATACGTTTTTTATTTTGATAGTTTTAAAGTGACGCAGGTGCATCACATGTAATTCCATCTAAAGACACCAACGTCGGGGAGAAGATGTGAAGCAAGGAGGAGTGAGGAATAACAGAAAAACAGACACAGGAAGGAAAAGACAGAGTGCACTGCTGCCTCCTCATCGCTCAGTAGGAGAAGAAAACTAAAAATAAACCTGCAAGGACACCATATGCTCCTCTATTTCTCAACAACTCTTTATCTTTCCTCTTCTTGTACTCTACCTGCCTCTAGTATCTCTCATTTCCTCTGCACCCCTCTCTGTCCCTCTTCTTCATTTCTTTTCATTTCTTGACTCCACAGACCCAGCTCCACGGAACAAGGAATATGTGCCCTGCTGAGAAGCTGAAAATTGATCTCCTTTCATTGTTGGAGGGTAAAAAAACATCCAAAATGACAGCTGCTTTGAATGTGCCATCTCGTAAGGGGATTGGACATCGATGATAAACCATTCTGGGAATCGACGTCTGGGGAGACAAGCTTTCTCCCGCGACCATCAATCAATCAGTTGATGGAAGTCGATGCTGTTCCAGCTTCATCAAAGTGGGCCAATCCTGATTCTGTTGTCTGGTGCCCCAGCAACCCAGCTTCTGCTGTCCAATCCTAGTACCTGGAAACATAAATTATTCCTTTTTTTCTTTTTCCAGATGGTGACTACTTGTTTTTCAAACCTCTTTGGTTCATTTTGGAAGCATGGCTGAGGAAAATAATAAAGCTCTTAAATCTCTCATTTCCTATGTACAGATTTCAGTCAGATGCCTCTCTGCTACATCGTTTCCTCTGATGCTACTGGAGGCCCTTCAAGACATACCAGGCCTTAAACGATCTCCTTGGGTGAAACTGGATGTTTGTGTGCAGTCACAGTATGCAAGTGATGATTGCTTTTTCTATTGCAGAGCTATTTCTGTAAAGTTAAAAAGAAAAAGCTCCAGTGAGTCGGGAAATCTGAATGAAAACCAGCTTATCTGTTCTTACATGAATTGCTTTAGTTTTGCAGACAAACACAAAAGCCTCACACCGAAGATGACCATGTGATAAACCACAAATCAGCAATGGCTTGTTTGACTTTTCTGACTAGCAAGAAAAAAAGGAAAGAAAAATTAACTATGAAAAGAAAAAAGAAAGCACTCTCTTTTAAAAACGGACTGTGACACATTTGAGATCCAGCGGGAAGACAATCTAATCATCTCCATGTCCAGTTCCAGTCCTTTGTTTCAGCCTTATCCCCAGTTCTCGCTAAATCCCTCCACAATCCTCTCCTTTCTGCCCTCCAGCACTTCTGCCTCAGCATCCCAATTTCATTTATGCCGTGATGTTTTGACCAATTATACTCCATCCTCTTAGACTATTAAATCTCTCCCTCTCATTGTACCCTATACATTTAATCTTTCATTCATCTATCCATCTATTGATCCCTCAAAGCTATTCCACTATAAGCCTTTAAAAGCAATAGTTGAAGGGTTCTGAAAAGCTTCAGACGCTGCAGGAACCATCTTTTTAATGTCGTTTTTGCTGAATGTATGAATACTAAAAAAGAATGTGAAGTTAGTTTTGTTTGCTGTCAGGCAGTTTATTCCCACATGACATAGCCAACATTTTAGTACACCTGAAGTGATAAAAAGCCACCTTTAGAGCTAGTTTATGCATAAGAAAAACAAAAAAATGGATATTGATGTTTTATAACTAGTTTGTTTTTATTAAATAAAATAAAAAGGAGAAACTTCCCACCCAATTAGATGTTAAAACAAAGTGGACTTGACAACAAGTCTTGCATAAAATCAATAGATTCAGGATTTACTGTAGGCTAAAGGTTAAATTCCCAATACAAGGTCCATGAGTTCCATCAGAAAATGTATGGAGAAAAAATAGTCTCAAAAACATCTATGTGTGCGTAATACTTGATTTGTAACTCGTGTCAGCCTGTTTGTCTGTAACTTTGGGTATTTGTATGTCTAAAACATGATTTGCAAACAGTGAAATATATTTTGTGAGTAACTTGAGGTACTTGCAATTGTGTGTTCAAATTTACACACGAGTATCAAGAAAGTATGAGTACAAGATACATTTACACATGCACAATTTCAAATTAAACCAACTTAAAACTAACCACGAATTCAAAACGGCTCCTACGGATACAAATCGTTAAACACGTGCACCAGTCGCCTGATACACACAGAGAAAACCAAGTTTACGCACAGATCAGGGTTACATATGCTCGAGGGGTTTTTCATACTCATTTCACGCCTTCAGATTTGTGCGTACATGATGGATTTAAATGCTGGTAGAATACCATGTTTTCTTATCACTTTCCCTCTAAACGATATGCCACTTATGCATTACCAGATTCAAACAGAAGCAGGAAAAAACTGCTAAGTCATCAAAATACACTCATGACTAAACACAAACATAACTGAGTGCATCACAACATCAAACTTCTGAAAATTTATTTTCTGATGGCACAAAGTTCTGCAAACACATACAGATGTTTTGAGTCTATTTTCTCTCCATATAAGTGAGACAAGTATTAGCTAAACTAATCAAAAAAAGGTCGGACTGCTGCCAATTTGAAGCACTTCTTTCATGAGGTGACTAAATTTTCATCAGTGCAGACAAAGAGTCTCCGTAGGGCAATGGTGTGATGTGAGGTATACAGTGGCTTGCAAAAGTATTCGGCCCCCTTGAACTTTTCCACATTTTGTCACATTACAGCCACAAACATGAATCAATTTTATTGGAATTCCAGGTGAAAGACCAATACAAAGTGGTGTACACATGAGAAGTGGAACAAAAATCATACATGATTCCAAACATTTTTTACAAATAAATAACTGAAAAGTTGGGTGTGCGTAATTATTCAGCCCCCTTTGGTCTGAGTGCAGTCAGTTGCCCATAGACATTGCCTGATGAGTGCTAATGACTAAATAGAGTGCACGTGTGTGTAATCTAATGTCAGTACAAATACAGCTGCCCTGTGACGGCCTCAGAGGTTGTCTAAGAGAATGTTGGGAGCAACAACACCATGAAGTCCAAAGAACACACCAGACAGGTCAGGGATAAAGTTATTGAGAAATTTAAAGCAGGCTTAGGCTACAAAAAGATTTCCCAAGCCTTGAACATCCCACAGAGCACTGTTCAAGCGATCAATCAGAAATGGAAGGAGTATGGCACAACTGTAAACCTACCAAGACAAGGCCGTCCACCTAAACTCACAGGCCGAACAAGGAGAGCGCTGATCAGAAATGCAGCCAAGAGGCCCATGGTGACTCTGGATGAGCTGCAGAGATCTACAGCTCAGGTGGGGGAATCTGTCCATAGGACAACTATTAGTCATGCACTGCACAAAGTTGGCCTTTATGGAAGAGTGGCAAGAAGAAAGCCATTGTTAAAGGAAAACCATAAGAAGTCCCGTTTGCAGTTTGCCACAAGCCATGTGGGGGACACAGCACACATGTGGAAGAAGGTGCTCTGGTCAGATGAGACCAAAACAGAACTTTTTGGCCAAATTGCAAAACACTATGTGTGGCGGAAAACTAACACTGCACATCACTCTGAACACACCATCCCCACTGTCAAATATGGTGGTGGCAGCATCATGCTCTGGGGGTGCTTCCCTTCAGCAGGGACAGGGAAGCTGGTCAGAGTTGATGGGAAGATGGATGGAGCCAAATACAGGGCAATCTTGGAAGAAAACCTCTTGGAGTCTGCAAAAGACTTGAGACTGGGGCGGAGGTTCACCTTCCAGCAGGACAACGAACCTAAACATAAAGCCAGGGTAACAATGAAATGGTTTAAAACAAAACATATCCATGTGTTAGAATGGCCAAGTCAAAGTCCAGATCTAAATCCAATCGAGAATCTGTGGCAAGATCTTAAAACTACCGTTTACAAACACTGTCCATCTAATCTGACTGAGCTGGAGCTGTTTTCCAAAGAAGAATGGGCAAGAATTTCAGTCTCTAGATGTGCAAAGCTGGTAGAGACATACCCTAAAAGACTGGAAGCTGTAATTGCAGCAAAAGGTTCTGCAAAGTATTGACTCAGGGGGCTGAATAATTACGCACACCCCACTTTTCACTTATTTATTTGTAAAAAAAAATTGGAATCATGTATGATTTTCATTCCACTTCTCATGTGTACACCACTTTGTTTTGGTCTTTCACGTGGAATTCCAATAAAATTGATTCAGGTTTGTGGCTGTAATGTGACAAAATGTGGAAAAGTTCAAGGGGGCCGAATACTTTTGCAAGCCACTGTATGTACAGTACATGTATAGTGTTTCTAAGTTGCGAAGAGGAATTCAGTGTCAGCATTGCTAAGTTGACTATCAAACTGTGCATCTTAGGATATCAGATGAGTAAAAATTCCATACTGAAGCATCTACTTAAAGCATTTAATCTTTTTCAACAATTTACGAGGCAAATTCTGCCGACAGAAACAAAAACAAAACATTTTCTTCTGACCTCAAACTCACGAGTCAGGGGTTTTAAATGAAGGTTAAGGGTTTGGGAAAGTCTAATATTCAGGTGAGCTCTTTTCATGGAGATATTGCTGGGATTAACTCTGTGGACTTTTCGTTTAGTTTCATAGAAAGTACTCCAGACCTCTTAACAATCAGGTGCTGGCTGCTCATACTGAGTCCTGTTCTGCTAGAGGTTTCCCTTCGCTAAAATGAATCGGTTCCTCTCCACTGTCAGTACATGCTTGCTCAGGATGAGAGACCACTGCAAAGACAATGAATCAATGCAACTTGCTGTGCTTCCTTAGGTAACTTTTATCAATTAGTATTAAGTAGTAAACTGAATTTGCCTGTACTGATTTTTTATTGAAACTAACTCTAATCTGATTCTGATTTGCAATCGATTGAATGGCTATAATTTGAAATAATTTGGACACGTTTGTCTTTTTAAGTGCCTTGAGATGACATTTGTTGTGATTTCTTTTATTCATTTATTTATTTATATTTAGACTAACACTGTGCTGACACCAGCCCTGCGATGGACTGGCGACCCTTCCAGGGAGTACCGTTAAAACATGTTTATGATGTAATGAGATGTTAACAGTGAATCTCAAATTCAGTAATGGAAAACCTTGATCATTTACTGTTTGCATTGATCACACAAAGCCTCTTCTCCTGACTACAGGTACTCAATGTTTACCGGTACTCACTCTTTGGTTCAGGCAAGCAAAAAGAGACAGAAGAGGAGGCTGAAAATTGGTAAATCCACCAGTTAGCCTTCATTAAGAAAGGATGTCTCTAAGCCCACACACACGAGAGCCATCAGCGTTCAGCGTAAAGCAGAAGAAGAAAACACACAGGGCTGACTGAATGTTGGAGTTTTTAGATCTTTTCTCAGTCCTGACACAGACATAATGCCACTGCTGCTGTAAAAAAAGTAAATGCTCCTTTAAATCTAATAAGATGTTATTAGTAGACACTGCTGATAAAGTAGAGTCTTGACAGATGCTCAGCAGCTATGTTATGTTTACATGCATCAAAAGACTACAGCTGGTACTCATTATTAATTAATCCATCAAGTATGTTCTCATTTAATCATTTCCCTGTAAAATTACCCAAAATATTTAATTTGCAATTACATACAGCTTGGGAGAAATATGCATAGAAATGCAATTTTCTTGATTACAGTGCCTCTCTGCCTTTGCCTTTTGGTGCCTTTATCCTCCGCACGTGTAGTAGGAAGTTCCTGTGCTCGGTATATCAAGGTCTCTGAGAATGCCATTAGTTAATCCTAATAACCACACACCATCATCCTGCTCTGTGTGCTAAAATCCCTTTGAATGTACCTTTGGTTTAATCCTCTATCCTCAAAATGAGTCAGCATGAGGGAAGGTGCATTGAAAACAGTGCTCTCAGATATATGACCTGCGTATGGGTGCGGGGCGCTTCTTCAGGACATGCATGCATTTGTTTATCTCCACGCAGACAGGAAATAATCCTCTAGTGTGCACTGGTGACATCACCATCAACAACATCTATGATGCGACGTTGGCAACGGACACCATGCTGACCTATCCTTCTTGACAACAGCCTACGTGGGATTAGGAAGGACAGACAGGGGGAGGCTTGCCGGACAGCAACTAATCTCCGGTGTGTATCTAAAAAAAAAAAACAATATAAAAAAAACGAGGGAAACGAGACAGAAAGAGAGATGAGGGAGAGACAGACACTGTGTGCTGCTCTGAGCTAAAATTACATCACACCCAGCTGTTACCAACAGAGCTTCGATACTGACTGAGGGGAGCATGAGGCACAGATAAAACAGAGTTATCATACAACACTAAGGTATGAAAAATGATCTAAAAGCATGAAATATGCTTTTTTTTAAATAATGACATGCATTTGGTGTAAATTTTGAATTGTATCAGCTCAGCCAATTGTAGATGTATCCTGCACTTGCCTGCTTAGTAAAAATGCTGCTAGTAGCTCGTCTGTCAAGGTTGAAAACATTGCTACCTATTTAAGAGTATTGAGTGCCACTCTTTTAAGTTTATTTGTTTCATGACAAACAGCCATGTTTGTCTTAATCCTAGTTTGTACTTCTCCGTCTGTGGAGGTGCGGAGACACGCAGCGCCATTATCAGTTGAAGCAACGGCTCTCCGTCACTCATGCAAGGACACACGGAGTAGGGCCCAATTTTTCAACTATCCGTTGAACACAACGGAGAGCGTACATCTGTGATTGGTCAGCCAAACATTAGCCCAAGACCATTTCACTAGAACGGTTCTCTTTAGTCAATGTAATTAGTAGTCAATGCAGCTTTTGGGCACTAGATGCTTTATATTGCAAGGCCAGTTTATCTAATATGGTCTTTTGGCGATTGTGAACACCAGGAGGTGTAGAGAACAACAAAACAGACTGCTGTATTTGTTTGTTTGTTTACATGCATTTTTAGAGTATTCAATAAGCTGCACTTCTAGCTTTCCATCTCAATCAAAACTCGATCTCTGTCGGCCATTGCTCCTCGAGTGGATGTGCGTTTACAAGCTGAAGTGAATAATCTTTCGTCCATCACTGCAATGGTAGGCAGACCCGCCAGAAAAGGTCTGCACCCCCTGCTGTCCTGGTGAAGAATTGCATTGCGACACTGACACATCAACAGAGTATAAAAGGAAAATGTCTCCAGTAATACGTGTACTTGTGGGTGCAAACTTGCTGAAGGATAAGTATAAACTAGGTTTTACTCTTAAGCAAGGCAAGTGTCCAGCAACAGATGGGGGAGGGGAAGCATTGCATTACTCTAAAGCAGGGGTGCCCAAGGTCAGTCTTCAAGGGCCAGTATCCTGCATGGAGGAGGCAGTTGGACCATTTGAATCAGCTGTGTTGGAGCAAAGACCCATCTAAACCTGCCAGGAAACTGGCCCTTGAGGACTGGAGCTGGACACCCCTGCCCTAAACTGTCTGCTAGACATTTTTCCAGTTTTGTACCCTTGACATTTTGGTTATGTTTCATACATAAGAAAGTCCGGAACGGAATCAAACCGTCAGCGACGGGGCATTTCCTGCCAACTATGTATTACTTCATACCTACAAAGACACTTCATACCTGCCTTGACAACCACCAATCAAAGTTAGATTTATGGAATCTGCTTACACACTTTGAAAGGTCTGGTAGACCCTTACAAGTTATTTTAGTCTGATCAAGAGTCAAAATCTACTTCTAAAAGTTGATTTATTTCCATAACTACATTCAAAACGATACACTTCTATAGATTTTAATAAAACCTCATACAACCTACAAAATCAGGAATTCAAAAAAATTTAATACTGTGAAGAAATCACCATAACTTCTTAGTTTTTGCAGAAAAAAAGAAAGAAATTTGGATCACATCAAATCAATCAATTAAAATATGGTACTTTCAAAACGATATGTCAATCTTCAATACTTGGTATGGAATCCCTTTGCCTTAATCACTGCAGCCTATGGCATTGCCTGGGAGTTATGGAAGCCCAGATTTCCTTGATGCTTGCTGTCAGCTCTTCTTTGTTTTTGGGTCTGGTACCCCTCATTTTCCTCTCGATAATACCCCATAGATTCTCAATGGAGATACACAATATATCTAAACTAACATTGGTATCGGCCAATGTTAGTCCTTTTTTAACATATCATATCGGCCCTATAATTAAAACCGGGCTGATATTAACCAATGTTTACTATTTCCATCTTGTTGCCGTTTTTGTACATGTTTCGGGAGGGGAGGGAGATGGCCATGGGGTATTTGTTTGGTCATGCGACCATGCGATTGGTCGTGATGCAGAGCAGAACTGTGGGGTGTTTAACTGAAAAAGAGAAACAATGTAGGTGGTGTGGTTGTTTTACAAGGTGTCAAAGGGTAGGGAAATATTTACTCTGTGCATCCCTAACCTCCAGTATTCACAGATTATGAGCATCTGAGCAGTTTCTTGTCACAGAAAAAGTCTTTATTCTTATGAAACTTTGATTTTGCTATTTTTTAAATTAAGGAGAAAATGTAAGCTTAGTTCTTTGCTGCACTGCTCAACAGGCCCAAGCTGATGCAGCGGCTCTCCAACTGGAAGGTGCTTTGATCTTTGGCTTCATATTAAAGCGTCCTTGGGCACTGAGCCCAATGTTCTCCTTGATGTGTTCTATGGCTTGTGAGTGCTCAACAGAGAAAGAAAATTCTATAAATTACTACATAAACTGTGTCAAGAAACACATACTGAATATGTGTGTTTGTTTGAGAGTTTGCGTGAACGAGTAAATACATCTGGAATGTTAAGTGCTTTGATTGCAAGTCCAATCTCTAATTATTATTTCCTCTGTTCACTTTTCAGTATGCAAATTGCAGAGCTGCTTTTGGTGTGGTATTACCACTCTATGATTAGCTTTAATCACAGTTTTAAATGGGGAGCCAGGATGCATTTCTATATAAGGATATTAGCTGGGATTGTGTTGATGTTCCATTCATTAATTCTAATTAATATCACACACTCAGACACTTCTTAACAATTTGATGTTTGTTGTATTATGAAAAATGGAACAAAACTAGCCTATAATGTGTATTTATTCATCACTGTTAATTTAGGTTTTTTAGAAATCAATTTACAGAAGAAAAATCCTAAATTTGAAGTTTTTTATGAAGTAAGCAGGCAAAAAGCTAGAGGTGTCTGAATGAAAAGACCATCCCTATTCCTAGAATACTGCTGCTGTGCCAAGAAAGAAAAAGAAAACATAATCTAACAATAAAACCTAATATCTGTATCAGATTCTTGGCACTAAGACTTGCTCACTGACAGCATAAAACCCTGTTATAATCAGCTTCTCTATGCAACACTGGTTACTATGAAGGGAAATGACTATATGCAGCAGTGAACAGTAAGGATACAGCAAGGCCATGTTCGCATTATGCAGTGGAGGCCAGGCATATCAGGACTGCATGCATTATGGGATGTTTTCACAAGAGAGTGGGCTGTAGCAGCGCTGTATTAATATTGCATAGGAAGGCTGGAAGAGAGGTTGACTGTGTGTTTGTTTGAATGCACTGAAAGGAATGAAGGGAGTGAATCTTAGCTCTCAATAACTGCTGCTTCTGCTTTCTTAAAGACATCAACAGCAGTGAGACTATTACAATACACCGTGTACGGTGTGTCTGTGTTAATGGTTTTGGCTCAGTTTTTTTGTTGAGTGGTAGTAGATTTAAGCTCGTTTAACTAGAACGATTAGAACAAAATAGGACAATTCCTTATTACACCTACCAGCCATCAAATGCCATTTTTTCAAAATGGTGCAGAAGCTGTAAGTATATTAAAGCCTTATCCACCTCACGGCGAGGCGTCTTTCCAGTACTATGGCCCTCACTTCTGGAACAGGCTGCCGGAGGACCTCAGGTCCACAGAGAACGTTCATGTTTTTAAGTACAGGCTCAAGACTCACCTTTTTAGCCTAGCTTTTAACTGATTATTATTTATTATAGTCTGTTTAATTGCTCTGCAGGTTTTACTTGCTTATATTTGATCAGTGTTTTACTACTTAGTCTTATCATATTTGTCCACTGTTTATTTTCATATTCGAACCTGTTATTTTAATCTTCCATCCAGGGTTTTCTCTGTGGGAGCCTTCTACCTCGGGAGCGGTGGTCGGCTGTGACTGCCTGGGTGCTCTCCATTTGACTGAGGATCTATTTATTTTCATGGGAAAGGTGAGTCGAGTGTGTGTGTATGTAGTCAAACTAACCAACAATCAGCAACTAGGTTTAATGTTGGATCAACATTGAAATGTGTCGCCAAAATCAAGAGAACATTATAACCACAACTTCTTCCTTTCAGATGTAAAACCGTAACAACTGACTTGCAACATTTTTTTTTTGCTAGTTAGCATGTTTGAAGGCCACACATTGGTAGAAGGAATCTCAGTAATTCAGGATAAAACAATTCAGAGTGCTTAAATAGAAGGCAATTTGACTTTTCCTGTTTCTTGAAGACGTTTCACCTCTTCTCCACAAGACTTCTTTAGTTCTGAACATGGGTTCCAATGTATCAGGCTTATGGGTGTAGTCAGCATGGTCAGAATAATAGTGCCTTTGTGGTCACTAATGGGGCCGTTAAGGTCACATGAGTCATCAACCCTACGCTCCATACAGCTCAATGGTTGGGTGGTTGTCACTTGATGATCCAAACAGCTCAGTTGCTTCCTGTTAAGCACTTATCAATGCATGACGTTTCATAGTGAGGAAAAATAAGCACCCTATACTCCATAACTGGGATGATCTTAGTAGCTGTGTGTTGATTGTGAGGGAATCATAAAGGTCGGAGGGACACCTCTGGTAAATGAGGTAGGTTGCCCCATTAATTTGCCTTTCCACTTTCCTCCTTTATTGCAGTCTGAACAGGACACACTTGCCTTTGGCACAGAGTGTATACAGTATACCATACTGTATAAGCAAGGGGTAAAATAAGGCTAGGCTCGACTGTAGTCCCTTCATTTGCAACATTAATTAATGTGTACAACTGATACCCATCTGTTCGATTAATCCATGCCTCATGTTTAAATGATTTCAATGACTTTAAATGTCTTCAGGTTCCTTACTTTCAATTCCTCTGCCTTGTATTCAACAGCTCCCCTCCCCTCCCATCTCTGCATTCCTCCTCAAATATTTTTACTCCCCGCTACGCAGCTCGTTCTGTCTTCCCCTCTCCGTCTGTCTCTCCTGTGAGCTCTTCAAGCTCCAGTATTTGTCTAGAGATACTCTGCCATTGTCTCTCATCATCTCTTACACTCTCTGTTATCCCTGCTGCTTTCTGCTAGTCTACTCATCTGTTTTTGTTCTTTTCAACTTCTGTCCCCATTTCCTTACGAGCAACAGTTCTGTCATAGATTTCAGTAATGACTCGGTAATGGTCATGCTTCCCCCTCAGTTGCCTCTGGATTGTGGGCAAGAATGGTTTCCTTAATTTCATACAAAATGTAAAGATATAAATAAAAAACCAAACTCAAAATCTGAAAGAGGTTTAACTTTAAAATGACCTCGATACATTTAACCTTTGATACTCTTTGCTTTAATATCGGCTTTGAAGGTGCTTCTTTGTGTCTTGCTTTTTTTCCCTAACACTCTAGATGAATCATAGATTTCAGAGGGTGGTCTACCACAATTTACATAGATTAATGCACACATGGAATTCAGTCGCAGCAAGCTGCTCAACTTGCCTCTCCTAAAGCACCTCGACAAGCTGAAATGCTCTGAGGACAAACGGTTGGTCAGGGCAGAGGTTTGAGGTCAGCATACAGTGAGAGGTAATAAGCTTAGCTCAGCAAAAGAAATACATCAACAAAGCAGACCACCACAACCAAAGTTCAGCAGCAGACCTATCCCCTGCAACAGCATCAGGCAATATAACGAAGCTTCAGCTCCCTGGAGAGCTATCAGACTACACAAAACACATTTTCTGAATAAAGATACATTTGTCAGTTTTGTTTTTATGATTTCCGATCTCTGGGTCTCATAAAGATTTAACCTGCTGAAACAAATGTTGGGAAATAGTTAAAAATGTTTTTTAAATAAGATTAAAATAATAAATAAGACGCATGAGAAAATAAAAATACTTTTTCTTAACTTCCTGCTTGAGTGGTGATTATTTTTTATATTAAAAGCTGCGGCAACACGTTTAGCATTTCATATTAGCAGTTAGCATGGTAATATGAACTAGCATTAGTAAAACAGTAGTCACTACGTGTTTTTCCCTTGAGAATGTAGTTCTTTTCCTTAACTTTGAAGTTTCCAAAATTACCCCAGCAGACATAAGTTCAAAGCTCAAAGGAATAAAATGGAGTACATTTGCTATTATAAATTCAGCCTTCCTGTTATGTGCTGGAAGTCTTGTTCTCCTTGTTCTCTTGCAGCCTGGTTGATCAGATTACACGTCTCGACATGCTGTAGAAAAGACAGTTTATTTTTAAATAGCTTCTTACATCAGTGTGCTTACTCTGACATTATGTATAAATAAAAACAGCTAACTTTGGATTTTCTTCTATCAGTAACGCATTCCAAACCTTCCAAACCAAAGATAATCATTATCTCAACCTGGTGTGGTTACTGTTTGTAAAAGAACAACACAGTTGTTTTATTTCCTACTAGTCGTACTCCGGTCAGGGCCAATCCAACTTAATATTAATATCGATGGATGATTTTTCGATGTATTCCATTTCTAAATTTCTGTACATTTCAAAAGATTTTGTGCAATAAAATTAACATTTTGCATCACCTCCTTGTGAGTTATTTGATTGAAATGAAAATCAAAAGTTTAATAGACTCAGAAGTGTCCACTGCCTACCGTCATGGTTGGGGTTTCCCAGCGTCCATGGTTCATCAGAGTCAAAGTGTGTGTCACCCCCTATTCCAGGTCCCGGAAAGTATGCGTGGGCTAGAAAACCTCCCTCTCCGTCAAAGGGGGAGCTGTCGCCATGGAAACCCGAAGCAAAGATGATGGTGATGTCTACGTCTTTCTTGGTCCTCTCCAGCTCGCTGTAGGGCACGGCCTCGAAGCGCAGTGGCGTCACACTCTGCCACACGTCGAAGGCTCGCCGAATGGCATCATGGGTCTCATCGGCGCCCACTTTGGGTGTCACGTTCTTTATGCTGCCGAGACATGATACAAAAACATTAGAGCCTAGCATTGAAAACCCCACAATGTTATAATCATGTTTCCCCAGGCTAGAAGACTTGAAGACAAGAATATTTTCTGAAAAAGGTCACTTCTAACTAAACATGGATGGTACCAGTATCAAGGTAAATCCAGGCTTTCAAAAAGTGCATATTCGATCACATTGTTATCATGGTTTCAAGTCCTTGTAATAATGAGATGCCAGATAAAGTGCAAAAATGACCACCCCTCACTGTGCACTGCCAGTCCCCTGGCTGAAAGAAGGCTCCAACAGTTTTCCTTCTAAAAAGATTCAGATGTAGGAAAAAATTCCTCTAGTAAAACCAAATACAGTTATTTTGAAGAATCTAAAAGAAAAACAGCAAATATGTCCCATAACACATTTTTGTTGAAAATGAAATGAATAAATACTATGATCATTTGAAATTATGGTGTTTTTAATCAAGGTTATGATACCTTGATAAGCTCATACTAGCCCATGCCTATTTCTAACACTTTCTAACACATCCTCGGATTACAAAAAAACACCACTGTTTGTCAACCCCCTGTACTTCAACTTCATCATATGATTCAGAAGAAACTAAAAAAAAATAAATAAATAAAATAAAGGACTGTCGTTATCCCTGCTTGGTGCTATTTCACGCTCATCCGGCTCGCCAACAGAGAGCTAAATGGAGCAATTTGTGAAAGAACACAGCTGAGCTCTCCCCTGCCGACTTTTGAGTTGCTGCAGGTGTGCTAAGGACGAGACAATTTCCTGCCACTGGAATTTATTTTCTAATTAAGGATTATCAACAGCCCACTGCCTGCTGTGAGCGCCAGTCTGGTTTGGGCAATCAGGAAAAGTTCTCACCAGTTTATTCGCTGTGAAAATATCCCAGCGCCACGCTTTATTAAATTGAAGGTTTCCCCCCCTCCAAAGATATATAGATAGGCGTAGTTTACATCACAGGCCTGTTTTGTGTCTATTACACGGCGGACGGCTGATGTTCAGCTGATAAGCACAGCGGGTATAATAAAGTGCTCAGCTAAACAGCGCTGTGCCAGATGCTCTCTCCCATCATAGTCTTCACGTTAGAGCCTTTCAAGTTTGTTCCAGATCCTGCCGTTTTTCGCTTTTTCCATCCCACATGCCTTCTTTGTGTACACTCTGCCACTTCCTCCCTTTTTTGTTTCAGCTCTTCACGGTGTCTATGTTTGCCTGTCAAGCTGGCATTTCTCATGATAGCAGTTAATATTATCAGAAAGTCTTTGTCTACTGCTGGAAGGCACATTTAAATATGCTGCATATTTGTACTTTATGTTATCTGATGTTCTTCTCTTGACTCTAAATTGGGAAACATAAAGGGGTTTTAATACCCTTCAACGGCATGATGAAGAATCAGCAGCAATCTCCTCTGAACATCCCCTAATTGCTACATCTAAATACTATTCTTTTTTACAATATTAACCTTTTAAGATGGATACGCTCACACAGAGATGTCATCACATCATATAACCCTTTACAAGTACTAGTGGACGAATTCTGATTGAAAGAAGTTAAGTTTTAAGTCTTTAAAAATCTGGAATCTATTGTTTCTGTTTCCTTCAAACTGACGAGAAAAAAACTCTCAAATCAGTTGCTTTTATTCCTGCCATTTGTTAACTTACAATTTATGCAAAGTAGCAAATACAGTGGCTTGCAAAAGTATTCTGCCCCCTTGAACTTTTCCAAATTTTGTGAAATTCCAGCCACAAACATGAATCAATTTTATCGGAATTCCACATTAAAGACCAAAACAAAGTGGTGTACACATGAGAAGTGGAATGAAAATCATACAATATCTTGTCCTGCCCCCTCGCCTGGCGCACCTCAGGCCTTACACTTAATGGGGGGCCTATTTCCCCTCCGTCACTCCCCGCCGGTGACGGGGGCCTCTGCCTGCCGGTACATCGGTGGTCAATCCGGTTCGGACCTGGTGCGTGCCTGGCCGGGCCTGGGGGGGCCGGTGTGTCGATCGGCCGATGAGCTGGGCCGATATCTTCCTTTGGTTGGTTGGGGCACCTCTTTTAGGGGTGCCAGGTTTGGGATTGTTGGGTGGTGCCTGCTCGGTGGCTCGGCGGGATGTGGATCCGGCGTCTTTGCTCATTCGATCACCTGTTCTGTGCGCACCGTGCGTGGTCGGTTCATTGGCGGGTTGGACCGGCCCTGGCCCTCGTTGGATGCCTGGTCTTGGCGCTCTGCGTTGCGCGGGATCAGGACCCGGGAGCTGGTACAACTTGGTGTCCAGATGCTGGCTGAGCCCGGCCTGGGGATGCTGTCCTTCCCCTGCGGCTATCGGTGGGGAGCCCCGACGTAGGGCAGGGGTGGGGCGCTGGGATGTTGGCGGTGGGGATTGGCCTAGGGTGGTGGCGGCGCGTGGCGGCCGGCCGCGGCCCCTGCAGTGCCGGGGGCCACTCGTCGGCCGGTCCCTTGTTGGGTCCCTGCTGGGGGGTGGGGTGCCCCTGGGCCCCGGCTCTCCCGGTCCATTGACCGGCCCGCCCTGGCGCTGCCAGTTGCCGGCGGGGCCCGTGGGCTCGTCACTGCTGCCCCCCGGGCCCCTGCATAGTAGCCGCTTTTTTTCCCCTCTCTCTGCCGTCCTGTGGGTATGGAGGCAGACTTCAATGTCTTCCTGTGTTTTCTTTGTTCCCCTTCCTCTCTTGTATTTTCAACTCACCCTCTCTCTTGACCTTTTGTTTCCTACCTCTCTTCTTCATCTTCCTTCTTTCTTCTCCTTAATTTTCCGTCTCCGTGTCCATAACATCAGGAAATAAAAACCCCAACAATTCATAATAAAGATTTTTCACACATATATCAAGTGGAGGACTATAGCAAAAGCTGTACTGCTCCGCTTGTGAAAGTTAATCTGTTGGGCTTCTACTTGGTACTCAGACACCAATTCTGAGCTCCACACTGCCAAACAGGACACGTAAAAAAAAATAAAAATAGAGTGCACGTGTGTGTATTCTAATGTCAGTACAAATACAGCTGCCCTGTGACGGCCTCAGAGGTTGTCTAAGAGAATGTTGGGAGCAACAACACAATGAAGTCCAAAGAACACACCAGACAGGTCAGGGATAAAGTTATTGAGAAATTTAAAGCAGGCTTAGGCTACAAAAAGATTTCCCAAGCCTTGAACATCCCACGGAGCACTGTTCAAGCGATCATTCAGAAATGGAAGAAGTATGGCACAACTGTAAACCTACCAAGACAAGGCCGTCCACCTAAACTCACAGGCCAGAAAACCAAAAAAAGTCCCGTTTGCAGTTTGCCACAAGCCATGTGGGGGACACAGCAAACATGTGGAAGAAGGTGCTCTGGTCAGATGAGACCAAAATTGAACTTTTTGGCCAAAATGCAAAACGCTATGTATGGCGGAAAACTAACACTGCACATCACTCTGAACACACCATCCCCACTGTCAAATATGGTGGTGGCAGCATCATGCTCTGGGGGTGCTTCTCTTCAGCAGGGACAGGGAAGCTGGTCAGAGTTGATGGGAAGATGGATGGAGACAAATACAGGGCAATCTTGGAAGAAAACCTCTTGGAGTCTGCAAAAGACTTGAGACTGGGGCGAAGGTTCACCTTCCAGCAGGACAACGACCCTAAACATAAAGCCAGGGCAACAATGGAATGGTTTAAAACAAAACATATCCATGTGTTAGAATGGCCCAGTCAAAGTCCAGATCTAAATCCAATCGAGAATCTGTGGCAAGATCTGAAAGCTGCTGTTCACAAACGCTGTCCATCTAATCTGACTGAGCTGGACCTGTTTTGCAAAGAAGAATGGGCAAGAATTTCAGTCTGTAGATGTGCATAGCTGGTAGAGACATACCCTAAAAGACTGGCAGCTGTAAGTGCAGCAAAAGGTGGTTCTACAAAGTATTGACTCAGGGGGCTGAATAATTACGCACAGCCCACTTTTCAGTTATTTATTTGTAAAAAATGTTTGGAATCATGTATGATTTTTGTTCCACTTCTCACGTCTACACCACTTTGTATTGGTCTTTCACATGGAATTCCAATAAAATTGATTCATGTTTGTGGCTGTAATGTGACAAAATGTGGAAAAGTTCAAGGGGCCGAATACTTTTGCAAGCCACTGTATTCTTTCAGACAGCCAATTATTTGCATGTTTAACCACTACATATTTGAGAACATGTAAAAGGGAGGATCATTCCCTCCACAATACATACCAAATACCGGTGTTAGTTTGGTTCGGGAGTCAGAGCCAGTGCTTAGATGGTTCTAAGGTTGCTTTTCCACTGACCTGGGGCCTAGTCAGTGCTGCGTCATAACGCCATCTAAAGCATTGTAACGCAACTGTATACGCCCAGACAGGGTGAAGAAAACAGGAAGCGGGCGAACTGAGAAATTTTAACAATGACAGAGTTCATCGTCTTCTTACAATTGCTGCTTTTGTGCTTCCACACTTAGCTAGATTCGCAAAGACATGTGCATAACATGTTTTTGGTGCACCGTCAACGGTTGATTTCAAGGCATAGAAAGCAAAAACTACGTTTGCAGAGAAAGCAAATATGTAACATCACTGCTGCATCACCATGTAGGCAGGGGAGAAGGTGGTTCTTAGCAAGAACCAGCTCTGGCCAAGCAAGGAGTTGGTCCTAGGTTAAGCACTGCTTTGGAACCAAGATACAAGTGCTTTGACGATGGAAAACCAAAGATCTGGTGCAAAACGGATTTCATAAAAAAAGTCTGCTTTGTGTTTTAGTGGAGATTTTTACAGCAAATAGAAATGCAAGTGTGATAAGTACATGAAATAGTCTTCAACCCTGTGGCAGACTAGATAAAAGTTACAAATGCGTTTCCTGAGATGAAAGTATAGAAAGGATTTTTTTGCACCTTGGTGCTCTCTATAAACAAATGACCCTGCCATGCTATGTTTAAGAGCCCTTGACAACAGCAACTGCAGCCCTTTGAGGATTAAAAAAGCTGACCCAACTCGCTGCGTGCATGTCCTTTTATAAGGGCATGGCGAATAAAGAGAGAACGGCATACAGAGCTGCACAACAATAAACGAGAAGATTCCCAGGCTGTGTCGAGCCCATAAAGGATATTAAAACTCCACGTTGCGAAGTGATGATGCTTCCGGATGCAACTCGTGTGCTGTAATAGCACCTGCACACGGGGAGAACGGTGGGGAGGCCAAAGCTAATTAGTGCCTCCACACTGAGAGTACTGTATGTGGCTACATAGAAACTAGCACACACCTGGGGCGACCATGCATTTGTTATGCTTTCTAAATGCCAGCAATGTTATTTAAGATTATTTTAAGCCTAAGAGTATGACACAGCAAGAGAGAGGTTTTAGGAGAGACTTTATGAAGTAAAATTGCTTCCATGCAACCGTCAACATGGGGTGTATCTTAGCAGGGTCCAATATTTCTCTTTGTTCTGACTTTGGTTCATTTTCTAAGAAGATTACCAAAAATAAACCATAGAAACAAGCGACAAGTCAGTCAGAAAAACAGTCAGAAAAACAGTGCAGAGCAACGAAACAACCATGTTCAACATAACAGTACTGATAACCAAGGAGTCCAGAGTTTTCAAATGTTTACTTAAGTTCACGATGAATTTATGATGGTGGGAGAGAGGCTTTAAATATCCTGAAAAAACAGAAACCGGAATGAATGAAGGAGTATATAAATAATGAAAAAAAGAAATATAGGACATTAAGGAGGGAGGACATAAGGAAAGAGAGGAAATAGGAGATAATGAAGGATTGACATGAGGAAGGCATGAAGAAAGGACAAAAGGCAGAAAGGAGGAAAGACAGGATGGAAAGAAGGCCAGAGTAAAGAACGCGAAAGTAAGATCGTTAGGACACATGGAAGAAAGGATGGAAGACAGGAGATAAGAAAGGGAAGAAAAAAGGAAGAAAGTACTTAAATGAAAGACACAGCATTTGGATCTATGTGATAGAGAATAAAATCTGGAAACAAAAATTTCTTTTTACATAATCAAATTTTCTTTTCTTTTATGCTTATCCAGGCCTGGAAAATACAGAAACCTTTCCAGAAACTTTTCTGGACTTTTCCAGACTGCGTAGGATCCCTGTTTTCATACAATTAGAGGGAAATTGTACTTTTTACAAAATAATTCAAGCTCAATTAGATAGGAGAGCAAGTCTTTAGCAGTTTCCGACATGTTTTTCATTTTGGATTGCCCTGCATTGAGCTCCAGCTATCATCCCATCAACTCTGACCAGGTTGCCTGTCCATAGTGGGAAAAGAAATGTATGATGCTGCCGGTAGACAGCTTCACCGCATGTATAGTACATTTAGGGTAATGAGCAGTAAGATTTTTCTGCCCCTTAGCATTTAGCATTTGGCATGTAGGTCAAAACGTTACAAGCTGGATCTGCTAAATGAATGCAAGTTTCAACTATTTTTCCCAATAATGGCTTTCTTTTTGCAGTGCATGACTAAGATGTCCTGTCATCAATTCTCCCACCTGATTTGTAGATCTCTACAGCTCCCCTAAAATTACCATTGCCTCCTGGCTGAATCTGATTTGGTTTCCTTGTTCTTTGTTTACTAATGTTCTCTAACAAACCATGTACACTTCTTAACGTCACTACTTGGTGTTGTTCTATCAGATAAAATCCCCCCAACATAAATGAAATCTGGGTTTTTTCTGTGGCCAATCCTGAAGGTTTACGGGTTATGAATGCTTTTGCAAGGCACTGTAATGGCTGCTCTTTTAAGATTGGTCAGATTTTCCCTCGAGTTGTTACACGAGACTCTGAAACTTTAAAGAGATTAAAGGAATCTGAAGATGAATCCGCTGCATATACCCTTTGCACCAATTTCAGATAAAAGGAGCAGCTGCAGGCGCGTCCGGCGACCGACAACAGGCCGGGCTTTCGTCCATGTACAACAGAAACACCACAAGCGTACATACGTGCAGGCTTGCAGATTTAAGATGCTTCAAAGTTATTACATAACTCATCTGCTTCAGAGAGCACTCTTTGGCCTTCAACCAGGATTTCCTCCTCATCCTTCCTCTCCTAAAAGCTTTCTTTCTGCAGCTGCTTCTCCTCCACACTTTCCTCCCTCCTCATTTTTACACTCCTCCACTCTTCATCAAGCCCGCTCATTTGCTTCCTTTTATTTGGGTGCCGACGCAGATGTGCCGCTCGCTCGCAGGACTAATTTTAAACCCAGAAGTCCCAGCTGAGTCTCACAAAAAAGAGAAAGGAACGTGGACAGTTGTGCCATCCGTGATGTATAGTTCAACTTGGGCTGTAGGTTATGATACACAGATTAGATTTAGTGCGTAATACTGCTCATACAGTGATCTCCAAGGCTTGGAAAAAAGAAAAAAGAAAAATGACAAAACAAGATCAATTGTAGAGGATTATTAGATGAAGCATGGAACTGGGGGCAAGTGACCCTCTAGCAGCAGAAACATATTACAAAATGTGAGATACCGCCATCACTAAATCAGCAGAGTAATATTATATAACAACAGCATGCTGTTATATACATTACTGCTCATGGAGCTGGATGTCAGAGAGGGGGTTTATGAATTATGAAACTGGTGATGAGATCTACGGTTGAAGATTTGTCATGCAGACATCTTTCTTTTACTGGTTTTAGAGCCAGAGAGGGATAAAGCTGGCTCCTTCACAGATTGAGGCCTCAATGACATGGCTTTTTGGCATTAAGCAAGTAAACTGTAGCTGACCCTCGGTTCTGTTTCTTTTCAGTTCAGTTGAAGGATTTCACACCAGTGTTTTTCAGACATGTAAGAAACTTTTTTGGGGTCAAAATGACATTACAGTATGCCCTACAAGCAGTACAAGATTTATGATGCGCTCTGAGCTCTAATCAACTGCGCAAATAGTGAAAAATTAGTTTTTTTGTTGTGTTTATTGAAAGTTTTAAACAGAAAATTGACGCTTTTTATCCATCAACTGTGTTCATTTAGCAAAAATCTAATAGGGGAAGGTTAAGGATTGAGATGCAGTGAGGAATCAACTGGTGATCCAGAACTGAGCAGTTTTTAGTAATCAGCAAATTTCAAAACACAGAATTAAATGCAGATATAAAAGGAAACTGTATTTTCCACATCATGGTTCATTCAGGTTTTGAGGGAGAGCAAAAGATCAGCAGATAACGGGAAGGATGGAAAACGTTCAGCATATTGCATTTTCTTTATTTTTCCCTTTGAGCTTTCCAGCTCAGTCTGTCATGGAACATGCTCGGTTTGGGAATCTCAAAGGTAAGGTAATGGCTAATATGAGATGTTGAAAACATTAGAAAATATAGTCTCTGTCATTATTTTAAAAGAAAAGCAACACTTGTGACCCTTATTTAAATAAGTAATATCTACAATCAGCAGGAAGACTTAAAAAATATTAATATCTTCCTTTGTTATATTTAAAAAATATGTTGGGTTAAATTGGCGTTAACAGGTAAAAGCTTTACAAAATTCAGAGATTGGAAATTGAGCACAAAATTGGGATCTGTGCATCTTTAGTTAAGAGACATATACTCATTGGATCTGCATTGGACAAAATCAAAAGGGCAATGTTTGACCCTGGGGGGATTAAAAGACTAAAGACAAACAAGCAAACAAAAGCTAGATCTACTCTATAATAGCTCAGGAAATCCAAATCTACCCACCTGTATGTGATATGTTTATGTTGCCACTTCTGGCCAGTGAGGGCGTATCGTCGTTTCCTGACACTGAATCTGGACACACCGCCGAGCTCATCAGGAACCCCACACCTGGGCCTCTTCATCCACCTACAGGGTGGAGGTAAGGAATCAAAACCCAACTGAGATTTTATTGATTTTTTGCTAAATTGTGCAGGCTGACAACAGCAAATTCCAATCCGGTGTGGGACATATTGACCACGGAAAAATAAAACACAATCTACTGACGTTAGACACATTTGACTGTAATGCATCTACATACACGTATTAACACACAAGAGGTGCCTCACCTTATGGTGTTATCGCTACATCAAGCCAGAGAAGCAGCAGGGGGAAAAAAGCAGACAAACTGTTAGCTTATCATGTTTTACTCTGTTTCAGCCCTGTGGTTGAACAGCTGCATTGCAATCTTACAGTTCAGTGGCCAATCGGAGCTCGTTTGATCTTGGTAGCACAGATGGTATTTTACCGTCGGTGAGGACAAATATCAGTGAATGCAGTTTCAGGTAAAAAAACCAAACAAAAAACCCCATTCAAGTTAGGGTACCCCAGTTAAAAGTAAAGTGATGTTTAGTTTACAGTGATTATCCGTTTTGTGTTATTACACGTACTGTCACACAAAATCCACTCTGATAATAAGTGGCTTAAAACACCACTTTATAGATTTCATTTATTTAAGGGAGCACCGTATGAGTTTGCTCTCTATTGCTTGCTACTCTCACTATTTAAAAGAAGACATGAGGCCGATTTTCTAAGGTCTGCCTGATTGAAAAAGGAGTAACCAATCACTGTCCCTTTTCTTTTTTTTTTTCCTCTGCTGGGCATTAATATTGAGGCACTTTGCATCCTTTGATCTGACACTGGAGATGAACTGTTTGCAAAAGGTCCGTTTGATTAAATTAAAACACCCCACTTAATCTATGTCGGGGCAACTTTGTGTATCGCAGAATGCCTCGCCTTCAGAATACAAAGTATGGGTTGAACAAGGAATGCAGTAATCGTTTGCATCCCAGCTTGAATATGAACTCTCATCTTATTCAACGACAAGACATGACTTTTACTTAGCAGATTTCTAAATGTTTTACCCAGTTGGCTTTCACTCTGCGTGCAAAAACATTTATTTATGTCTGAGGCCTGGCGTAAATCCAAATATTTCTTTATCTGCACATCATATCCTCAAAATTAAGTAAAGCAATTACATCACTCTATTTGCCACATCCTAAAATATGTGATATCCAAACATCTTAAGTAAATTAATTGGATGCTGGACATTTTGTCCTTTTGGTCCTGTCATGCATCATTTTTTTCAGTTAAGAAACGGAGCGGAGATAATTATAGGTGTACAAATAGGCAAACCTTAAAATGAAACCTTCAAAGGCGCATTACTTACTCTATAGTGTTGCTGTCCAGACTCCCTGTGACATTTAGGCCATAGCGGCGCTGCATGGCAGCGATAGCAGAATGCATGACTCTGGCAGAACGCAGCACGGACATTCTGGGGTCTGCAGGAGGTAGGTAGCCATACCTCTGGAGCCAAGCCTGGAGGCAAGAAAACACAGAGGAAAACCCCAAATTGGTTTCCAAATTTGCAAAAAGTGCAAACATGTTCAATTTAATCTCATAGCAATGGCAATAATGTTCATTTGTGGCCCATACATTGAAATGTAAAACAGCAAAGACTACATGACTGCTTGACTTTAGAAAAATATTTAATTGTGATATTACTGCTGAAGCCCACTGAACTGTTTACCTGTTCAGGGTGTACCCCGCCTCTTGCCTAATGATAAAAAGTTGTAACAGGTTTTTTTTATGGGTTAAATAATCTGTAGCATTGAAAACTAATTCAATTTAGATTTGACCAGAGTAAGTATTTGAGATAGGCTTTCTAGATAAGAAATATCAAGATGTTTTAAGAGCTCAAGATTGTAATGGAAGTAAATCTCAGTGACATATAACAGATTGAAAGCCTACATTAAAAAAGCACGTCGATAAGGATAAAACAAAGATACATCCATTTTTAGGAAGAGTTTTATTGCTTATCATGTCATTTGTCCAATCAGAAGATCAGAGCAGATATAAGCCACAGAGAGCAAAGGAGGGGGATGGGCTTTTCCACAGAAGAGGAGGTGGGGATTTAGATAGGCTAAGGATGAGGACTGGGAACAGTCCTCATCATAAAAAAGCTGAACAGATTCACTAAATTCTGTTCAAACATAACAAAGCCAACAAGTTTGCTCTGGTGGTGTGTGGAAAACGAGTAACAACATCATCTCAGAGTCTCAGAGAGCCAACAAACCCAGACCATTTTACTCCAAAATTCAGAAGAGCAGCAGTGAAATCCAAGCACCATTGTCGCAGACAATGTTGTTGAGCTGTTTCTGTCATCATGGTGACCTGCTGTTCGGGATGGCGCAGGATACACACTGGCAATGAAATTCACTAAACAGTGAGGGAAACACGGCATGGGAGCAGGCGATGAGAGGGGGGGAAGGAAAAACTATTACTCAACTGGGGCAGAAATGTGAGTCCACAGATTCGGTTACAGTGAGTGAGCCTTGAGTGAGGAAAGAAGCCGCAAAAAGGAGCACTTAAGAAGCTCGTTGTATGGTGTGGTGTTGATATTTGTAAATTTAGGCAATGCATATTTGTTATTTTACAGATGGATAGTACTCTGCAAATATGTTATTAGGTTTATACTAAGAGCATAGTTCTTTATTTAACACTGAAAGATATATATTTTATGCAGAAGATGAGAGGCTATTTGTTAGTAATCTTCTCCACTGCATATGATTAAATGAGTACTAGATAATCTGATTTTTAAAAACTATGGGAATGACACTTTTTAAGGCAAGGTTATGTCACCCGATGTTCTTGCTGTCTTAGACTGTAAAACAATATACAAGAAACCCAAAGCATGACAGACCCACCTCTGTGCTTTGCAGTCAGTTAGAGACGTTTTTTTGTTTGTTTGTTTATTGTATTGTATATTTTACCAACTCATTGGCACCTCATTCAAACTTTCCCAAAAAGAGGCTTTCTGGATGCAGACATACATCCCAAATGTTTACAATAAAGTCATTCATGGTATTTTCGGGTTTTTTTTTACTTTTTTTTGGACATAAAAACAATCCAACAGTGTCACTAACTTTTTAACAGATAAATTAATTTAGGCCCTTTTTATGCATCATATAAAAGCAAGATTCTGTTCACATATCCACTACTTTATATGTAATGAAAACCAAGAGAATTGATAAATAAAGACAATATAGTAAAAAATCTGTATTTTTTTGGCTAAACTCAACATCAAATTTCTTGAGGTCTGAATGTGGAGCGCACTTTAAAAGAAAAAAAGAAAACATAAAAAAAAAGATGTGATGAAGATTCCTTAAGAGACATAGTGACTTTAAATGCATCAGTAAATGGACGAATAATAAGATTATCTCTATTTATGCATCACAGCATATGTTCCTAAAATTCATTTTTATTTCTGTTAAACCCAAAACAAAGAACAACACATTTCATACTGTTATTGCTACGTTTTATGGACCAAAACTGAGGGGAACTCTTAGATTTTAAGCAACTAATGAATACGGAAAAAAGTTCTGCTTTTCCAATATTAGACCGGCCGATCAAGGGAAAAGTATGTATCTCTTCAAAGAATGAATCAATTTACTTTTGCTGATTACAATAAGGCAATAGTCTGTATTAATTCACTCTGGTAGAAGATGAACAGCAGCAGTACCAAATATTTCTGGTATTAGTTTATCTGTTTTGACTGGCACAGGGAGTGAATAAAAAATGGCTGCATTCTGTTTAATGAGACCAACAGGTAGACGTTCAAATACTGCTGCAAATAGTCAACATATAGCTTTGTCCATACTTCCTCTCATATTGTTTTGCAATCTGAAATAGTGTTCGCTCATATTTTTTAGAACTAACTTTGTCTTTTCTCATACATTTCCCCATTGCCTCACTGATTCTGTCTCCGCTCCTGTCAGCTGAGCAGTGAGAACATTACAATGTTGTCAGCTTCATGGGAGCAATTTTCATTCAGCTACTCAAGCTTCTCTGGGCTGAACCCCCCCACCACCAACAAGCACGCAAAAGCCCCAATGAAGCGACAGACGGAGATTTAACACGAGGAGCTTGCAACGAGACACATCAGAGATTTTGACGTTTAAATGAGACTTCAAAGCAAAGATTTTGCTCAAGCAAGATACAAAAAAGTAAAACATTTCTTGTTTTATCCTATAGGTAAGGGGCGGGAAGTTAAAATAGAAATATATTAAAATTATGTACAGTATGCGCTAATATTTACAAAAATGATGGACAAGTGGGGCTTTCCCAGTCTACAGTGGTCAGTATGAAAAGCGATCGAAAGGAAGGGTCAGTAGGGAACTGGTGACAGGATTACTGGTTGTCCAGGCTCACTAAAGAGAGCCGAGAGCAAAGGAGGCCCGTGTAGTCCGAACAAACAGCAGACCCAGTCATAATGTTATGACTGGGGAGTGTGTTTACATGTTCAAACATAAATCTTAATTTTAAACAGCCACAGCTTAATTTTTACTCTAAGAAATCAACACAAATTAGCTATGAGATCATTTGCATGGTACTAAAACCTTCTTTAATGTATTTTGTCCCAGAGTTCAGTGCACTTCTGATGCTAAAACACTTAAGCGCTTAGAAACTTGCTTAATAAAATTTATTCACACCGAATCTGAGCATTAAGCACTAAGCTGAAATGGCAAAAACTCCCAGCCAGTGCAGCTTTTATGAGATACGGAGATGTAGAAAAGCCATCAGGGAAACAATGAGCCAATCAAGACTGACAGTTGATTCGTCTGATGCTCCGACGGTGACAGGATGTCGGACGGTGTGTGTGTGTGCACGCAGGAGGTTAGGGTCCCACATGAGAGTGAGACAGATAGATGGAGGTAGGATGCGCAGGGTGTAGCTGTCATGCTGGTTCTTTATAGACAACGCCATGGGGAAACAAGCAGGCAGGGCAGGGGATGAACATAACTAAAGAGGGCAGGCAGTGATTCCAAGGAAATGTTCAGCACTGGCAGCAAACGCAGTAAAGCTAGTCCCTCTGGCCACTGTGTTATTTTTCTTTATTATGTTCTTGGAACTATCAAAAAAGATTCCACTGAAAGCTGCTAAATCAATGCAGTTTTACACCTACATAAGAGATGCACCAATCAAAATCAGGCTGCATGAATTGATTATCCCTTCAATGGCTCAGTTCTGTGATCAACAGGTCACCTGACTTTTTTTTTTTCATTAAATGCATCAAAACCAAGAACTAACATCCTTTTTTGGTCTATAAGAACACAAACCAAAAGCATTTATATCCATGTCCTATTCGAGGTAAATAAAGCATCGGCTAAAAGCTGGAACATATGCTTTGGTGCCTGAAAAAAAAAATTCAAAGAACGACTCATTTTATTGTTATTTAAGGTGTAGAGCTCTTCGAAGAAAAACAGAATGTGATGTTGTCAAAGTCAGAATCAGTACGACAAGCGTCACTGAAAAAAATCGGAAATCGGCATCAGCCAGGAAAAGTCTAATCAGTGCATCTATAATTAAGATGCTACACTTCTTAAAACACATCTGATGATATCATAAAAGAACAACTGAGATTAACCGCAGGTGATTAAAAAACTTTATTCCTTATGTACTAAGGCAAATTAAATGAAAAATCTGGGGCTGCACTGTGGGGAAGTTGGAAACGTTGCTGCCTTGCAACAAGAAGCTCTTGGGTTTGAATCCTGACCTGGGATCTTTCAGCACGCTTTCCCTGTGCATGTGTGGGTTCCCTCCAGGTACTCCAGCTTCCTCCCACAGTCCAAAATCATGACTGTTAACTGATTAATTGGTCTCTCTAAAATTGACCTTAGACATGACTGCATTGAGTGTACGGTTATTTGTCCTGTGTGTCCCAGTGTTGCCCTATGATGGACTGGCGAACCGCCCAGGGTGTACCCTGCATCTTGCCCCAATGACACCCAACCCTTTCAAGGAGGTAAAAAGCAATTGATGAATATTTCTAAAAAAGTGATGCAAACATCTCATCTTAGTGCTCCATGGTTAACAATCTCATTTACGTATATCGGATCACCCAAGAGCTATAGAAACAAAAGCAAGTTTCCCACTGTTTATCTGCAGCAAAAGCCTAAAAGATGTACGACTGGACAAACTGCAACAGCTGCAACTTTAGTGCCAAACTCCCTCAAGCTCCAGTGTGGGAATCACAGAAAATTTTGGCTCAAGGTTGAAATGGGTTAACATGATGCAAACTTTCAAAGATTAAATCTGAGTCTTTGATCTTTTTTACTTCATCATGACAAAAATTAGAAATCATGTCTCAAGTTTTAGTGTCTTGTGTCCTCTTTGGAAAAGAGTCCAGAAAGAGTGCATCACATTGTGAACACCTTAATCCACCTATTTTTTGACAAAAGTGGATGACATTGATAAACTAATGCAGAGCTAAGTTAGCACAGTGTTACAGTCTTAATTAGTAAGATGCTACAGCTCTGTTTTGCTCAATCATAGCATTTCTTCCGTCTTTTCAGTCACCAATCTTTTCTCATCTGTTTCTGTTTTTCTCCTAAATCCTCCGTTCTCAGCTGCCAACCTGTCCTACTCATCGATTCCCTCTTTTACACAGTGATCTATGGCTGCCGGCATTCTGCAGATGTGAGGATTCCAGAGCAGGAGGCAGAGCAGGAGGCTCCGGCTCGACAGCCTCATTCATTCAATAGGACAGAAATTCCTCCCCACCCTCCCTCTGCAAATGGATGGAAACGTGAAAGGGGGAGAAAGAGCACGTATTGTGTTGAACTCCTTGGAAATGTATTAACAGGGACAGTAAACGGGGAAAACATCAAGCCTGTTTTGGCGCAGAGAGGGTTTACAACTGCAGGAAAATATATGTAAACACATTAAAAGCATGCTAATTAATCCATCAAAGTCCACAAAACAGCTATAGATCTTCTCCATACAATTTAACTGTATTACTTTAGGAGATTTGGGTACTATGTGAGAGCAGAAAGCAGCATGTTTAATGGGATTGAACTTCTCCAGAAACCCATATACTGTTGAAGATAAAAAAAAGAGTCCACCAATGATGCCCTAATGAGGGCTAAACTCCCTGAAATGTATCTGCACCTTCTTTAGGGGGTCTCCACACTTCATTTCACATCACTTTAAAGTGGATTTCTCTAGCAGACCTCAGATATGAGAGGAATCTGATCTGAGTTCACCTAAGTCTACACTTCTTCTCTTAGGGCACACTTGCAACTTTGCTTTTTTAAATTTTTTTTACAGCTGCTACATACATAAGTACTCATTTTGACATTTAAAGTACTCTTCAGTTACTTTATAAAAAGCATTTCTGCAGAAAAAAAAACGGCTATTGTTTCCCAAACCTGTTGTTCAAACCTTTGACATCGTTTGTGCAGTAAAGCATGGCTAAAAACAAAAAGTAAACCCAGAGTCACCATAAGTCAAAGCTGCTGCAGGTTAACCTAAGATGGTGACATAAGAACTAGGGCATGAAAGTGACTCAGATCCCCTCCTCCAACCGATGCCTCACACTGCCACTGAAAGAGCTGAACTTTGAGCCCTTCTCTCTCTCTCTCACTCTCTCTCTCTCTCTCTCTCTCACTCTCATGTCAATAAGCTGGTTGGCTCCAGTATCTGAGCGGCAGAAGGCAACCATATTAACCAATGGGTGCCGCAAAAAAAAGGTTCCAGCTTGTAAGGCGGGAGGATCACTTCATTATGAATTAGATCCTGCTCAGGAAGCCTGATCGGTATGGCAACGTGCAGACGACATGTGGTAGCTGGACGTTGTACTCGTTTGTGACCAATCAGCTGAAAAGAGATCAAGTCACCTTGAGGAACAAGGGGCACGTGTGCATTAATAGTTCATGGTGAGTCGGGAGAATGAATTTATCTCAGTCAGGAAGCAGAGGCAGCAGGAGAGATCATGTGACGTCTGCATGCAAAGGTTTTTGTTTTGTTTTTGTTTTGAAGTTTTTTGAAAAGGTTTTATATATAATAACCTTAGTGTTGCTGTATTGCATGTGTGTGTTTTCTTAAAGGCAGATTAAAAAGTAATTTGCAGGTTCAACAACCCAAATGAAGGAAACGGTAGCTAAACATAATGTATGTTCATAGGGACACACAGCCCTGTTTTTTGTGACACATATCGAAACTGGAATAATTTCAGCTGAAGTGGGGAGGACTGGTAATCGGCTGGTCAAAAATGGCAAAATCCATTCTTTTTCTGATCAGTGAATGCACCTAAGCGGTACAAAGAAACACTGACAGCAACACCCAACAGTGTGCATATTGTAACAGAGTGAAGAAGCTAGCTATTTTTATGTAGACAGTCCAGACTGTTTACATTTCATTAAGGCTGCGAAAGAGCGAGAGAAAGCAGGACTTTTTCAGCAAAAAGCAAGAAGACTGAAGCTATTACAACAAAGTCTTTGTTTTATACTTTCTGGCCTTGAAACTTTGTCCGTCTTAGAACACATTGGATTCAGAAATTAGTGAGTGATCAGAATCAGCAAAATTCAGTATTGTTTAAAGCTGTAAAAAACAAAAAAACTGCTAATTGGCAACTAGTATATATGTCAAACAAAGCCAATTGTCTTCACCTTCAAAAAAAAGAAACACTGAATGTCAATCTTGTCTTGCTTTATGCAACTGAGACCAACTGATCCATTACTATTAGCAGCATGGTACAGTACCTACGTGTCTTTATGCCACTACCTCTGCATGAAAGGTTTCAAACAAGCAACACGTTATATCACCACAGACTTGGACCAATCAAGTAGTATTGAACATACTTACTCAAAGTCCCTCTGCCTGTTCTTATTCAGATCATCTATTCAGTGACGGATTTCGATCTTTGCAGGAATGCTGACAGAATATTGTTAGCTCCCTGCTAGTGTAGCAAACCAGAGGTGAAAGACTTTGTTCCGAGTCTTTTTTATTTCTCAAAAATAGGTCAAACAATTATTCAATGGTCTATTCGGTCATTACTGCTTAAGAACATTTAGTCATTTGATACATTAAACATTCATCTAGCAGAGATATGACATTAAATGTTCAGTGATTCTGCTATGCAGCTCTGTATTAACCTTCCTGTCACACAGCAGGTTGTGATGGTTAAAAAACAGTGCATCTGTTTGCCTGGTAACAGATTTGAGACAGAGTACTGAGAAACGACAGTGTTTTTAGGCACAGGTGAATGGTCGAAACGTGATCCCATTCTCCTGGATTTGCTTTCCCGCCTCTGACCGGCCTGAATTATTTATCCAGTACACACCAGACCGCTGGCGAGTGTGCCAGGGTCATCAAGGCAACCGCTGCCATCTTTTCTGCCCACACTGATAAACTACAAACCCACACATACGCGTGCATTAGTTCGGGCTGCTCTGGTTTAATTCATAATATGGAATTTCAGCTGGAAAAAAAAAAGACTTTTAATGAGGCACAAACTATCATGTGCACGTCATGACCTCTGATATGGTGTGATTATTGCAGAGGCTGAACAGGGCATTGCTGCATCTTAAGCCCCTGGCGTCTACAGATTCGCAAACACACACATTTGTTTTATGCATGCCATGTTGCTATCTTGGTGGCCCCATTAGGATAAAATGCCACAAAAATGTCAACCATAAATGTCACAATGTGACCATACATACTGAACAGTGACTCTACAGTAGACCAATTTTGGAGGTTTTAGGGGCCTAAAATAGAGATCGGAACCTTCTGACCAATCTCCAGTGTTAATGCTTTGATCTGTGCACATATATTTTTCTATAGGAATATTAATAAAGGAAGCACAGCCTTGAAGATATACTTTTTAGTTTTGTTGCTGTTAATGGTCATTTATTATTGTGACATCCAACCTTGTGTTTGACAAAGCGATGGCAGGACAACAGGGTTTTAAAACAAAGGTGCAATGATTACAGTGTTGACTTTCTAGCTTGTCTCTAGCATCCGACTTTAGCGTTAGCATTACAAATTAGCAGTCTCACTGTGTATTTTCTAGTATGTGAACTTCTTCCTGCTGTCGGATGTTTTGCTCTCTCCCTCTCTCTCGCAGCCTGAATGAATCGCATCCATGTTTCAATATTAGGCATGGGAATCTTTAGGGGCCTCACGATTAGAATTTAGAAGGCTGACATGCAACTAAAAATCCATTGATGATGCAATCCCTAAAAAACAAAGGGTTATGCAGAGATCGGCACATTCTGAACTAACAAACAGTGGACCTTGCTGAAAAGTAAATACATGAGTCCAAGGTCACACATTTTATAAGTAACTTAAACCAAATCAAGCTTGTGTTTGTGTCAAAGGATTCCAGCTTAAGATTTCCACAGCCTGCATATGGTGTGTGGTCTTGACTAAACGGTGCTGGTTGCATTTCTTCTTGTTCAGTCATCCACGTGTTACTCTGTTGTGTTCATCTTAAACTGTGCAGGTGCTGCACTTAAGCACTTCACACTTCTGCCAGTTGCGTTCTTTAAATTAGGTTATTAATTAACATCAAGAGAATTGAGAATTGTTAATCAATTCAAAAAGCAATAGTGCCTTACATCTCTGCGCTCCCTTTGACCTAACTGAGACAGAAAATAGCTAACTAGGAGAATTCTTTACTAGATCATGGCGTCCACATTAGCCTAGTTTATATTTCTCCTTCAGCAAGTTTGCACTCACACACACACTATTGACAGACAAGTTTTACTTTTAGACTTCTCCGTTGTTGCGAAGCAATTCCCCACCAGGACAGCAGAGGGTGTAGATCTTTTCTGGGTCTGCCTACAATTGTAGTGATGTCTCTGGTCGACGACAGTTTATTTACATCAGCTTGTAACCCCACATCCACTCAAGGAGCAAGGGCCGACAGGGAACGAGTTTTGATTGAGCTGGAAAGCTTTTACTAGAAGTACAGCTCAATAAATACTCTAAAAACGCATGTAAGCAAACAAACACACCTCCTGGCATTCAAAATCGCCAAAAGACCATGTTAGATAAACTGGCCTTGCAATATAAAGCATCTAGTGCCCAAAAGCTGCATTGACTACTAATTACATCGACTATAGAGCACCATTCTTGTGAAATGATCTTGGGCTGATTTTGGGCTGACCATTCACAGACGTGCACCCTAAGTTGCTCGACGAACGGTTAAAAAATTGGCTTTATTCTGTCCGTCCTTGGGTGCCTGTTGGAGACCTCTTGCATTGACGGATAATGACGCAGTGTGTCTCTGCACCTCCCCTGACGGAGAAGTATAAACAAGACTTTAGTATGGTGAGTTCACTGATCGAGAGAAAAAGACAGATTTTTGAGTTTCTGACTGGCCAGTCACCTGTCAGGGCCAATAAAGCTAAATAAATTGCACTGGTCACCAGTGGATTTGTTGGTTCATATCCAACTTAGAGTAATGGCACACAGCAGCCATATAATTTTTGACTAAGGCATCAGATTGACAGCTGTAGGCTAACTGTTGTGGTTATCATGTTTGAAGTTATGGGAAGAACAGTTTGCGACAATTCATCATGACTCATTAAACACTTTTTTTTTTAAAACACTCACACTAGTGTTTTAGCATTTCTTTCAAAGGTTAAATTTACACCCTTACATAGGACGCCCCACGGGCAACACGTAATGTTACGATTATCAGTCACATTAAAGATTTAACACCCCCGTAAGCTGTGACCAAAGACATGTCTCAGAAAGGGAGAGAACGTCTGTTCGCCCACAGAAAGGAGGACATAAAACAATACATAACAGTAACAAGTGCTGAAGAGTGTCAGGTTACTGCGTGCATGTGCTGAGAAATCATTTAGGTCACTGAAGGTGTTGTTGTGTTTGTATCTGGGTGAACAGACTGACACAGACACCCTGGTGGTCCAGAAATCTGCTATCCTACCAAAGCCAAATGACGCAATCCATAGGACTGCTCGAGGGTGAGACATGTCGATAAAAATACACCAATCAGTACGCCTACGAGTGCTCAGACACTGGCAGTAGGCTCGTTCATATACACTGTACTGTATGTGCTAAGGAAACGTGGCTAAATGCAAACAGCAGCAGCAAACTAATATATTTACTTTGCTTAAGATGAGAAAATACAAGACTACAGCTTCATGCAAATAAAAAGCCCAGTTGCATTTGTGATTGATGGGACACAAAGGCAAACATAATCACTTTTACATTAACTGCCCTGGGAAAAAAAGCACCAGCTGGAAAGGAAGTGATGCATTTTCAATTTTAGCTTGTTTTGCTGAATTGTGTAGAGTAGATAAGTAGTTAATACCAATGCCCATAACCACCGTGCCGCAGGGAGGGAAAGAAACATTCAAACTTCATTAACAGAAAGTTCAAGGAAAAACACACTGGAGTACAAAAGTACACTGACCGACTGCCAAGCAATTTCTGGGAAATGGCAGAGCAACAACACACAGACGGCGAGCGCCTATCGTTAAAAATAGCATGCAAGATCTATTAGCCCAGTTATCTGTTTTCTGTAGTTATAATCCAGCCTGAATTAAAACGTCTCCCTTGGTCTAGTGACCTCCAGGACTGTGGCTGCACGCAGGCAAATGAACTCACCCACCCTACAGTAGCTTCAACCCAACATATGCTCGAGACATTAGAAAAAGCCCCTAAAAGTTGAAGAACTCACAGGTGTTTAAAGGAAAAACACACACAAACACACACACACACACTCATTCACATTAGTTGCTTTCCATTGTTCAGGTGCCACTTCAGGGGCTGAACACGCCAACTGGGAAGACGAGCTGAGATAGTAATGAAATGCTGCCGTTTCTCACATGGCGTCAACAGCTCTGTGTTTTCTGTTCTGTGCAGCACTACGCTCCCAAAGGCAAAGTGTTTTCAGGATTTCTCCAGCTTGTAAAAGTGCTGTATGATTAATAGACACAGCTATGGCAAACATCCTAGCCAAAGTAACGGTTCCCGCAAGGTTTTGAAAAGTCATATCAAGTAAATACACCAATAATTTTGACACTAGCCCTTAAATAATATAGAGATGTGTCTAAAATGTGTATGCTCACTAATTTACTGGTTAATTCCTTTAAAGGTTTTTTTGTTGTTGTTGTCGATCTGGCTTATAACAAGTTTATCCACTGCAAGCTTCTACAAGGCTTGGATTGAAAACAGAGACTTTTAAAGGTTCACCAAAACCTGTTGTCAGCACCTTTTATGAAGCTTACTACTTGCGGAAGGAAGTGTTATGTTGGGTATCCCTGGTGTAAAAACACCTCCCTTTAAATTAAATGAACCTTTCTTAAGTGATTAAGCAAGGTGAATCTATGTTATCAAGTAATGTATTCATTTATCTTTCATAATTTATGTCTTAAATTACTGATTTTATACAGGTGTTTAAAAATCTAACAGTTAACTTAACTTTAATTTACAGTTTTTTTGTAAAAGGACCTAAAAACTGGCCAGGTCAGAATAAATTACACAATAAAATAAAAAAATATCAAAGTGAGGATCATATGACAAAATTAATGCTTGTAATCTAAATCTTTTTACACTAACTAAGGCTGAATCTACCTTCATGCTACAAAGTATAATATATATATATATATATATATATATATATATATATATATATATATATATATATATATATATATATACACACATATATATATATATATATATATATACAATGTATATTATAGGGCTAAAACTGACCAGGATTTAGACCTTTTTTTCAAGGTAAACAGGATTTGAGATTCACAGCTTTATTTTAAACTTAAAGCTCATTAACCAGTAAAGTCTTTTTAACTAGAAAAGATGAGTAAGACAGCGCCTTCCTGAAGATTTGAATGTTACCTGATTACTAAAAGTTTTTTTTCTTTATTTTTTTTTTCAATCTGACCTGACACCTCAGCATTATCTCATTTGCGTTGTGTTTCGGCCATCTGGGACACTTTCATGGTAATCTGCTCCAAGGTTTACAAGAAGAAAACAACTACATTACCTGAACCATAAATTCACTCAGGCGTTCATCTGAGACGAGATGTGTCAACAGATGGGAGAACAATTTGGCACTCTCTTTGTTGTACAGCAGATTATCTCTGACTAAGCAACTCCACTCAGTCTCTGGTGAGCACAGAGGCATGACTCAAACACTTAATGTTAGTCAGAGTGCAGCGCTGCACCTGATGCCTCTCTTGAGTTGAATCAAGGCGGTGCGATGCTCAGGAGGCTTTGACGCGTCTACATTGCGTTCCTTAAGGAACGCTTCTTCAGGAAGACAAACCAAAGACAAATGTAACTGGATCAATTGTGAAAAATTTCTACTGTACAAAGAGAGGACTGAATTAGTGAAGCAGAGAAATATGTTTTTTCTTCTGTAAACAAATGTAAAGTACAGCTATTAAGGTAAACTAAGGTTATGGTTTCAAAAACTGCAACAAAAAAGTAAAAACTTACCTAGGAGTTAAAGGTGTAATAGAGAAATCAATGGAGTGATTTGTTTTCTCCAGCTGTGTAAAATAGCCCCACCCCCACCTGTTCCTGTGAACTGCTAGTTAGGTAACTGAAAGAACATTTCCTAGATAACATTATTATTATTATAATTGTAACAGTCAATGTTTCATTATTTTAGTGAATTCAATTCTACTTTAAATGAAAGCAATCAGACAATGCAATACATCTGAGCACTGAGGTGCACAGATAAATTATCTGGTGATTGCAATTCAGTCCCATTTTGGGGACGTGTTGGCAAATTAGCAAAGTAGCAAAAGTGATCCACAGCCATCTTAAACAGATACCAGACTAAATATTTAACTGTAAATTAGCTCCGTTTGATTCTTTCAAGCTTTCCACTTTTGCCAAAAATGGAATGTGCTAGATTTAAAAATGTTAGTCAAAGAAAGGGTCTACTTTCTCTATGTATAATACACACAAAGACTGATGTCTATAGTAGCTACTATGCTAACTGCTAATTCAAGATGCCAATGCTAAACAATATAAATGATAAACTAACATTATTTTACCTTTTTTTAAATGAGAACAACAATTTTAAAGCAACTGCTTGCTCACAAAATGACACTGACTCCTCTCCTCGGTTTAAATTAATAAGGATGATCATAGGAAGGCCATAAAGACATATATCAATGTTGGTTAATTATAATTTTCAAATGGCAGTTGTGATTAACTAACATCAGTCGTGGGAGGTCAAAACTTTAGGTAAACTAGAAATCAGAAATTGACCACAGAACTGTAATCGCTGCAACTCAACATGAAACCATGGCAATATTGTCATCATGCTGTAGGAATCTTATCCTGGCCTTTGCTCAGTATATACCACCTTCACTCAAAGCAAAAGCAGCCCAGAAGTCTCTTACAGGCTGCTCATTTTACCCTGAAAGCTTCAATATAACATTTGAGATGAGCTGAAAACAATCTTGGTAATTTTTCCTATTCATTGCACTGTGCGGAGAGAATTAGGCAGTATCTTTAGACAAATTAAAACACATCTGTCTCAGTTGTATGCCCTTTTTATTTGAACTGTATAATAGCATTATGACAAAAACTCTAAAGCTAAAAACACCCACAGATTCTTCAAAGGTGGTCTAATCATGCCAACTGAAATTGTAAAAACAAAACCCTGAGTTAAACGGATCATCTACAGACATTGGTAATAACGTCACGTTTCCCAAGTTTTTCAGGGAGAAACAATTGGATAACCTACAGCTCACAACGATTCAAAGCACAGAAGGACAGAGCTATAGTGTTAATGTAAGTGTTAGAAGTTGGTACAAATTACCATTTTATCACTCCCTGGCATGCTGCATGTGCTGTAAAAATGTAATCCAAGGGAAGAGAAAAGAGAAAAGCAATGAGAAGACAAGTGCAGCATTCTACATTAATTAGTCCACAAAGCTGTCATTGACGCTGCCACTCAAAGAGGTAATGTTTTCTAAAAGGCAGCAGCCTGACCAGCGATTACAGGGCAGCGGAGAGATGAACTCAAACCACCCCTGTTATTTAGAGGAAATACTCACCTCTGTCTTCGTTATTACCCTCTACAACCCGTGCTAGAGACATGGGAGTCAAACGCATCTATCCACGCCGTCATAACACGCACAGAAAGTGGCTCCAGTGAAACTAGCTGAGTCTCCACACATTTCTTATTGGAGACAAACTGTTTATAGGAGTGCAGAAAGACAGGGAGACACAAGTCATTCCTGGCCACCTGAAGCTAGGCTTTTAGCGCAAAAATGCATTAAAACAACGAGACCCTGCATTTGCTGTAAATGATTCTGATTAGGAATCAAGCTTTTTTCTGTCTAATACCTATTTTTCAGTTTCCTTTTGAGTTAAGATTCAGATTTTTTGAAAGATTCTTGTTCCCAAGGACTATAGCACATAATGGAACATTTTCTGCAAGTTCTGTGATTAAATGCAATAACCTTGAATCCAACAGAAAATAAAGGACTTGCAATATTATGCCCATTTAGGCACTGAAGCGCTCAGAAGATGCACACTGTTGGATGATAACTAAAAAGACTGAAAATGGTGGAAATTTGAAAGCTGCCTTCACACTGTTTCCTATCTTGCCATGTCCTGTATGTTGGCCTATCGGAAAATGTGTCATGCAGATCTAAATGAGAGAAAAGGAATATGTAACATGAGCTCCTGTTGTGCCATTAAAGTATATTCGTCACTTTTGACGCTTGCCTAAACTGAATCCCATGCGTGTATTGGAATCAAGGGTATGGGATTCACGGTGGTCTGCTGCACTGGGACAGTGTATTCTACTTTTTTCTATTATGTCACTGTCTTGTATTTTTTCCCTATATTTTAGGATCAGCTGACTTCTTAGATCTTAATCTCAATCCATGCCCTAAAGAGGTCAGATAATTGTTAGCCGAATTAAAGCGGCTATATGCAATTTTCTGAAATTTAAACTCGCGACTGACACCTGTGGCCAAAAAACTGAACTGCTCTTCCTTTCTGCTCGCTCTCGCAGCGCGCGCTCGTACGCCGGTCGCTCTCAATCTTCAATCTTTTTCGGGCACTAACTTTTTTAGTCTTATGTGGAGTTACTGTTGGTGTCAAAGTTGTTCTGGGTCTCTTCTGTGTATTCGCACAATCCATTGCACTGCTTGTGAGTGCTGACCACTGACTGTATTGTGCTGACTAGCGGTGGTGGCAGAGTGATCTGAAACATTTAACATGAACGCGCTTGATGTCACATCCGCATACAGCGCGGGAAAATCCGACCTTACAGAAAATAGAAAATATAGGACACAGGCTTATAGGTGCACCCACTGTGAGCTGACAAGGTGTCAGTATGCTCATCAGGAGATGTTTGAGTCACAAATGGTCAAATAAAAAGGCTATTGTTACGTTTATTTTGAGGGAAAAGTTGCATATAGCCCCTTTAAAAGGACGTAGGTAATGCCATCAGTTTCACTTTCAGTTTTGAGCATCAGTCTAGCCAATGTCAGTAACTTTCATCAGAACAGACATAATACATATCCATAGGATTGCATGAGATTGACATATTTATTATTAAGTAGTTGCTGTTGAACTTTAAATGTCAGCTATCGTGCCACCTTTCTGTTTTTTGAGACGGAAATGAAATGAGTTCAAATCAGTGGCCGCGGAAAAAAAGAAAGAAGCACCATTTCTCACAAGCAAGAGAAGGTCCACATGTGTGGAAGCTTTGAATTCCTGCACACACGCTGTGATGTCAGGAAGCTCAGAGGTATCAAACTAGTGAAACCGTATTTATTCAACGCAGCAGCATAAATACTCCGACAAGCGTGTGCTCAGCAGTTACTTTACATGGCAGGTAGGCAATCGGCATCAATCAGTATTGGGATAATCTTGCTTGTTCCCTTGCAGAAACAAAGTGTTCTCATACATCGTCCTTTGTTTCTTCACATGAAAACACATAGCTCCTTTGTCAGACTAGATGCATTATTCAGAAGAATTTAAGCACGCTTAAGTCATGTGGGGGCCGGACACTGCATTACTATATGTCAGGATTTCTAACCAACGAGTCACAGCATCATGGCTGTGTTGTCACAAAAGCATTTCAAGGATGTGAAGGCTGGGTGGAGGACAATACAACATAAGGAGGGCGGTGTGGGAGAAGGGGAATGCTCTGAAGCACCAGAGCAATGTTGATGTGAAAAAGACACCTTTAATTACATTGTGAATTGGGTCGGAGGAGATTGTGTTGAATGTCACTGACAACATAAGACAAGAGAAAACCCTGTCTGGGTCAAACGGAGCTAGCAGTCAAGCAGCTCAACCCAGAATCGGTTTCCGAGAATTACAAAGGATTCTCGTTCCAAATCAAACCATCCTATCTGTTTTGTAATGAGGGCATGTGGTGTTTTCACTGAATAAGAGTTAAAGCTGTTGCCTAATAGTGCCGCTTTACCAAGCTTGTAAGATCATGTGGATGTGTGAAGGCGGGGGCTTGATTGACTTTCAGTAAACAACATGCCCAGATGATCTCATTTGAAGTTCAGACGATCGATGAGACGATTAATTTTTATAGTTCGACTTGAAAACAGGCAGATCAGATTTTCTTTATCCTTTGCCCACATAAAATCTCATGGAAGTGCCCTTGTTTCAGCCTCAAGAGATCTCTTTCTGCTGAGCACACACACACACACACACACACACGCACACACACACACACAAATATATATACTGGGAGGCTGAAAAACACAAACATCTGGCATCCATCCAGTTCAAATATTTGCTCCAGTGACCTCAGTGATTTCAACATCAGCAAAGATCCCACAAAGTTGTGCCCCTTTCATATGAGACTGGTCAGAATAGGAATTGCTATGACTTTAAATAAAATATTCCAAACCGGACAACAAGCTTCTTCTTTTTTTTATGAGCTTTCTTTAAAGATCGATACTTCTTAGACTGGATAAATAGTAGGGTTTTATCTTGTACATATGTTGCTGACCAGTTATTATTTAATCATTATCATCATTATTTCCCCTTGCATTGCTTAGGCTTTGTACCAGTCAACCTAACAGGTATGACAATAGGCCTACATCTAATCCCCCCCAAAAAAATTGCTAAACTAAAGCAAACCAGAATCCTTCCTTTCATTTTGCCAACCAAGGTTAAGATGTTGTGAGAAAAGTGAAATACTTGGGCCATATCATAAAGCGGGATGTATGTGATGATGACGATGTGCACAAGCAGCATGCAAGCTCATATGTTGCCACTTAGATGTTACACATGAGCACAGACAATGTCACAGTAGCTCGGTTATACAACCTTTTGTGCTTCCTTTTCACACTCTCTCACTTGTAGCAATTACTGTAAAGCCAAAATGAAAGACATCCAGCTGGCTCTTTATGAAGTGTTAAAAATGAAATGTACGACACGATGGAGATACTTTCATGTAAAACAATCATTTTTGCCGTTACTGCTAAAATAAGGCGAGGTTATGATTTATTTGTTGTTTTTTAATTTTTATTTTACACAACTGAAGCAAAACTATAGAATAAACCTCCGGCATTCTGATGAGCTTCTTGCACAGATTATCATCAATTTGTCTGCCATTCTGCTTTAAATAGAAAAACACAAGCACAGCAAGCTGATAGGTAACTTGGGCGGTTCGCTCAGATCGCCAGCCTGCAGTCTGTTGCTTTACAGACACGTCACTCGCCATTTTGGAGTTTGATGACTAAAAGTGATGGGTGGAGCTCATTTAGCTTTCACAACAAAAGCACTTCCAAACACCCAAATCTATGTTCCTTGTAAGAGAGGGGAAACAAAGTTACCATCCTTCAGCCAGCTGAGTGGCAGTGTGCAGCAACAGTGGTTGATGGTGGTGGTGGGGGATTAAATGTGCTCCACACAGTTAGAAAAAACTCTAGCCTCTCTTTCTCGTTAGAAGAGAAACTGTTGGAAGGTAAATCTTTTTAATAAAACGTTTATAGATGCATGCAACTTTTACAGGCTTTCATACGGGTGACTGGAGCATGCCTGCTTTCAACTTGATGTACACTGTACAGTAAAGAAACAAATTAAAAATATTTAATACCAAATAATGGACAGAAAAGAAAATGTTAACGATAATCAAACTAGAACTTTCTGAAACCATGGCATGTTTAAACATGTAACCTATCCCCAGCCTGTCTGACAAAGAGTTGCCATAATTAACCTGAGGTGTTTACATGGATGGCTTTATGGTATCATTGGTTTGATTTGCTTAAGGGGGACATTGTGTATTAATGAAAATTTGCAGCCAATGTTTACCTCAACCTTTATTTGGTTACTCTCCCATTGTTTATTTGTTTTGGTTTCTTATGTCTATAAAACCAAGCGGGGGATTGATAAAGTAGAGCCACAAACCATCAGGGTTTCTTTCACAAAGACCCTGTTGTTGTTATTGTGGGAACAGGAGCTACTCTCTGCCTGTAATACTTTCTTCATTTGGTGTTATTATAGGCATAATACCGCAGCACAAAAGAGCAGGCTTGTTTCTTTGTAGGGATGCTTTTATTACTTTCATTTTTTTTTTTTTTTTTTACTGATACTGGTCCACTTCTTACCTCCACGCTGAACGGCTGCTCCTCTCCGTTCACGGCACATAAAATCCACAGCAACAACTGCAGGCATAACGTCCCCATACAGCGACTATTAAGACATCTCCTGCTGCGGAGATTCAATAAAACCATAGTGAAGCCCGTCGTTGTTGTATCTCACTGCCCGTGCTCAGTTTTTTTTTTTTTTTTTTCACAGTCGATGCACACGCGCGCACACACGGCAAAAAAAAAAAAAATATATCCTAGACGTTTAGCAGCAACATCGCGGGTGTCTCCGTGCTTTTCTTCTCTAAGCGGGGCTGAAACTCAAGCTGAAGAGGAGATGTTTTGAGATGGAGGGAGCGAAGAGAAACGGGAGAAGACGCGGATTCGTGCAGCGCGCTCTCCTCCTCCTCCTCCTCTTCTTCCTCGGCCGCGGTTCTCAGGGAGGAGGTTATCCCCGGGGAAGAGGTCGCCTGTCAGCAGCCCCCCGGTGCAGCAATCCCCGGGTCGGTCCTCCGGTGCAGCGGCCGTTGTTCCAGGCGGACGCGTCCAGCTCGTTCTCCGTCAGCGCGCGGCATAGCTGCCCGTTTTCAACTGCGAGTCCGAACCGAGTGCGCATGTGCGCACTGGCACCAGCACCCCTCCCCTCCCCTCCCCTCCCTCCGTATCCATCCAAAGTCTCCAATAAAAGCAACTCTCATCCCCGGCAGCTCTCTTTGCCATGTTTGACACAAGCTGAACGGTGGCGGCCTTTTTCATGTTCTACTGTACTTCATCTGGATGTAAATAAACACTTGCATAACCTGAATACAAATGGAGTTCCGGCCTAATTCTTTTCAGATGACAACAACCATCGTTAGGGTAATTATTATACAAAAATAAATCCTCACTCCTTTGAAAGGGCAGCAAAAATAGTTGTTGATATCTATTTGCAGTCATTTTCAGTCGAATTTAAATGTTACAGTAATAAAGTAATGTGTGCAAAATTGTATGTAGAATGCAGTGGGTCTTAAGAAAACATTGTTACAGTCCCTTTTTAAAAACATAAACTTAAAATTATTTTTTCCCGATTTTTAAATGATCTAATGTTAGATTAGGCTAATGGTTTGTTTAAATAAATAAATAAATAAACTTAGAACGTCTGTGTGGGTATTAACAGTACATTTGTAAGAAAGTCCACGGACAGCCAGTAGAGGGCGATGACAGAACCAATCCTTTTTTTAAGATCACCACATTATGCAGCAGAAGTCTGTTTCAGAAGATGCTGTTACTTACAGTGAAAGAAAATAAAGCAAGCTGACCTGTTGTAACAGAATGACGAATGATGTGTCCAGTCCTACTCTCACTAAGGAAACTTCTTTAGATTTGGGGGGTTATTACATACAAGAGTGTTTTTAACAATTCATAAAAGTCATGTTGTTAAAAAAAGGTAATAATCTTATATATATTCATTTCACGCAGAGGGGATTTACTTCAAGAGTTTAATTTTATGGATTTTGAGTAAACGGAAACCACAAAAATAGTTGCTCAAAATGTAGAATATTAGAGCCTGCCCAATCATGGGGAACACTGCTGACTTGACAACTGTCCATTGGAGAGTCTGACACCATTCACAAGAAGGATAAGCCAGAGTCCCAGAAGCTCACTGTTCAAGGAGTGCTGTATCAAAGCATATCAATGGAACTGTTTAGAGGAAGGAAAAAGTGCAGAAGTTTTGCAAAAGGCTCACCAGATCACACTGATATAACAGGAGCCTTTTAGAGGAGAGGGAAACAAAATATTTTCAGTAGTTTTCAGTAGTTTGGGAGAGATTCATATGTGAACCTGCTCACACTGCCGAGGATACCAATTCCTACTTTAATATCTATGCTATCTCAGCAGTTGATTGGTCAGAACCACAGAATGTTCTCCCTCATTAATGCAGCAGTTTTTTGCAAGAGGAGCCCGAACCATGAATTAAGTTCATACATGGACTTGCTTTACAGTAGGTTTTTTTATTGGTCATATGTCATAGTAACATTTTCTAAGAAACTCAGTGCTGGGTTGTCATTAGCTATAGGCCATAATCATTAACATTAAGAGAAATGTACACTTGAAAAACACCCCACTGTGTGTAGTAAGTTATTATATGTAAGTTTTACTTCTGAATTTAATCACTGGCATACAATAATTTTTTTAACATATTCTAATTCATTGAGCTGTATCTTTAAATAACCTTTTGAAAATTCTGGATATTGTCTGATACATAACCTAGCTGCAGAAAGCCTTGCTGTCATGTTCTAAGGACATTCTCTCCCTCACTCAAAACCTGTAGAATTTAAATTGAAATTCTTCCATTCCAGTTCAGTTTCCTCTGAGAATAAAGAAGAGCTAAAAATCTGATCAGCCAGATCAATGTTTTTCCACTCAGACTAACTCCAAGGGAAAATCTAGTGAACAAGTGTGTCATTGTTTGTCAGAACAAACTCAGGTGGACTGCAGCATCAGCTCATTATTGAGTTTTGCACGCACTCAAACATACACACATTCCCTCCCATCTCCCTTTTAAAGATTTTTTCCCTTTCAAAGCTAAAGTGAAATCTCTCTACTTTGGCTGCTGTTATCAGTGAAGTGCCCTGCAAATGTCTTGCACTTTTCCACATCTGATCACATTATAGCGACAAAATACAATGCATTTAAACACATGAATATGCTTTGTTCTAACTCATTCTGTTGTGGATTTGAATGTATGTCCTCCTGCAAGGTGAATCTCCACCATGGTCTCAAATCTTTTGCAGACTCTAACAGCTTTCATCTAGGATTAACCTGTATTTAGCTTGAGGCTGCCAGTGCTATGTTTCAGCATGAGCAAGATGTGTAGACGGTGAAATGCAGTGTTAGGTTTTCACAAATATTGTTTTTGGATGTTGCCAAAACAGTTCTATATTGATTTTATTTGATCAGAGCACCTTATTCCACATGTTTGTTGTGTCCCTGGCACAGCTTGTGGCGAACTCCAAACAGGAGGTTTCTGTCAGCAACTGCTTTCTTCTTGCACATCTTCTATAATGGCTAGATTTGTGGATGACTAATAGTAGTCCTGATTCTCCCACCTGAGCCGTGGATCTCTGCAGCTACAGCACCTTTACCACGAGTCTCTGGGCTGCTTCTCTGATTAATGCTCCCTTTGTCCATTTTCGTGAACGCCCATGTCTTGGGAGCTTTCCAAATGTGCCATTGTATCTTCAGGTGACTGATCAAGCAGTGCTCTGTGAGGTTTTCAGACATTTACCATAGATACAGCTTTATAACCTAACAATGCTTTAAACCACCCACAACATTATCCCCGTCTGTTGTTTTCCTTGTGCTTAAAAGTGTTGTTGGTTCACAAAGGTTCTCTAACAAACCTCTGTGGTCTTCACAGGACAACTGGATTTACATTGATATTAAAATACAGGCAATTTATTACTTTTAATGATGATGGTCTGGAGACCTGTCATTGTGTACCTCACCTCTCGTCCAATGACCTCTGGAGATATAGACACCAGCTGCCCCGCAACCCTGCAAGAATAAATGGGTAAAGAAATTGGATTTTCTTCCACTTTACAGCTAGGCACTACTTACAGTATAATTGGCCTATCTCCAGAAATCCTACTAACACGCATTTAAATTTGGGGCTTTAATAAGACAACAGTCAACGAGACATTCTTTGATTCTTTTTCAAGTCACTGTACCATTAAATCATTTCATATTTTGGCTGCACTTTTCATTCATACATGTATTGACAGCTGCTTTGAGTCCTTTGTAAGCCACATGTGTCAAGACTTCAAAGAAAATAAACACATTTTGATTATGTTCACAGTGGCAGGGGCCTTGAATCCAGGCACTACTATCAATAACACAATCTCTCACGTGCAGCCATTTTGGAATCACCAGCTGACCTTCATGTCTAGAGAGAAGGCAGACATCAAACTTTAATCAAATCAAATAATTTCAAATCAAACTTTATTTTTAAAGCGCTTTTCATACAAGAAATTGCATCACAAAGTGCTTTACAGATTAAAATGACACATAAACCACTTTCTCATCCCTCCCCAACAGATTTAAATGACAGAGATAGGCTCCCGCTGGTCAAAAGGCTTTGACCTACATGGCAGAGAAGTATGAGATCTGTCAAATTCTCAAAAATAAAAAAACAAAAGCTGAAAGCTGCTATTAAAAATAATTTTAGCAAAAATAATATCTAAAAAGATTATATCCAGATGCAAGAAGTTCACTTCTTTTTGTGAAACATTTGAAACACAAGCAGTTCTGGTGAAAGATATGCACACATTTGTCATGAATTTCACAGTGAAATTATCATTAAACAAAATACTGTTTGAGCAAGTTCAAAATTAGACACACAGACTCAAATAAATATTTACATACAGACTCACCCCTCTACAGATATGTGATAACTCCCTGAGCAAACAAGTGTTTTGAAGCCATCACCAAGGTCCTGGCATTATTATGACCACTCTTCTGGCAGAGTTGACAATGCTTTATCTAAATTAATTGGATACCTGCCAAGGACTTGACCCATAAGATTAATCCTCAAATTTGCAGTGGGGATAAGATTGGGGCCAACACTTTACTGTGGACTTTGACACTGCTGTTCCATCGGTTTACAGTTAATGCCAGGCTTGATGGTTCATATGCCTTTCTGACCATCCTAACCAGTTTTCTGGGTGACAGTTGGAATAAGACGTTTGAAACTTGAGTAAAATTTGGTTTTCCAACAGGACAAAGAGCTGGAAAATCAGCCTTCTGGAATGGCCTTCCCAAAGTCTCAACCTCAAGCCTAATAAAAATTCAGGAAAAAATGCTTAAAGGTTCTTCCAAGAAAAATCACCCCATTTAAAGGAACTCATCCAATTCTGCTATAGAAAGTGGACAAATATCCAGCCAGAATGATGCCAGAAGCTTGTTGAGAGCTACAACATTTATGTGGTTCGACTGCAACTCTTGAACTGAGAGACAGTGTGTTTAAACACAGAGAGGGAAAAGCTTGGATGTTGTATCTCATTGTGACCACTAAAGCATAAAGAATGAGTTTGTATTTTGAGTTTAGCACCAAATGTTGTACTTAACACCCATTATTTGTTGACACCTCCTAAAGTGCTGAGTTTCCTCTTTAGAACAGAGGGCAATGAGGGAAAACAGAGATAGCTGATATATCTCATCAGTGTACTCAGCAGAGCATAAATTAATGAGACAATATATTACCAAGGAGATGATGATAATGTGTTCTTGTCACTCAGATTAGTGGCGTCTTGTGTGAAGGGTCTTCCTGTATTAATAACTGAGTTGCAGGGGGTACAAGACTCAGCTTAAACATGCATTTTCAGACTAAAGAGGCATATTCAGGCCGACAAATGAATCTGGCGAATTTCATGTTTTAGAAACCAACCTTATTAAACCTAATCTGTTTTAGTGATTTATGATCAATTTACAATTAATAGCCATGTTATCACAGTAGCATTTTCCTAAAACAATTAATGATAACAATAGATAATTATTTCAGTGCTTTTTTAAATTTAACTGTACTAGAATGTGCAGTTGATTTAGCCTAAGGTCCAGGCAACATCTACAATGTAACTCCTGAAAAAGGGTGGTTTGGACGCTTCTAGACTGGACTATTCACTATTCTTTTACATCGTCATCTGTTCACCTTCATAGAAATGCGGCCATGCAGAAACAGTGAGTTCCTGAATAGCTGTGAGGGAATTTTTTTTAAAGAGAACTACAGAGACATGACTAATATTCAGCACAGTAGATGAATGTAAAATACATTCCATGCTGGTCTTTAGCACAGCCTTGCAGTCCCCCAGCAAACAATATGAGTCATTGCCAGGGTAGTTTTTATCACAGTGCCTAATAATCGCCAAAATCAAAGCAAGGTCCTGAGGAAAATGTATTTTAAGAAATACTTAAAACAGGGGGGGAAAAATAACAACAACAATGGAAACCAATATAAATCATCCCCAGACCTTTGAAGTGGTATTACAGCTGCTTTTCTAACTTCCTGTAGCAGCTGTGCTATAAACATACACACACACATTCTATGCTTTTTGTCTTCAGTAAAAAGAAAAACAGAGTTAGTAGATCATAAATAACACTCCTTACTTTTGAGGACTTCTTTTATTGGATTGTTGAACTGCTACTTTTCTCACTACCTGTGGCAGCTAGCTGAGCTGCAATTGTTAGCACTAGCATGCATCAAAGGAAATAATTGGCAAAGATTGGGTTTAAGCTGTGTCTCTTCAGTATTTCTGCCCTTCATTATAACAGTGCAACAATTACCAGCCTTTTTGTTAGCATTTCTGCTTATGAGAAGCTCTGATGGGCTTTACTGGCGCTTCTCTGCAACATAAACTGGGCCGAGACAGTGAGTTACCTGACTGCACTGGAAAAAAACATTCTATGTTTCAATGTCTAGTAGAGCTTTCTGCTTTACAAAGCCTTCACATCCTGCATCAAACAGTAGTGCCTCATTGCTGGACTCATATTTCTACCCTGCTTAAAAACCGTGCTACTGTTAACACCACGTTTGTTAGTGTTGTGCCCTTTCAACAGTTTATTCAGCCCACTAATTTTCTCTTTATTAGAAAAATCTCAGTTTCTGTCATTCTGCAAAGGATCTATCAAATCTTACCTTCTTTAGACAAAAACCTCAGCCAATACTTATTTCCACCAATAGGTGGCAGTAGTGGCTTAGCTTTGAGAAGGACTGACTGACTCTCCTACGCATTTTACGGCAGAAGCAGCAAGTAAACGGTGCGAACCTATCATCTCTTATTTAATGCTCTGCTCTGCGTTACATTCAAAAATGAACACACAGCTTCGGAATCAAACTAGTCTTTATTCAGTGTGTAACATTAGCATCTCTTCTGAACAAGTGGAGTGAATCGTAGGGATAACAGACATCCGTCTGTCCAGGCACATTCTCCAACCTCCAAAAGGAGACCCTCTGGAGGCATCCTCATCAGATGCCAAAACTAACTCAAATGACTTCTTTCGATCCAGGAAAGCAGCAGCTCTACTCTAACCTCTACCTGGAGTATGTTTTTTTTTTTCTTTGTTTTTGTTTCTACAAACATCTATGAATCTTCATTTAAAGTGACAGGGAGACAGTTGTCACTTTCATTCAATTTCTATCAATCCTTTTAAAAAATTCTATTGCATGTGACTCACAGTGAAAACATGCACAGTAATTTTTGACCAGAAACAGTCAAAATAATATTTCGATTCTAAACGAAACATGAAAAGAACTCAACATATATTTTTCAAGCTTATCACTTTAATTTGCACACACAAAGACAAGTTGTTATTTTGATTCATCAACTGCCCCCGAAATAACTGGACAGATATGAAAATAAAGATGGCAACCCCTTCTCTGTTTCTGGTATTTAACTTCAGTTGGAAATGATCAAAACTTATTCACAAACTAATTTTTAAGTTAAATATTCATTGTAATTTTGACTTTCCTTCCTCCTTGTTCCTATCCCTCTTAAAAACTCATCTTCCTATCTTTCCTTTATTGATTTTCTCTCTCACTCTATAATCTTGAATACCCTGTTTTCTTTTTTAACGGCTCTGGCCCGTTCCAAGTTGTCCTTCCACTAGTGCAGAGCATTGCCAGGACTCTCAAAGCCTCTCTCTGCAAATGCACCTCCATCTCTTCACTGCTGCATCTGCTCCCAGTCAGACGTTGTGGATCTCCTGGCAGCATAAACCTAAATCATTCCGTCTGTCTCCTTCTCTCCAGGAGCTAAAGATTAGCGGAAAAGATATGATGAAGAGTGGCCTGCAATCTGCAGAGGATAAATTGCTCCTATTTTAAATTAAGACTTCCAAAGATTGAATATACTGCACTGTGTTCTGGTGATGAACAAGTCTGTTCCATTTCTGATTTGGTTGGACATTTAAAAAAATCTACAGTGCCTTGCAAAAAGATTCATCCCACTTGAGCCTCTTTATATTTTGTCACGTAAAAACCATAAATGTCCAGGTATTTGGTTGGGACGGTATGAGATGGAACCAACACATAGTGAAGTGGAAGAAAAAGAGCAGATGATTTTTTTTAAATAAAATAATCTGCAGAGTTATTTATAGCTATGCACATTTAAGCCGTTTTCAGACAGAAGTTCTGGAATATTTGCGGACAATTCCATTCGGTCTTTAACCGGAGTTGTGTTTTCAGACACAACACTTTTTTCTGGAACATTGCCTTTCGAAGAAGCTGAAAGGAAAATAGTGACATTTATACGTCATCAACGTGTGCGCTCACAGCGTTCCCTGCCCCTCTCCCCTCTACCCCACCACCCCACACCCCTCCGGCTTTCGCGGAACATTACCTGACAGTCTGAATGCAAACACCATACCGCGAAAAGTCCGCTCTTGTTACCAGGTCTTCATCCGTAAAATTACCTGTAAAGGGTATCCGGACAAAGCAAAACAGACGAAGTCCGGAAAATTACCGTTTTTTATGGCCTGTTTGAAAGGGGCTTTAGAGACTAAAAGTGTTGTCCATTCTTCTCTGCAAAGTAGCTAAAACTTCTATACAGATTAGATGGAGCACATCTGTGAACATCAGGTTCTCAATTGGATTTAGGTCTGGACTTTGACTGGGCCATTCTACTGTAACACATGAATATGTTTTGATTTGAGCCATTCTGTCGCAGTTCTGGCTGTACGTCTAGGGGTGCCATCCTGCTGTGTGAACATTCAGTGCTAAAGGATCGCTTCCACTAGACGAGTCCTAGGACACGACCTGTCCAGAGTGTACCCTGCTCCTTGCCAGATGATTGCTGGAGATAGGCACCAGCCCCCCCCCCAACCCTGCATAGGATAGACCGGTATAGGTAACGGATGGATGGATGGATGGATGGATGGATGGATGGATGGATGGATGGATGGATGGATGGATGGATGGATGGATGGATGGATGGCGTGAGTTCTGGGACATTTCTGGGATTCTGGGAGGAGGGAAGGTAACGGGGAAAATACCCTGGCTCGGTCCTCTCAGCTGTTGTGTCTCCTTAAAAAACATTGCTCTTTGAAGCTGTGGTCGGAAGAGTGACGTCATCAAGGAGAGGAGGAGGAGATTTTGAAATTTGATCATCTATACCTGCTTGCCCACTCCTTTTGGAAGGAGCTGAAAGCCACGCCTTGTACCCCGTGGGCGCAGGGAAAGCGGAGTCAGCAGAAAGAGCATCACTGCGTTGACCCAGCATTGACCTACTTTTTAAAATGGAGATTTCTGAAGTAAGAATGTTTTAGTTTTTTTACTAAAACTCTCTGGTTTCTTCTTCTTCTTTGTCGGTATGCTAACCTGACTGAGGCGCATCACCCCGTAGGGCACGGTAGGGACTGGGGCGCATTCTCACTAGTTGACAGCTCCGACTTGTGAATATGCAAATCTCTTGGTCAAACCTCTAGGATCGCGCAAACGATTCGTTTTACTGAAGAGGCCAGGGAAGGGACTTAGGGGAAATATAAATTCTGAAAGATTACTTTTATATCATAGAGCTGGTGCAGATAATACAATTTAAAAAATTTTAAGTCACTAAACTTTTTAAACCACGTACACCAGCTTTAAGGAATTGGCTAAGATGTCAGCAATCGCGACCATTTCGGCAGTGGGTGGGGTCACTGATGAGTGCCAAAAGGTGCCTACAGCAGCAGAAAATAATAATAAGAGATCAACAATGGAGGAAGCACGGATGGTTGCTACACTGGCTTGCAAAAGTATTCGGCCCCATTGAACTTTTCCACATTTTGTCACATTTTTACAAATAAATAACTGAAAAGTGGGGTGTGCGTAATTATTCAGCCCCCTGAGTCAATACTTTGTAGAACCACCTTTCGCTGCAATTCCAGCTGCCAGTCTTTTAGGGTATGTCTCTACCAGCTTTGCACATCTACAGACTGAAATTCTTGCCCATTCTTCTTTGCAAAACAGCTCCAGCTCAGTCAGATTAGATGGACAGTGTTTGTAAACGGTAGTTTTCAGATCTTGGCACAGATTCTCGATTGGATTTAGATCTGGACTTTGACTGGGCCATTCAAACACATGGATATGTTTTGTTTTAAACCATTCCATTGTTGCCCTGACTTTATGTTTTGGGTCGTTGTCCTGCTGGAAGGTGAACATCCGCCCCAGTCTCAAGTCTTTTGCAGACTCCAAGAGGTTTTCTTCCAAGATTGCCCTGTATTTGGCTCCATCCATCTTCCCATCAACTCTGACCAGCTTCCCTGTCCCTGCTGAAGAGAAGCACCCCCAGAGCATGATGCTGCCACCACCATATTTGACAGTGGGGATGGTGTGTTCAGAGTGATGTGCAGTGTTAGTTTTCCGCCACACATAGCGTTTTGCATTTTGGCCAAAAAGTTCAATTTTGGTCTCATCTGACCAGAGCACCTTCTTCCACATGTTTGCTGTTTTCCCCACATGGCTTGTGGCAAACTGCAAACAGGACTTCTTATGGTTTTCCTTTAACAATGGCTTTCTTCTTGCCACTCTTCCATAAAGGCCAACTTTGTGCAGTGCATGACTAATAGTTGTATTATGGACAGATTCCCCCACCTGAGCTGTAGATCTCTGCAGCTCATCCAGAGTCACCATGGGCCTCTTGGCTGCATTTCTGATCAGCGCTCTCCTTGTTCGGCCTGTGAGTTTAGGTGGACGGCCTTGTCTTGGTAGGTTTATAGTTGTGCCATACTCCTTCCATTTCTGAATGATCGCTTGAACAGTGCTCCGTGGGATGTTCAAGGCTTGGGAAATCTTTTTGTAGCCTAAGCCTGCTTTAAATTTCTCAATAACTTTATCCCTGACCTGTCTGGTGTGTTCTTTGGACTTCATGGTGTTGTTGCTCCCAACATTCTCTTAGACAACCTCTGAGGCCGTCACAGGGCAGCTGTATTTGTACTGACATTAGATTACACACAGGTGCACTCTATTTAGTCATTAGCACTCATCAGGCAATGTCTATGGGCAACTGACGGCACTCAGACCAAAGGGGGCTGAATAATTACGCACACCCCACTTTTCAGTTATTTATTTGCAAAAAATGTTTGGAATCATGTATGATTTTCGTTCCACTTCTCACATGTACACCACTTTGTATTGGTCTTTCACGTGGAATTCCAATAAAATTGATTCATGTTTGTGGCTGTAATGTTACAAAATGTGGAAAAGTTCAAGGGGGGCGAATACTTTTGCAAGCCACTGTATGTTGTTATACACTGCTTCTCCAGTAACTCTTCCAATTTTTCAAATGCTGCTTGTTTGGTGACATCTGCTGATATAATTTCCCACTAAGTCACAACCAAACAGCATAATTTAACCACAGCTCCCGCCCAACCATTCTACTGGGGCATTTCCGAGTACATACTCCAAGGCAGGTACATGGTTGGTCCCTGAAATGTTCCAGAAAGTAACCCTGTTGGGCCGGCCCAGTGGAATGGAGATATGTGCATACTGTGAAGGTCCGGTAAAATGACCCGGAAGTTCCAATAGTGGAAACACGGTTTAACAGGTCTTCTTGCAGGATTTTAGCAACATACAGTACATTCATCCCATCGGCTCAGTTTCCTTAAAGCATAACCACAGCATGATTCTGCCACCACAATGTCCCTATGGCGATGGATGATTCGCACTTATGTGGATAAAATTTGTATTTGGTATTTTGTTACCAAACCACCTTCCTCTGCATGTTGGGTGTTTCCTCTACATGGGTTTTTCTCAGTTCTCCCAGTATGAGATATTAAAAGCTTGATATATAGATTTTTTAAAATTTGTTTTAAATTTCTATTCTACCTTATCTCTGACCTGTCTTTTGTGTTTCTTTGTCTTCATGATGCTGGTCGTTCTCTAAAAAACCTTTCTGGCCTTTACAGAAAAGCTCAGATTGACTGCATTCACTAATTTAATTAAGGAAAATGGCTGCATTTGATTTTAATTAGGAGGTTTCACATTATACAGGGCTGAATAGAAATGCATGCTACACTTAAAAAAAAAGTAATAACATGTAAGTTTACTTAATACAGTAAACTGATATGTAAAGTTACTAAATTCTTCACTTTTGGGGTGAGAGAATCATGTCATAGGAGTTTTTTTTTTCCTATGTTACTCCTGCATTTGGATCGGATCACGAGCAGATCACATTTCCTCTCCAGATGTTGCTTTGAATTCAGCTTGGAACCACAGTGCAAGCTGAACAGTGTTCAGTGAGAAGCAACCTTTTCAACAAGGCCTAAAACTGATTGATGTTTAATCGGCCAGCTCAGCTAAACAGGTGAAAAAGCTCGAGAAAAGAAAGCATTGCTTTATAATACAAGTGTTTTCAACAGTTGGACCCTTTTATTTTGGTTTTAGTCCCTATACAGAGTGGTTTAAGCTACGCAGCTTGTGTAAAAATTGCATGCCTGACCCAATTTTTTTGTATTTCTTTCTCTATTTATTGTAATTTAGCCTTTATATGAAATGTATGAGCTAGGGGGTTTAATTGTCGCCGGTGAACTTATAACTACACAGTTGAAAAATAGATAGAAATGTTTTTGTTTCTCATCTTGTACAGTAACCTCCTACATCTCAGAAACAGCCTTGCCAAAAACTGTGAAAAGAAGTCCCACTGTGGTTTTCACAAGCATGCATCCCAACTTGAGAAGGCGTCTTAAAATCCAGCGTTGAATCTTTTCCGAACCTTTAATCTTGTCATTTTCAATCACGCCTTGGCTGAGCTCTGAGGACCAAATGACACAGGAAATCCACACATCTGGGGCCCCTGGCTCCGAGCATTTGCCCATCAGTGATGTAATTGCGCTTGCTTCCTGGACGTTTTAACACAAGGCTGAGAGCTGCTCTCTATTAACCCAGCTGTAATGCCCTGCCCTGTGAAGTTGTGCACTGGCTTGCTTAAACCCTGGATATACACACACATCCAGCAGAAATGGGGCCTGTTTTGTATTAAAGCGGCCTGATTACATCCCACACATTGCCATCATTGGAAAAAGATGGAATATTTACATAAGCTTCACCCCCGCCTGTATTCAGAGGGGTCTCTCAGATATGGGTTTAGGATAAAAATTTAACCAACTCATAAAACGCAATTCTATTTACTGCGACTGCAAACACAAAGAAATTAATGAGACGAAGCTGCTCACTTACTGGAATGGTCGGTTGATTTTGTCGCTAAATTAACCAAGAATTCTTGTGGATGACCATGGAACTTTATTTTTTTTTGCCTTTGAAAACAGGCTGGAAGTCTTTTTATTTTTTTTAAACATTAAATGGAGAGTTCAATAGAGAGATGCAGCCATAAAAATCACAGCATTTAACTGCACATGTAGAGGCTTTGAATGTATTTTAAACATAACATAAAAGCTAAAATTCTTTTTTTTTAATTTCCCAGTAATGGAAATTGTGTTGAATCATCTAAGCTGATCTTTAGAAAGGTTTAAAAAAGTAATTCTGGCAATGGCTCCCCCTAAACTACGGATATAGTATTTTTAAGACTGATACTTCAGGTATTTAAAATGTTTAAAACGTATTTAAAACGTTACTACCACCCAGGGGCGTCTCCAGTCTTTAAGGAGTACCTGGGCTTAGCCCAGACAAGATGTGATATTTTGTTAAAAGAAAACAAAAACAAACAAAAAAGTGTTACAATAGACTATAGACTATAGCATACATGGTAAGGTGCCTAAATTATAATTTATTTTCAATGCATGCATGTCAAAACAGTGTAATATGTCATCTAATGTACAATGGCTTATAATTTTATATCTAATTACGTCTGAAAACAGCAAAACCAAACAATAATTTAGTTCTGCTTCTGTTGGTCTCCCTTTTCTCTTCTGTACTTGAATGTCCCTTTCTTTTTCCCATTTGTCTTTGCCTTTCATCTCTGTCCTTCAACCAGTGAACTCCCCACATTTTTTTACATTTAGAAATACATTGCTCACAAACACCGTGCACATGCTATCGTTCTTACACTATTCTTTATCTCTAGCTGATGTCGCTCCTCTTTTCCCTTTCATCACTTGGTCTTCTCTCATCATTGTTACTGTCTTTGTTAGTCTCGGTTCTGGCAATAATGGCAAAATGTTAAATGAGCAAATAAGGTGAAGCAAAGCTTTACTTATTTCATTTATTATGTCTTCAATGATGCATTGCTTTTGACCCATTTTGAATTTGTGCCTATCTATATTTTAATAAGTATTATGATAGTTGGAATTAAATATTCTAACATTGTGTTATTGATAATTAATGAAATGAAAAGGTTATTTAATTGTTACCCGTTCACATGCCTAATGATGATGCTGGTGCTTTTGCTGGAGCTACAGCTACAGCTCCTCTCTTTAGGTCATCTCTCTTACCCTCTACAAAAATCATGACTTCAGAATTAAGTCAGTTAAGCAAACAACTGGACTACATCAAGTCATGACGCATCAAGAGTGTTACAAAAGTGTTTACTTGGTTAGCAATCTCTAGCACAAAAAAAAAATCAACTTAAATAACTGACCTATTCCCATGTTTGATTGGAACAGCTCTGCTGCTGCATGGCTCTTTCTCTGTCTGTAGCTGATCTTTGTTTCCTACTACAAAATTATTCAATCAAATCAAAGTGTGCAACAAACCAAAAGAAAACAAGTCGCACATATAGGAATACAATAATGTAATACAAACAAGCGGACAATAAAACTAAATCAACAAGTTCAACAACAATGGAAGCATTCAGCCTTCCTGTCTAAAGCAGCAGTTGTCAAATGGAGAATACTGTCTGCAGGAGGAACGTGAGTTAAAAAAAGGTCAGAGTTATAATATATACATAGTTTAAAAAATAAGCAGAAAAGAACAAAAATAACAAATCGAATTTTATGGTCAACATTGCTATATTACTGTTTCCCACATCAAGGTTGCAATGATATTATTTCTTTTTTGGACTGTGCTCTGTAAAAGTTATTTTGTTGCTTTTGTATCAGTAATCTTTCATGAATGTCCTGAGTCAATGGGCTTACTAAGAATAACTAGTTTGTTACCAACAGGCCAGCTAAGAAAATTATGCATGAGCCAGGGTTTGCCTTCGTGAGTCACTTTATTTTACAAAGATAAATTCTTACCCTTAGCCTCTCTCAAGAAAAAGCTAAGGAGTTGCAACACATTTTTGTTGTAATTTTCTATGATCCATAGATTTCTGTTTTTAGTCTTAGAAATGTTGCTAATTGTAATATATCTTCTGGTTTGGTGCTACACAGTTATCTGTGCATGCATTTGTGCAGGCAGGCCTCGTTAGGTGTTAGGGGTGTCATGATATTAAAATGGTACAATGGTTGTCTATCAAAGTAAATCTGACTTGAGCACCTAACATACTAGCATAACCTTGTCCTGTGATGTAATGTGAGATGATTCTATCAATATAAGCCCCAGATATAAAGGTGACAGCTTCTGTATCTGTATTCTGTATCTATGCTTTGAAATTATTATTTTGAAGTAAGAAAGGAAGTAGAGTTGTGTTGACAGAATCGACTAATAAACTGTGATTGTGGGGCTGACTGACATCTGCTTCAAAGTTTCCAAAAGGTGCTCAATTAAAGCGATTTTTTTGCCTTCTCTCATGGAGTCTAAGTTCAACTTTATTTTTGACAACAAAATCATTGGAATTACTAATTTAAAAAAATATATTGCGAAAAAACAACAACACACGTTTGATCCCTATGCACACACAATATTTAAACCAGGAACATATTAGAAGTGACACAAAAGCACCTTCATTCTCTCACGATTCAACTAATGTAACACACATTTTTTTAAATATACCATCATACATGGCAAGATAATTGTGACAGCAGATTTAGCCTGAATATTTGCCTCTTTGAAAGGGGTAAGAATCCCTGTTCTCTATTTATAAACTTATTCATCCATTTCATAGTAGTCACACCAGTGTAAGAATTGAACATAACATAATTTGAGAGCATCTTTCCCAGTTTCCTTCCTTTGAAAGCCTGTCATCCCTTCTCATATTTCTCTCTCATAAATATTTCACAGTATACCTCTTAGAAAATTATGATGGTATAAAGCTCAGGAATAACTTCCAATCATTTTTTTTAAGTCTTGAGTGAAGCAATAAATCTGCAGAGATCATAAGTTAATCACGTTTATTCCTCCTAGGCTTAACAGGCTGTCATATTCACAGTTGTATCTTCCCACCAACTCTTACCAGACAGATAGAGCTTTGAGATTGGGCGGTTCAGGGGATAATTTCCTGTACTCTGAAATGGTGTGCTTTGATGTAAAGGTTCTCCTGGAAAAGACTTGTTATTGTTCTAAATGGAAACCTTCTACCTGGAACACTCCTTGTAAAGAGATTATTTCTTTAAAGTCACATTGTAAATGTTGGGTTCTGAAAAGGCCTAATATCACAACTCTCCAATTGCTGAAAACTAATTTCAAACAAATATGCTTGAACATAAAATATCCACTGATTAAAAGGAAAAAAAATTATTTTGGACTCTCACTAAACACCAAGTTTGTATTTGAAACAGTAAATGTCTTTCAAAATGAGGCCAATCTGACAGATTTTATTATTGTGTATCAGGCATTGAGTTTAGATAGTTCATGTAATAGCTCCTCAGAGAGACCTCTCATAAGTCTGGGAACTGTTGGCATCAAAGACGGAACAGCGAAAAGTAATTCAACATGCTCACACACAAACAACCTCGGGGGAGATTTTCGTTCTGATTGGATATAGTTACAGTATCACAGAAAACTAGAGTTTCCCCTCTGCACCAAAAATGCTCTTAACATTTCCTGTACGGAGGTAACATTTATGCACTGTGCGGTGCAACTACCCTTTGGCTTCAAACCTGTAACTGATCTTTAACACAAAATTGGAAGTGGGTCAAATGGTGCTTCTGGCAAACTCTCTCTTTCTCTGGCTAAGAGATCAGGCAATAGTTTATTCCTTTTTTGGTTTGTGGAGGTACAGCAGATCATAACAGAACAGTCAATAATTCCAGTGGGAGACCGTTTGAGAGGATGTGCAACACTGAAAGAGGTAATAGCCAACCGCTTTCCTGCTTTATGGACATATCAAACGTTTTGTTTCCATACATGCAGGACATCTGTCACCCAAGATTCAGCACTAGTACATCAATTTGAGCCACAGTGGGAAGTGACAGTTTTGCTTCAACTTAAATCTTTGATTTAGCTTCCTAAGTAACAGCAACAAGCAGTGTGTTCAGCTCTCAGATTTGTGTCATTTTATTTTGCAAACCGTGTGGACTATTACTGTTTACCACACCTGGAGCAGTTGCTCCTAACTCCAAAGAGAGGAAGACTCAACTGATGCAAAAATTTTATCTCCAATAGTATCTGAGTGAACAAGATTGATGAGGCTCCAGCGCCATAGTACTAGATCAAAGACCATTGTCGTCAGGATTAGTCCCAATAAATTGTACTCCCTTACCTTCAACAGTGTCCCTAATGTTGGGTAGAGACAGTGGTCCTTTTTAAACCCAATTCTCTTTTCAAGTATAAAAAAGGCAACTTTGTGAATCTGTAATGATTTCCCCTGATGGTTCTAGCTGTTATGGCACACAAACCACCCCTACCCTCCATGTTTATCAATCAGTTCAGCTCTGTGATTTCCATTTTAGCAGTGAATCGACTTTTACCGTGCTCTTCCACAAATGCAAGCAATAGGGGGGGGAAAAAACAACAAAAAACTTCCCCAAAACATTGGCATATCAGTTGGAACTTTATAGGTGATGTGCGGACATGCTGGTAAAGATCAGACCGTGAATGGAGACAACAAAAATAAATTTTTTCTCCACTAGACACCTCATCTTCACCTTTAAGGAGGTGATTGGGGAAGTCTGGGATTTTCGAAGTGAGATTCACTCATAAGGTCTTTAGTTTTTTTTATAATTCCAGATAAGAACCTAAAGGCTAACGATAATGGCTGGTCCAAAAAAGTCCACGGCCAAAGTTGGAGTTGCTTAAGACTTCAATCCAAGACTAAATGTCTTAAAACAAGTTTACTCTCAAAAGTATTGTGGCGTTTATGCGAACACTGTTTTGAAAACCTTTAAGCTGTTTTTACATTTGCTTGTGGTGGTTATTTACACAAAAGCTTAAGAGTACTTAAATGAGGAATAATGGTTGGAGCGGGTGGGTCATAAATTATCTTCCTGTGTGAAACACATACTAGAAAAGGAAAATGTAGAGCATTTGTTATCAAACTAACTAACTGATCAATAAAATATTGTAGAAATCAATATAATGTTCACAAAAATGGAAAGAAAATGTTCTAGCGTTTTTCAGAAACTGCTGATCTACTGCGATTTTCATGTACAACCATCTCTAGGGTTTACAGACAATGGTCAGAAAAAAGGAAAATTTCCAGTGAGCAGCAGTTCTGTGGGCAAAAATGCCTTGATGATGCCAAAGGTCAGAGGAGAATGGCCAGACTGGTTCGAGCTGATACAAAGGCAACGGTAACTCAAATAATCACTTGTTACAACCAAGGTATGCAGAAGAGCATCTATGAAGGCACAACATGTCGAACCTTGAGGCAGACGGGCTATAGCAGCAGAAGACCACACCGGGTGCCACTCCTGTCAGATAAGATTAGGAAACTGAGGCCACAATTCGCATAGGCTCACCAGAATTGGACAATATAAATTGGAAAAATGTTGCCTGGTCTGATGAGCCTCGATTTCTGCTGCGACATTCGGATCGTGGGGTCAAAATGAGGCGTCAACAGCATGAAAGCATGAATCCATCCTGCCTTGTATCAACGGTTCAGGCTGGTGGTGTTGGTGGTGTAATAGTGTGGGGGACATTTTCTTGGCACACTTTGGGCCCCTTAGTACCAATTGAGCATCGTTGCAATGCCACAGAGTATTGTTGCTGACCATGTCCATCCCTGTATGACCACAGTTTACCCATCTTCTGATGCCTACTTCCAGCAGGATACTGCACCATGTCATAAAGCTCGAATCATCTCAGACTGGTTTCTTGAACATGAAAATTACTTCACTGTACTCAAATGCCCTCCACAATCACCAGATCTCAATCCAATAGAGCACCTTTGGGATGTGGTGGAACGGGAGATTTGCATCATGGATGTGTAGCCGACAAATCTGCAGCAACTGCGTCAACATGGACAAATCTCTGAGGAATGTTTCCAACACCTTGTTGAATATATGCCACAAAGGTTTAAGGCAGTTCTGAAGGCAAAATGGAGTCTAACCCGGTACTAGCAAGGTGTACCTAATAAAGTGGCCAGTGAGTGTATATATATATATATATATATATATATATATATATATATATATATATATATATATATATATATATATATATATATATATATATAGAGAGAGAGAGAGAGAGAGAGAGAGAGAGAGAGAGAGAGCCAGAAAACATCTACACATTATGTGAGAAAGATATTGTTACGAGAGCAGGATTGGGCTTTAACATAGATTTTGTTAGGGTGGAATGTTTTGCTGAACAGAGATAAAAAAGGATCAAATTCAGCAGAGAGAGGAGAGCTGCAGCAGCAAGGTGAGTAATACAATAAACACTCTACTTTGAGCCATTATAATTGATTATAGTTTCCAGAAACAGCTATTACACTGGTGTTCACTGATTGCTGAACTGGTTCTTGGCTCTAGGCAACGCACCATGTTCCTCAGAACCAATTTGAAGCAGCCTGTAGCCCAGCAAAGTGGGTTAGCCAAAACCAGTCACAGAAAGAGCATGAATTAATTCTGTGATTCACTAGATGAATTTTATTCTTATTTTAAGAGCGACTGCAGTAACCCAGCTGTCAGCACAGATTAGGCTTCTGTGTGAATTGGCTGAACAGTGAACACCTTGAGTGCCTCGATTATTGCAGACGCTCGGGGCCAGTCAGGCACCCAAATTATTTTTCAAATGTGTCTGAATTGTAGCCCAGACTGGCCGGGTTCATAAAGTGTGAAGCAGAACAAGACTTCACAGACTCAAAGTTTTTTTTTTTCTTTCTACTTTTGTCACTTCAGCTCAAATGTTGGAGAGGAAAATGTGCTGTATAACGCAAGTCATTTTGAACTAACCTCAGGTCAGACACCAATCTGCTTCAATTCAAATTTTAAATGTGAAAAGTAGAGGGAAAAAAGGTTGAATAACATCTCACTGTGCATAAAATATTAATGTATTTTTGTTTTTGTTCTTTATTCCTACCAGGAGGTTATAGTTCCCACAAAAATTTAAACATGAGAAAATGATTGCAAATGACAATAAAAGTCTTTACTAGAGATATTTGGAAAAAACACCCACTGTATTTCATGATATTTAATTTAAATTAGCTGCAAAGCACTCATTTTTGCTTCATTAATTTGTGATTTATTCAATAGGTTTTACACAATCTAAATTGTTAGCAAATTAATGAGTCCTTTAATTAATGATTCCTTCACAGAAACAAAACATGTATTTTCCATTTACAAAAATGTGAACGTAAATAACCATATACTTCACTGCATGAAACCCATGAGATTACATGTGGTGTCCATGTAAAACTCTTTGGATTTTGTTTATAACGGTCTGACTTTATGAGGAACTTTTTCTCCAAGACTACAAGCTCCATTCATTGAGCTACTCTCATGAAACATTCATGTCATTAGCTCAGATCAATAAGTAACCTGGTTTTCAGTGCCCTGCAAAGGACAGATGGACATGTAGAGGGATACCCTGGAGTCAAAGACACAACCGGCTGGTCACCAGCAGAACACTTATCCACTGAGCCACATCCCTTCCCTGTGAGGGCTATGGGATAAGTATGACATTAGACAATCTCCACCAAACAACAGAGCATCTGTGACTCATGGAAAGACCATCCTTTCAAGGTGACCTTTGATGAAAAATTGTTAATGACTCAAGACAGCTGCGAACAAATGTTAAAATGATGATCCTTGCTATGTCCTCATACTGTAGTTTGCAATTAGCCAATAGTCGATTAAAATAATTCAACAGGGTTTAAACATGTGGGTTTAACCACATGCTCCACAAGGTTTCCAAAGCTTTGGAGATTGTTGCACAACCTAAACCAGTTGTGATCCTTTCATGTTTGGTTTTGTGTTATGATCATTTTGCAGGCTAGGTCACTTTTGGCTTTAAATCTGTTACATGAGATTCTGTTTGGAGTGATAGAAACTATTTTCCTGTTTAATGTTTGTGATCTGTCTTCACTTGTACTCTGTGATCTATTTAGGCTACTTCCTGTTATTCCTGTTTATGAGGTTTTTTTGTGTTTTTTGTTAAATTGTGGTTTGTGTTGTGATTCTGTTGTGACACAGATAGGCAGGTTTTGGCTATGAATAATTATAAATAATTGCTTGGGGAAATCATTAATAAGGTTAATAATTAATCAAATTTACCAAGTTTGGGGAACCATCCTAGGATCCGGGAAAATAACAGCCAAGCAGTTTAGTCTCAGTTAAGGTTTATGATCACCTGCCTGATAAGGGTGCGGTAATTAAGGAATAAGTTCTTGGCATTCCTTGAACAGCAAGTATACATATGTATGTGGAATAATAAACAACGACCTTCCAAAATACAAGAGTTTATTACAAAAAGAATTCAACTTTCAGTCAAAATACTTTAATTAAGTAAAAGATGAATGAATAATAAATCAAACCATCAAAAGTAAAACATTTAAATGGACAAATATGCAACAAAGTAGAAACAATAACCAATAAATTGATCGTGATGTCACAGTCCAGTATGAATGTGTATGCTGAAAGACCAAGGCGTGTATTGAAGAGATTTGGGGAGTGAATCCAAGTTAGTCTTAAACTAATTGGAATTAGTTTAAGATTAATGAGCACCTTTTGGGTTGTGTTTAGACAACCAATTCACAATGGAAAGCATATGTGAAGACAAAAACATTATTTGGAGGAAGTATTGTTTCATTAAATCCTTTGCTGAATTAGAAATCAATAACCTTTGGACAATTGATTCTATTTTATGGATTGGTCACCGCAGTGATTGATCTAATTGAGTATTTTGACATACTAAGAAGGCGGTTTCAAAAACGACGATTAGTTTTCGGTATTTAAACTATGAATTTTAAAGCCGATCTGTATTTTGAATACTAGGTAGCAATCTTTATTGTTTATGAAGCGCTGGGGGTCTGCAAAAGCAGGCCACACTAATCAGATCGAGGGTGAGGAGCTAATTTATGTAGCACAGCTTAGAGCCACTCTGTTTTAGCTTAGCACTGAAGAACAAAGGAAAAACTGGAGCAACTCATGCTACATGATTTAAAACGGCGTATATATCAGTCAGAAACCTTTGAAAACACTGTTCATGCCCAAACAATTGAAGAAATAGGTTCTTACAAATGCACAGTGAAATAGACAAACAATCCTTAGATTGTTTTTATCCCATTTATCTTAACCCAGACACAACCTTACTTGAAGCTTTCTAAGAACTCCATTGAAGGGTGGCTCCGTTGTCTGAAAGGACCGGCGATAAAGGATGGGAGGCAGCTTTTAGCTGGCCGGTTAGCAGCGGCTGCATAGAGCGCCACTAGCAGTCACTCCTTGTGGGTTACTGAGCCACCGTTAGCTCGGAAAGTCTGTGTCCTTTCAGCTCGGGTGTGGTCAGCAATCTCCCATGGACTCAGCTCAGCTCTGTTGGGTGAGCAGCTCTGCATTAGCAGCTCTCGGCTCCTGTAGCATGCAATAGCTTGTCGCGAGGTGACAGCAAAGAGTCTCTCTCTCTCTCTCTCTCTCTCTCTCTCTCTCTCTCTCTCTCTCTCTCTCTCTCTCTCTCGTTGGAATCTGTAATTAAAAAGATTCCTGTTGTGCCTGTTGGATCCGATGAGTTTCCTCCCTCGCCGGCGAAGGATGAAGTTTGCGCACTGTTCTCTCTCAATGTGAGTCCGGCTAGGCTCACTAGCAAAAGAAGAAGCACGGAGCGGAGCTGTGTCCCAACAATTCAATCTTGTGTTAGGTTGTGTTTCTGGTTGTGTTTTCTGGTTTCTCTGTGTTAGTTTCCCTAAATCTGTATCTTTTGATGCTGTTTACTATCCAGTTTCCCTTATCCTTGCATAATGCCGCTCCCCTCACAACTGTCATGCAGTAATCACTGAATAATCCCAGTAAAGACTCCTCTTCAGTATTTAAGCATCTAGTTTTCTGTATTTTAATTTCTTTACAAACATGGACTTTGTTGCCTCTTGAATTGTTCCTCTGTGTTTTAATACCTGGTGTCTGTACATACTTGATTTTTCATTCATCACAACATACCTTTCTACAAGATTGCCTCTCTCCTGCCTGCATTTGGATACTTCCAACACCAACCAAAATATGACAAACTCTACTTTAAAGATCTCCACCAATTTATCCCTGACCTGTCTGTTGTGTTCCTTGGTCTTTATGATGTAGTTTGTTCAATAATGTTCTCTAACAAACTTCTGAGGCCTTCACTGAACAGCTGGATTTATGATGAGATTAAATTATATTCAGGGGGGTTCTGTTAATCAATTCAGTGCCATCTGAAGACAAATGGTTGCACTGGATTATATTTAAAGGAATCCAAGTAAAGGGGCCTTAAATACATTTTCTTGTTCTAGTTAATTGTTATGTGAAATGACAGCATGAGTTAAGAAAAAGTTTCCTGAAATTGTTTCTTAGAGGAGCATATACCTCATGAATGTGGACATAAATTCAAGTAATATTCATAAAACATTGAAATTCATATCAAGATAACATTTAAAAATCTTTCATCATCATGTTTTACTGACTGGCAATTTTAAGGAATGCTCTACGTCGCCTGGCACATTTTTATCAACGTTCTTATATAACTTCTTCCTGCTTTAGTGTTAAAGTACCGAGGCTTCGGCTATCAGTTATCACCAGGCGTCTAAAATGTAAATGTGAAAAACGCAACAGACCAAATGAGCTCAGTGCCGGGAACAATCATGTGCCACAGGAAAACCCGTTAGCCTGCAGATGCTTCTCAGTTGAGCGATCAAGATAAAATAAAGGTGTTATGACAGTAGAGGCCTTTTAAAATGTTAATTGTAAGCAAAAAGCCCAGGGCTGTCGATGGCAAATTGGCTTCATCAGCCGAGAAGCACTTTGGAAGAAGGCTGTGTTGCAGATGTTAAGTGGATATAAATTGAAGTCAGAGGGACATTTTCATTTTAAATATGATAGGAAATCTGTCTGTTATTAAGCTGGGGGAGCATACTGATGGGGCTATGTTATGTTTCACTGAGCTGCAGATACAAGAACATGTTTCAATCTAGCAGTGCAAGAAAATGATGAAGACTTTCCGTTTTACTTATACCCAGATCACGCAACCTCGTTTACATATTTTTGTCAGAGTGTCTCTGAAGCTTGGGTTCTAAACTCCATAAATCACTGCACTCATCTAGCTTTTAATATCTTTTTTTAAGCTAAAATAACAAATAATAATTTTATATTTACATATCTGCCATAGATGGGCTGCAAGGTGGAACAGTTCGTAGCGTTCGGGGTCTTTCTGCATGGAGTTTGAATGTTCTCTCTGATCATGCGTTGGTTCTCTCTGGGTACTCCGACTTCCTCCCATAGTCCAAAAGTATGATTGTCTGAATACCCTAAATTGTCCTTAGATGTGAATGAGTGTGTAGTTGTTTGTCCTCTGTCTCTCTGTGTTGCACTGTGATGCGATAATAGACTCTCCAGGGTGTGCCTCATCTCTCGCCCAATAACTGCTGGACATAGGCACCAGTGGATGAGAGGGTATAGATGATGGATGGATATCTGCGGTAATTATAGACAGTTCGCCATATTTACAAGGATTACTTTTTTTTTACCAATAAGCGGAAGAGAAGAGAACATAAGGGAGAATACGTCTTTCTGCATTCTTCCACCCTCAGTTCTATTTGCAAAATGTAGCTGTTCCAAGATACCAACAAGTGTGCCAACTGTAATTTTGCTAAAAACTATTATTTCATATCTCTGGATTTCCCCCTGTGACATTACATTAAAATGATCATTGTGAGATTTGTGCAGCTGCAATAAAAGATGAATTCATTTTACGACTCTTTAAACGTCTTCACCAGGGGAGCCAATAAACGTGGCCAGCACTATGAGTTACTAATAAATAATGCAGTACACCCTTCAATTCCCAGTTCTCCACAAGTTTGTCAAGTTTGTGACAAGTGAGCAGTATATCAAAACTAATTTTGTGACACTTCACTCACTTCCATAATAATCAGCAGATGTTTAAAAAAAACATGGGCTGCAGGTATGATTAAGAAAACAAATGGAAGCCTGACAGATGCATGCACAAACAAACGGACGCAGAGTGTCTGTCTCTGCACCCAGGTCCCTGTCCAAGAGCATCCTGGCAGCTTCGTCGATGACACAACATGTCTTTCCTGGCAGGGCCCTAGCCCCCCTACGCACACGGGACTGCATCACAGGAAGCTTACCTGCTGTTTTTGACCCTGACTAATAAACCACATTGCCAACTACACCGAGGATGATGTCTAATGTGTTTATGTGTACCACACCAGTTTTTTTTTTTCTCTGCACAGAGGATGTAATAGGTCACATCCTGTGATATTTACTGTATGTTGACCTTTTTCCCGTTGACTGCGATCCTCCGATGGCATGCAGTTATGAAGTTCCCGAACGCACTACAGTGCTGAGAGAAAGGTCTAAATCGTGACATTTTCCATCATGCAACACCAAGGACACCCAAAATGAAATACCAGCAACCTCTCCAATTCTGAGTTTGTGCAGAAATAGATATCAACTTTCACCTTCTGAAATTTTCCCTCTGTTCCCCCACACACATTAATGGTGGAAGCTGAACACCATTGACCAAAGGTGGGAGAGCAGATTTTAGTTGAATTCCATCCAGAGCACATGATGTAGGTCAGCAGTCTGCCCCGTCAGAGTGAAGAGCTGACCTTGATGCACAGCCAGGCACATCGAAATGCCGCAGAATATCACTGCATGTAACCTGTAGGGAGGTACAACAAATCATTTTCTTTTCTCTATAAGATACACAACACTTTGTCTTAAACTTTTTCACAATTTGTCACCTTACAAACAAATTTATGTGTATTTTATTGGGATTTAATCTAATAGACTAAAACTCGTGCATCATTGTGAAATCAAAGAAAAAATAGTTTAGATACATTTTTTACCTAAAAAAAATCGGAAAGGTTTGTCATGATTGAGGATTTCTAAAACATGGATATTCTTTGATCTAAACTACTGCAGCTAAGGCTGTATGTTTAGGGTCGCTGCTCTGCCAAATAAGGAATCTCTGCCTCAATCTTAAGTATTTTGGAGCTGCACACAGCATTGCCCTTCATTTAGTTCCATTCATTCTCCCATCCACTCTGGCCAGCTTCCCTGTCCCCACCGATGAAAAGTATCACTGAACCATGAGGCTTCCAACACCATGTTTCAGTTTCGCATAGTGTGTTCTGGGTTGTGTGCAAGGTTAGTTTTCTGTCACAAACACCATTTTGTATGTGGGTCAAAAATTCAACGTTGGTTTCAACTGACTGGAGCACTTTCAGCCACATGTTTGATGTTTCCCCTACATGTCTTGCAGCAAATTGCAAACAGTTGGTATAATTTTCTTTAAACAAGGGAGTTCCTCTGTCTTTTTCTACATAAATGCCGGAATTGTAAAGTGAACGGGCTAAAGGTTGCCTCCAACCTGAGCTCTGGATGTCTGAAGCTCCTCCACCTTGAGCACGTCATTCTTCTAAAAGCTTGTAATGTTGCTTTATAACCAAAATCTGCCCGAAACCTCTCCATATTTTTGTCTGCTGTGTTCCTTGATCTTAATTATCCTGTTTGTTTACTAATATTCTCTAACAAACCACTGTTGCCTTCGCAGAACGGTGGGATTTGTAGTTCGCATAAGTTACACACATGGACTCTTTTGACCTATTGGGTGAGCTGCAAAGACAGTTGCTTATAGCGAATTTTAATTAGGGGTGTCAGAGTAAAAGTGGATGAATACAAATGTAGGCCACACTTGCAAAACTTTGAAAGCCAAGTTTAATTTTCATTTAGTTTTACAAGTTTTTGGTTGTAACGTGACAAAATGTGAAAATTCAAAGTACTTTCACAAGCCATTCTAAAAAGCAACAACCAAGAGAGGATATCGGCAAACAATTTATTACCTACATATTTACCTTTCTCAGACTTTTTAGGTAATCACAAGATGATCACACGTTTGCTAAATCACCTGATCAATGGCAAGGGTTTGTGTATGTAGCTGGAGTTTGTAGTAAAGCTGTTTATTTCCTCAGAGGAAAGCAGGAATATATACAGAACAATATGCAGATAATAACTCGTACTGTCTGCTCAGGGATTTAAGGCCCCTCAAGCAACATTCTAAGCAGGTTCCCCTGTCGGATACTGATTTTCTTTGGTCTCATCCTTTCTAATGAGCACAGGGATGACTCACATCATCAATATGCAACCATTTCCCACCAGTTTGCTGTTGAATGTGATTATACAGTGAGTTCTGTAGCAGTCTCTGTGTGCACTCTTGAAAGACTCATAAAACCTGCTGCGTTCTTCATCGCCATTAAGCCATGTTACATATGCAAACATTGCTCAACTGCTCCCATTCATTTTCGCATGAATCCATTCAGTGTCATCCACCACACCGGTGGCCAGCTGCCGATCCAGACAGCTGCTGGCATCGGCTTGCTGTCTTCCTGTCAACCGCGCACGTTGCTATCAGCATTATTACTCGTTTGACCCAGTAAAGCCTTGCAGCACGCTGGTGCTAAAAGCTTTATCTAAAGCTGCGATGGGCAATCTGCGCAAGCTGTAATCAACAGCTAATAACCATCCAGGCGGCTCAGCCGATTGTTTAGACAGCCAGGTGGAATTGGATTAGCTGATTGGGTCATTCGCAATTTGCCTGGGAGGCTGTAGAGTTAGATGCTCCAAGTGGGAACGGTACAATCACTCCGCAAGAGCCACGAGGACACATGGATGCGGGTAATAGAGAGCGCCATAAACTCAAAAGCAGGCAAGCACAGATGCAATCTGGAGACAGCATCCAAAATGGTTACATAATTCTTATGATTTTATTTGAGGTGTTTAATTTTTGGATGTCGAGATAAATAGTGGGAGAGTCATCATGTGTTCCTTAAGAAATAGCTCTCAGGGTAAAGTAGACCTACTAATTTGCATAATTGCTGTCCACATGAGAAATGCATTTAGAACAATGTATGTATTTGATTTGTGCATTGGATAGACTTGTGAATAGGAAGCTAAGTAGTGTTCTGTTGTATTGTTAGTTCACTAAAAACCAGCATGAAGAAGAAGAAGAAAAAGAAAATGTATTTATAGCATGTTGCATGTGATCAGTTTTGTTGTGCATATCGTCGGGTTCCAATTGCTGCAGATAAAAACTAAAAGGATAATTAATATAGACAAAATTCTTGTAGGTTTCCAGTTAGAAGTAAATATGCGCAAACAATCTAACTGAAATACACGGAAAGTTGAAAGGCCAAACAAGGAAGAAAGTTCTTACTGAAACTTTTTACTGCTGGGCTCCAATATGTTGTCAATGCTGACCTATAAGTATTTTGCAATCGAAACATGCACTTCTCCTTGATTAAAGGTGATCAGGTCCATTTGACTCAATTTGACTCACAACCTGCTCTATTGGGTGTTCTTCACGTCCTGAAATACCCTGTTAAAAAAACTATTACTTTCAGCCAACTGGGAAAAAACTGGCTCAGGAACTGCTCAGTGGTATGTACCTGATTTTCATACATATGTTTTCTATGTGGTGTTGGAATATTACCCCTGTGCAGGAGTAATTTTTCTCTGGGTATTCCTTCCTAATTGGCCACCGTAAATTGTCCCTAAGCGCTAATGTGAATGACCCTCTGCCCTCTGACTCCTGGAGATGGATACCTAAGAGGAAATAAAAATGATGCGTGGTTTTTAATGAATTCTACATTTTGAGATGTCCAAAAATCAGTGATCAGCTAAAATAATTCACTCTTGGTTTGACTGGTCTACATATTGCTGTTTTCATGTTTTTCTCTAATTAAGGCGGCTCTAATATCAAAGATGAAAGAAATCGTTTTTATTATTGTATTTTCACACGTAGAATAATAGTTTAATAAATTTTAAACAGTGTTTTAAAGATTATTTGTTGATTATTAAATAATCCAGTTCAGGTTGCACCAGTTTCATTTTAAGAGATGAGAGTACTTTGAGAACGGAAAATATAAATATAAATTTAATAGCACTGTTAGGGAAAAATAATAATGGTGTATTATTATTTTCTTAGGGTGTTTTTTATCACATAGTTCTAATGTACTTTTTAAATGTCATTTTGGTTTCAGCCACATGCTCTTGTGCATGACATCCTGTTCTTTTAATATGTTAATGAAGTGTGACTAAATAAAGAGAGTCTGCAGAGGTGAGACCCTTTGAGACCAGTGATGAGAGATCAGTGGGAGACGAGTGACGAGGAGCTGAGAACAGACAGACGGTTGGCTCATTCCTTATAGTATTTTCCTGGTCTCCCTCTGCAGAACTGATTGAACCACATCTACCTCTGCAGAGCTTATTGTCTAAATTATCTCCGACTTTTGTGTGTGACTTGTTTTAGGTAACCCACAACAATTACCTAACAAGCACCGTGTCAGAAGCAGAGAACCAGATACAAATTTTAGCCACATTAGCCATTCATAAGATGCAGCCACGTGTTCTTACAGTACTCACACTGTAGAAAACATAGAACCCTCACTCTATTAGCTAGACATGCACATAAGCAATGAAAAATATACACGTTTGAATTTTAGTGCTGTCCCAATTTCGAATACCATCCCTGGGAGTTAGCCATGTCAAAAACATTCAGTCTGAGCATCATAAAGGCTCTGAAAGATGCTCTTCAACAAGATTTAGTTAAATTCAGCTATTCTGAATGCTCACAAAAAACACATTTCTTTCACCACCCTGGCCAGAGTTTCAGGGATTAGTATGTCTTGTGGCACATTTAAAAGCATACTGTTGGCTGCAGAGGCCCTGAGCAAAGTCCAATTAGACTGAAAATGATTAAAGAGGCTTGTAAACTGGGGTTGACTAGCTTTAACTTGAAAAGTAGAAACTAATTTGCCCCGCTTTTTAGTTTTTGTTTCATGTGGTAAATGAAAGCAGAGCAATTCAGTACCAAAATCAAGGTATTTTCAAACATTAGGGAGAAGTTAGCTATGTTCTGAAACTCCGCTGGAGTAAGTGGGAGCGGGACACACACGCTGTGGGAGCGAAAGGAGACGCTCAGAAATCAGCCAGCGAGGGGATTAAGAAAACAGCGTTGAGCAAGAGTCTGCTCTGCTGCATAAAAACCACCAGCAGCAGCTCTCAAGCTGTCAGTCAACAGCTGCTGACTGAAACTTGAATGGATCAGAGTTCGGACAGTTTTCATTAAAAAATTCCTGATGTAGGCGCTCCCGATTTTGTTAAATAAAAAAATTGCTCACAACAGCTGCAGAATCTGTTTAATGGGTTGAATGTGTTCAAAGCAGGTGTTGAGTTGAATCCCATTCCAGAAAGCTTTTGTGTGTGTGTGTGTGTGTGTGTGTGTGTGTGTGTGTGTGTGTGTGTGTGTGTGTTTAGAGTCTTACTTTAGGATCTTTGACTCCGTCTTTCCTTCTGTCCATTTCTCCACAACTGGCAGTCTCTGATTAAAATCATGCTGTCATCTGCTTTCTGTGTTACTCACCCTCAGAAATGGGACACATCCCTCCCACTGCAATCTGTCTCTGTTACATAGCCGACATTGGGGAGGGACTCCGGTCACTTCACACACTCTCTCTTATCCTTACACACCCACTTGTCATTTGGTGCCCAGATGGAGCCCATGTAGGCGAAGCAAGCTAGTTGTGCACCCTACTTCTTACAGAAGAATCTGCTTCAGGGCATAGATGGTTAAAGAAAAACATAAATGAATAACTGTGGCTGTATTCTATATTCAGTAGAGAAAGCAGCTCGGTGCCAAAACTGGAGTTAGTTTTTATGGTTTTGCTTACTTTTCAAACAAACTTTTACATTCGAAGTTAAACAGAACTTTAAAGGAATGTCATACAGAAATCTGTTTACGGTTAATCCAATAGTAGGTAGAGTGGCTCTAAAAACGTTTACGCATCCAACGTTAAAATGTATTGTGATGTGAAAAACAATAGAACAATAACCTGCTTGTGTAAGTCTACTCACCATTGAAGTTATACAGTACTTTTGATTTAAAAACAGCATTTAACCTTTTTTGACAGGAGTCCACCTGCATCTTCACTTGGGATTTTTTGCCCTCTCTGGCTTACAATAATTCTCCAAATCTGTTAGACAGGAAGAATATCTCCCTTCAAGGGAGCAAACAGATGCTTTGTCATATTTTGACTAGACTCTGGCTTGACTAATTCAAAACTGTTTTTTATCTTCTGGTGAAATGATTGTTTAATTCATTTGTATGTTTGGCTTGGGCTCACAGAAAAAAAACCTCTTCATCTTTAGTTTAATTGCAGACACCTTAAGGTTTTAGATAAAATCTGTCTGTTATTTGGAAGTGTTCATAATTTCATTCACCTTGACAATGATCCCAATTCAATCTGAAAATTAGTTACGCCATCATCATGCTACTACAACCGTGTTTGACTGCAGTGATGCAGTGTTTTTTTTTGTTTTTTTCCCCTCAAACTTACCTGTTGGAAGGGTGGCCAAAAAACGTAAATTTGGTTGCATCGTCGACCCTGACACATTGTCCCAAAAGCTTTTGGAATGTTTTAGCTAGACCTGGACTTTGACGATTTCTCTTTGGTGATCAACTAAGTCTTTGAGGTTGGAAGGCCTCCTTGCCATCACCGTAATCTTTAGCTCCCTCAACACATTCTCAGTCATATTCAGGTTGGGACTTTAGCTCTACTACAAAACATTGATATTACTGTTTTGTGCTCTCTCGTTTACTGTGGCAATGTGTGTTACTAAATAAGGGGGGCGTGGCCTAGGGATGATAGCCTTCTTGAGGGGTGAGAGTTCTGTGCCTGTGTTTATGTTTTAAGCTAGCTTGTTTGCAGGTTCGGTTTAGCAGCTTTAACAGAGTTATTGTAACTTCTTCCAATGGATTTCTTTTTCGCTCGAATTATAATGTATATTCGTCAAAATAAAGATGGAAAATGATTTTTAATTCATTTAAAACTATTTTTTACATCACAAAAACCTGGCAACTTGACAGAGGTGTGCACACTACAAATTTAAGCTTCAAGATTTAGTAGAAATAGTTTGTTGACATGATACAGCAGCATCATAGAAGAGTAAAAACTAGTGTAGTACAGCTAGTAAAACTATGATCTCATAGAATAAAATACAAAATACTAATAAATGACTAAATAAATAAAGCTAGCCTAAGTTTAAAAAGGGGTAAATTTGAAAAAGAAATGCTTATGTGAGTGTACTCTCCATAACCCTTGTTGAGCCAGTGTCAGCTCATTATCACCATATTGGGGGTTATTGCAGAATAGGACTGCCCAAGCTCAGGAATACCCAAAACACTCCACTCCTCATCAAGAAAAGTCTGTACACCAGCAAACTGTTTAAGTTGTCACAATCTCTATAATAATATATGAGAAGCCAATTACTTTTTAAATGATTAAATCAAGATGAATTAATTACATCCATATTAAGAGCCAATCAGAACATCCTAAAAAGTTGAGATGCAATGAGTGTTTTGCATTTACCCTGAGTCCTTAAAGTCCTTTACTGTGATGAGATAGAAGTAGAATTGCCAATGAACCAGCATGGACGAGTCAGTAAGGGCTCTGTTCGTAATAAGCTTGTCAAACAATTGCATATCTGCGTTGCATTTCAGAGATATTTGAAGTCACACATCTGTAGGTACAGTCACATTCCTGCTTGAGCTTTTCAATGCATCTGAAACGTGTAGCAAAAGTTAGTTATCTCTATCTAAGCCAGTCATTGATTATTTTTGTCCATCTCTGAAAATGTCCAACATGCATGCAGGTAAGTGCTAAACAAATGCAACAACAATGACCCGATGCTATTGTGCCTCATTCTGTTATTCATTCTGTCTGCAGTGATTAAGATTAATTTACCCTTAGCATGCTGAACGCTTGTAGTGGATGACATGGCAGGGGAGTTCATCCTAATTTCTGATTAATTTAGCAAAAATATATTCTGTCAAATCTATAAAAAAAGAAAAAAAAAATACATACATAGTAAACATATGGAAACCTAAATGGCAAATAATAAAATCTAGAACAGGAAAAAACTATATTCCTAAATCAAATAACAGTATTTGCCACAATTATTATTAGTAACTTAAGCACAAACTAGAGAATTTATAAATAAATAATAGATGCTCCTCTGCTAATAGGTCTTCAGGAAGGCTGTCTGGGGGCTACAATAGGTGCGTTTCCACAATCGGAACTTAAGGGTAATTTTACTGGAACTTTGCGGTATGAGCGTGTCTCCACTTCACCATAATGGACCGACAGGGCTGTTTTTGGGGCCATTTCAGGAACCAATGGAGTACCAGTCTAGGGGTATGCTCTCAGAGTGGCCCGATCGAGTTGCTGAGCGGGAGATGTGATTAAGTCACGCTGATTGGTTGTAATTCAGAGGAAAATGAGCAGACGTCACCAAACAACCAGCTTTGTAAAAATAAGAAGAGTTACTGGCGAAGCAGTTTATAGCAACAGCAAACAAAAATGCATCAAGAAGCCATGCTTCTTCCAAGTCGATCTCTTGTTATTTCTGCTGCTGTGTGTGCCTTTTTGCTCTGATCGGTGACGCTACTCACTGCTGAAACGGTCGTGATATGCGGACGTCTCAGCTAAGTACTTAAAGGGCCAATTGTATATCGAGACACGAGGGGAGTGGGCCAGCAGATTACCCCGTCTGTAAAAGATCTTGTTAAATTACTCTGAAGTTCTAATAGTGGAAACGTGCCTAACACGTAAGACAAAGCAGCTTCAGTGTTTGTGTCACCAGTACCAATAGGAGACCCTTTCCAGAGGACTTGAGGGGCAGTAGGACAGATTTAAATCTGATTCATAGGGTGGGCAAAGACCACTTAAAGCTTTGAATACAGTAAGACAATGGACAGGTAGACAATGCAGGGACTTTAAAAACTGTGTGTGATGTGAGTTCACTTTCTGGTCCTCATCAGCATTCTTGCAGATAAATTCGCTGTTATGGAGTTATGGATCTTTTGGGAAGACCAGAAAATAGAGCATTACAATTATTTATTCTACAAATTTAAAAAGCATTAACTCACTATCTCTGTATTGGAATGGGAAAGAAACAGTTTTCAGTTGATAAAAAGTATTTTTGTGACATTTTCAATATGGTCTATGTAGCTAAAGTTTGAATAAAATATGAAGCCAAGGTCTTATCTGAAGGGTTCATTGCCAGTGTTCCAAGTGGTGTTGTATGTTTTTCTCTCTGAAAGTCTGTCAATAACCAAAGCTTCAGTTATGGCCTGATTTAGCTGAAGGAAATGTTTCTGCCATCCTTGAATTAAAATGAAAATTATAATTAACAAGTGCATCAAATTGTCTGAGGTCATCAGGTGACATGACAATATACAGAAGAGCTGCGTGCAGCGCTGTGTGAAAGACCCAGTACTCGTAGAAGATAAAATACAGTGACTTGTGTTTCTTGTAACTTGAATAAGAGGATTATGTAACTGACAGTGATTAATCTTAAGCGTACTGTTACACTGAATACAATTTCCAGGAAAGCTTAAACACATTAATTTTAGAGCACAGAAACCCATTTTGCTGTTGAATGTAAAGAGGGCCAATGCTGTGTTTTAGAACTGACCTGGACTAGGACTCTAGATTAGTATTAAATATTTCTGAGTTTTTTTTTAACTGCATGAAAACCGTTACTCTGTGATCCCAGAGGAGTGCAAGATTTGCATTTTAATGCTTTCTGCCACAGATTAAATGACAGAGTGGTTGTTTGATCTAACTTCCAGGTAAAATTGTACAGAGTTAATCAAGGTCCCTTTATTAACAATTCAAATAACACTTTCTTTTTTTATTTGAACACTGACATGTGGAAGCTAGAAGGATATTTAGAGCTGCAGGATTCCTGCATATACCTGTCTGCAATCCATCGGAAAAAAATAAGGTTATCCTAACAGAACCTGTTAATTTTTTTATTGTTAATTTTTTATATGTTGAAATATGAATTTAAAGAATACAGAGTAAATCGGATTAATACATTTTTATAAAAAGTTTTTATAAAAAACAAGTTCTGTTGGGGAATAAACTAGGACCTTCATATTTAATCCAAAATGCTTAACATTTTTAAGAAGTGCTCCTCTTTTTAAACCTCCAGTATCCATTTTGCTGTGCTCTGGACTGTTGAAGTGAGAGTGAACACCATGGGGATATCTAAAAAATACAAGTTTAGTGCTGTTTTTTTGTATTTTGTTTTTCCCCCCATTTTGACTTAAAAGCATGATCAGAGAGCAAACACTCTGGCTCTGTGCAGTCCGGTCTACAGTCAGGCTCTTTGTTGTGAAAGCTGTGGTTTGCTCACTGCAGTCGACTACCATGCAGAGGATGCATGATTTCCTTTGCATGAGGAGGCTATCAGCATCGATGCCACATGTGCTACTTGATACTGGCGGGGAGGTGAGTCTCTGTAGAGATGAAATGCACTTCAGCATGTTGTCGAAAAATGAAAAACACCAGAGGTCTGGCACAAGACTCCCATCAGCCAGGAACCGTGGAGCTCGGCTTGGATTACAGGTTATCCTGAAAATATATCCTCCCTTGTGGTTTGTAGAGACATCAGCTGCACATTCAAGCTTCTCCTGGAAAACTAGTGTTGTATAGCCTTATTTCCTATCTCGGCAACATGCTTGCAGACACTGAGAACAAACATCTGGATTTTGTAGTGCAATACAGCTCGCTCCGCTCCTGGGTAGATTAAAAAAAGTCCCAATGAATATTTTCCCAGCCACATGTAGGTATCTTATAAAATCTGTGCAAATGTAATAGCCTTTTTGAAATTATATTTAAGGTGATATCCCAAATATTGCACTTATAACACTATATTAGATTGTTTAAAATAAACACATTTGAATGTGTTTGCCTATATTTTCTCTGGCTTTGTGTTCATTTTGCATAGAGGTGGTTATGGCCTTGGAACACTCCCTAGAAGGCATTATTCCCTGGTCACTTTCTGATTGTTGGATCATGAACACTGATGCTAACTGAGATAAGTGAGGCCTACAGAGCTGTGTGACCTCCTGGATGAGTTGTTGATGTACTCTAAGAGTAATTTTGGTGAGCTGGTCACTCCTGGGAGGGTTCGCCATGGTTACATGTCTTTTCCATCTGTGGATAATAGCTCTCACTATGGTTTGCAGCAGTCTCAAAGCTTTATTAATGGCATTATAAGAGTTTTCAAAACATTTGTACATGAATTTCTTTAGATCTTGGCATCCTGTGTTGCTTGTTGTCAGACAGGTTCTATTTAAGTGATTTATTGAATCTTCGGTCCTGGGTGTAGCTAGTGAAATTAAAACATAATTAATAAAAAAAATGTGTTGACAACAATGAATTCATGATTTAACGAGAGGTGCAATTCATTTTTTACACTAGGACAAATTTGGTTTGGAGAGCTTTTTTACCCGCTGCCCAATCAGAAACCGGGATTAAAAGCGCCACTTCAGACAAAGTTTTGAAATCATCAAATTAAAGGGATCAGAAGTCGTATCTGATCACTGATCCCTGACCCGCAAGCGTCAACAGGAGAAAATCCAGCAGCATATGTATAGTTTTTGCTCTGGTGGTTGGGACAACTCTGGGCTCTTTGGAGCGCATCTGTGATCAGCCGCCCCAGTCACAGATGCGCCTCAAAGCCTCAGTAACCCTTCAACCTGCTGTCAGCTCCCAGATAGCGAGATGCATTGAGTACAGGGTCCGGGTCTTAAGTGATGCTCAGATGTTCTCATGGGAATCTTATTCTTTATTGATTTACTTACCTTTACTCCACGCGTAAAGTTAAAAATATCTGTGTGTCTGCATCAAGTGGTCAGTGGTGTGAATTGTAATTTGTCAAAATGACATGGGCCTGATTTAAAATAAAACTTGTCTGTCATAATAAGAGCTGCTTTTATTTCTTTTGGGTTTCTTTTGCCTTCAGCCAATTAATCTAATTAATTAATAAATCTTTGAATGAGAAAATTGGAAATTGTTCATAAAACATGTGCAGAAACACAGAGATTAAATATGGCTAAAAAAGAAAAACAGAGCAGGAAAAACAGCAGAGCCCAGAATCATAAGACAATAAGATGCATTTGGTTTTTTGGTCAATATATTATTTATATAGTCAAGCTTAGTAGCCCTCTTGTGTTATGCCATCTGCTCTTAAATGATGTAAGCTGGATTCCCTGGACCAGAGATTTGAGGTGACTTCAATCAGCAGCTGACTGTTTGTGATATTGTTGAAAGTTGTTATTGTTGATTGACTGTGTTGTTTTGCTTCATTAAAGCATGTAAGTGTAATCCAGTGCTTTTCGTCTGCTTTAAGGTGGTCAGAATTCAAAAGCTGAGATGGTGCATCATTTAAAGCAACAATTATTTTCACATGCTGAAAATATAGAAAATAAAGAAATCCATCAGTCAATTGAGGCTAACCCCCCGATATTCTTCAAACCTAAATTGAAGAATATCCCTGGTTCAGAAAATGTACCAGCTTAATTTTGTATAGGTAAATTAAAGATGACTTGTAATTTTCAGCTTGGTCGGGGTAATTAGTGGTTAGTCAGCTTTTCAAAGTCAACCCAAAGTCTACAATTTCCACTCTGAGAGGTGATAAAACTTTGACGTTGAAGAATGCTGTCAGATTCTCCAAAAGCAGAACTTATCTTTCTATAACTTTTTTTTTCTTCTGTGACACTTTAAGTGGATAGCTTTTAGGAGGCTTGGTGTTTGTATGCTCTTCCTACAACGTGTCAGGTTAGATATTAAAATGGCCAAAGTGTTTGCATTTAGTGGATCCTATTTCATTAATTTGTCCTAAAAAAAAAACTAATGAGATGACATGATAACTTCAGACAATAACGCAACAGGTGGCATTCATCTACTTTTTATACCCCCCTCAGGCAAACTATCTGAAGTACATTTTTTCTGCAGCACTGTCTTCCAGATATCACTCCTGCTTGTGGATCATTATTGGACAAACTTTCACGATGACAGTGCACCTACAAGAGCCATAACAATAAACCTGATCTAACTACATAGAGAGAAGTTTCATAAAGACGTAATCCCCTTATTGTCTGTGCTGCAAGCAGAAGCTATGAAAGTGGCTAGAAGACAGGAAAATCACCTAATCATCAGCCTCCATAAAAACCTAATGCAGCTTTGCTTGTCTAGCAATGCCCGTTATGGGAGGACATGAAGATTTTATGGAGTTAGAGATGACTGGGGCATAAAAATCAAGCTGGTATGATTGCCTTGAGGAGGGTTTTATGCCCAAACTCCATGAAACTTTGAGAAATTGGACACATTGGGTGGTGATGGCTGTTATATACCCCAGACACTCTGCAGGAGGCTTTCAAGGTTTCACCTTCCCCCTCAGTTTCAAACTTTGATGTACTGTATATTTTTGCACAGGTCACAGTGCATCAAAAAGAAAAAGTGATGGATAAATGTTGATTTAACCAGCATGGCAGTTCAGTTTTTGGCCAGGAAATGCTGTGATGTGTCTCAGAGGGAGGTCAGCTGAGACAGCTCAATGGTGCCACTGGAGCTGTCTTTCAAAATTTCTTTCACTGCAACCTCTTGTTTGGTGTAGCTGCAACGCATTTAGACTCCGCTCCTAGCAATCTTCTGTGTGTCTCAAGGCTGGTTTGTCAAAGGCAACCTAGCTGTAAATCTAATTGGGAGAGTTGGATCGCAGAGCCTGCCACTTAGTCCTGCCAACAGCCGCGCCCTGCCTCTGACTTATATCCAACATAGTTCTGATGAGACAATATGACCTGTCCTCTCCATTTAATCTTCTTCTCCCCTCTTTTCCTCTCTCTACCTTTGTTCATATCAGGTAAAATATATCCAAATGTCCAGTCACAACATCAGATCGTATCCAAAGCCTTGTTAAATCATGATCAATGGCTCATCTCGAAGATGATCTCTAGTCATGAAGCACCAATCTCATTAGGGTATCCAAAAAAGTGTTGCTTACATGTTCTTGATTATGAATTCATTTATTAACCCACTAGGTTAATTGTGCTAATCAGGGATAACATGGCCTACAAAAACCTTCCTATATCTGACAACCTCAGTGAGACAATGAGAAATAGCTTTCCATTCAGAGGGACATTGGGGTGATCAAGAGGACATATACATTGAAGAGATTCACATGTAGCATCAGTACATTATCCAGTTTCCAGAGGCATCCTTGGCCCATGGTAACATTATGTTAGATATTTAATTCAAGGTTTTAAGATTGTGTTTTCACAGGTCAAGGATGGCAGTCACAAGCTAACTTTACCAATACTAGGTAATAAGTTACACTTATACTAACGCATTTGAGAACATTTGGAATACATTATCATTTCAAGGCTTTTCAGCAATCGCAAGATAGCCAAGAATACAGCCAAAGGTTTGGGAAGAGTGATGATATATTTGTACAGAACACAGAACTTACAATAACAGCCATCAGAATCAGTGATCCGTTAAATCTCAGAGGAACTTCAGATGAAATACATTTCTATAAAGTAAAAAGTTTTGTCACAATGAAGCAGCATTCTTTTCAAAAGCTTCAGCGTTTTTTGTCAAATTCCTATGTTTAATTTATGTATTTTGAAGCCCTGAAGAATAAACAACACCTTTAAAGAATTTTACAAGGCTTTATACTCACTAGAGATAAACACATCAAACAATGAAATTGAAACATTTCTGGATAAAATGTAATTTCCTAAATTATCGGATAGTCAAGCGATGGCCCTGGATTCACCACTAACAGCGACTGAACTCCAGGAGGCCTTGAAAACCATGCCCAATAAAAAGGCTCCAGACCCAGATGGATTTCCAGCAGAGTTCCATGAAGAATTCTGAAATATTCTGGCACCAACATTCCATAGAATGCTTCAGGAAACCATGGAAAATGGCCGACTTCCACCAAATATGAATTCTGCCTACATTAGTCTTCTACTAAAATCAGGTAATGACCCTGTGTTTTCTTCACAGCTATTGTCCCATAAACCTTATTAATGTTGATCTTAAAATAATCTGCAATGCCCTTGCAAAAAGGTTAGAGAAAGGAACTCCTCTTATGATACATAATGACCAAACTGCTTTTATAAAAGGGATGCATTCATCCACAAATACACGTAGATTAATAGATTTAATAGATTATTCTTACTGTAAAAACATTGGAACTAATATATTTGCAACCTTACATAAATTTGGCTTTGGAAATTATTTTATAAACTGGTTGAAAATATTATACAGTTCACCAACAGCATGTATCAGAACTAACAACCAAACATAATCAAGGTTTTATCTTCAGAGCGGTAACAGGCAAGGATGTCCACTCTCTCCCTCTTTGCTATTTTTATTGAACCACTAGCAGTAGCAACTTAGCAGTTTTTTTTAGAGCTACTGGTCCAAAGATGGCAACTTCTATCTTGACATAATTTAAGAACAAAAAGTTTATAGAGTCATCCATGTTTTTATGTCTTCCAGACATGCCTGTAATCTACCTAACTGACTGGATTCATCAGGATTTATGGATAAATATAGTTGTGTATCATTGGCATAGCTGTAGACATTTAACCCATGCTGTCTAATGATTCTACCAATTGGAAGCACATATATAGTGAAAAGAATTGGTCCAAGTACAGAACCCTGTGGAACTCAACAGGTAACGCTTGAGTGTGAAGAAGATTTATCATTTACATGAACAAACTGGAATCTGTTGGACAAATATGATTTAAACCAGCCTAGTGCTGTTCCTTTGATCCCTGCAACATGTTCAAGCCTTTCTAAGAGAATATTATGATCGACTGTGTCAAAAGCAGCACTGAGATCTAACAAGACCAGAACAGATACAAGTGAGGCCATGAGAATATCATTAGCAACCTTCACCAGTGCTGTTTCAGTGCTATGATGAGCTCTAAAACCTGACTGAAACTTTTCAAACAGGTAGTTACTGTTTAGATGCTCAAAACCTTGTTGAGCAACTTTTTTTCAAGGATTTGGGATAAGAAAGGAAGGTTAGATACAGGTGGGCTGCACAGTGGCACAGTTGGTAGCCTTTACTCGTTGGTAGCGTGTCCAAAAACATGACTGTTAGGTGGATTGGTTTCTCTAAATTGCCTGGACTGGCGACCTGTCCAGGGTGTACCCCGCCTCTCGCCCCATGACTGCTGGAGATAGGCACCAGCCCCCCGCAACTCTGCATAGCAATGACGGGTCCAGAAAATGGATTGATGAGTTAGATATAGGTCTGTAATTAATTAAGTCATCTTGCTATTAGATATACACTACCGTTCAAAAGTTTGGGGTCACATTGAAATGTCCTTATTTTTGAAGGAAAAGCACTGTACTTTTCAATGAAGATAACTTTAAACTAGTCTTAACTTTAAAGAAACACACTCTATACATTGCTAATGTGGTAAATGACTATTCTAGCTGCAAATGTCTGGTTTTTGGTGCAATATCTACATAGGTGTATAGAGGCCCATTTCCAGCAACTATCACTCCAGTGTTCTAATGGTACAATGTGTTTGCTCATTGGCTCAGAAGGCTAATTGATGATTAGAAAACCCTTGTGCAATCATGTTCACACATCTGAAAACAGTTTAGCTTGGTACAGAAGCTACAAAACTGACCTTCCTTGTCTGGGGTTGCTTTGGTGCTGGTAAGGTGGGAGATTTGTACAGGGTAAAAGGGATTCTGAATAAGGAAGGCTATCACTCCATTTTGCAACGCCATGCCATACCCAGTGGACAGCGCTTGATTGGAGCCAATTTCATCCTACAACAGGACAATGACCCAAAACACACCTCCAAATTGTGCAAGAACTATTTAGAGAAGAAGCAGGCAGCTGGTATTCTATCGGTAATGGAGTGGCCAGCGCAGTCACCAGATTTGAACCCCATTGAGCTGTTGTGGGAGCAGCTTGACCATATGGTACGCAAGAAGTGCCCATCCAACCAATCCAAATTGTGGGAGCTGCTTCTAGAAGCGTGGGGTGCAATTCCTCCAGATTACCTCAACAAATTAACAGCTAGAATGCCAAAGGTCTGCAATGCTGTAATTGCTGCAAATGGAGGATTCTTTGACGAAAGCAAAGTCTGATGTAAAAAAAATCTTATTTCAAATACAAATCATTATTTCTAACCTTGTCAATGTCTTGACTCTATTTTCTATTCATTTCACAACGTATGGTGGTGAATAAGTGTGACTTTTCATGGAAAACACAAAATTGTTTGGGTGACCCCAAACTTTTGAACGGTAGTGTAGGTCTGTAATTAACTAAGTCATCTTGATCAAGGGAAGGTTTCTTGAGTAAAGGTTTAATTACAGCAATTTTAAATTCCTGTGGTACATATCCACTTACTAAGCATAGATTCATCATTTATAAAATTGGACCAGGAACCAAATGGAACACTTCCTTAAATAATTTGGTTGGGATTGGGTCCAACATACATGTTGAAGGTTTAGATGAGGCTAATATTTTTGATAATTCCGAAAGCTCGACTGAATCAAAACAGTCCAAAGACAAATGAGGTTCCACAGTTGTCTCCGATGCTGCCTCACTTACTGAGAAAGAAGTGATCATGTTTGGTAGGATGCCAATAATTTTATTTTTAATATAATTTTACTTATGAAGAACCCCATAAAGTCATCACTACTAAGAGCTGAGGGAATGGTTGGCTCAACAGGGCTGTGAGTCTGTATAAGTTTGGCGAATATACTAAAAAGAAACCTAGGATTGGTCTTTTTCGCCTCTATTAATGATGAAATATTTGCCGTTCCAGTATGTCGAAGGGTCTTTTTATACAGCAGCAGACTGTTTTTCCAGGTTATATAGGAATCCTCTGGGTGTGTAGAGCGCCATTTTCTCTCCAATTTCCTAGTATTCTGCTTTAAAGTACACAGCTCTGAATTAAAGCAACACTATGTAAGTTTTGCTCTTGGGGTCCCCCTACAGTTGGGAAAAATTTATTGTTTTCTACTACTGTCGTAAAATCTGTTATGGTTACACCAGGGATTCAAAACTACAAAAACTCATCCATGCATTTATCTTTAGTCGGATTGATTACTGCAACAGCATCTTCACAGGTCTGCCTAAAAAGTTAATCAGACAGCTGCAGCTGATCCAAAACCCTGCTGCTCGCGTCCTCACTAGAACCAGGAAAGTAGAGCACATCACCCCAGTTCTAAAGTCCTTACACTGGCTCCCTGTAGCTCAGAGAATAGACTTCAAAATACTCCTACTGGTTTATAAATCATTACATGGCTTAGCACCAAAATATGTTGAAGACCTGTTGTCACGGTACCAAACCCCAAGACCACTCAGGTCCTCCAACTCTAGCCTTAGAGAGATCTTATGTTTAATAAACCACATTAAATACTTTTATTTTTCTGTTTAGTCAAAGTCGTATTTATCTTTATGAGATTTTCATGATTTACTCTTGTTAGGTTAACTTTGAATCCATTTGATTTTGGCCGTGGGCAAGACACTGTCTCTATGGAGTAATGGGTGGGTAATGGTACAGAAGCTGCAGAGATGTTGCTTAAACTACAACTCTGCTTCCTGGTCTGGGAGGACTAATAAATTCGGCCAAATTCCTTGAAAGAACAGCTCCTCCATCCCAAGTGGGATGGATGCCGTCTCTCCAGATCAGACCAGGTTTTCCCCAAAATGTTCGCCAGTTATCAATGTAGCCCACATGGTTTGCAGGACACCACCCAGACAACCATTGGTCACTTGTCGTCACTGGTCTTATAGGGCAGGGGACCAGAAAAGATTACCAAGTCCAACATCCAACCAAATTTTGGCAAACCTACACACCGAAGCAACACTAATTTTAGCGACCTCCGATTGGTGTAACCGGGTGTCAGTACCGCCAGCATGAATAACAATCTTACTGTATTTACGCTTATCCTTAGCCAGTACTTTCAGGTAGGACAGATTTCATCCCTTCTGGCCCCCTGGCAAGCATTTGACTATGGTCAATGGTGTCTCTAATAGCACGTTTCTGACTATGGAGCTGCTGATTACCAGGGTCAGCTTCTCAGCGGGTGTGTCGCTGAGCGGGTAAAATCTGTTAGACGGGTTGGTGGAGACCTGTGGGCTGGGTTCTAGAACTATGCTTCCTACAGTACGTACCGTCACCCAGCCCGAGGTCCCGGCTGCGAGGGTTCTGTTGGAGGACGGCTAGGGGGTTCGGTCCTTGCTGGCTCCGCCCTGGCTAATGGGCCTCGGCTATGTGCTGGTTTTTCAACAACATGGAGCTGGGCCTCTAATTTCAATACCCTCGCCTCCAAAGCTACAAAAATGTTACATTCATGACAGTTACCATTATCATTAAAGGAGGCAGGGAAGTAACTTAACATCTGACACAGAGAGCAAAAGAAAGCTGAAGATTTAGGCTGAGAATGAGAGGCAGAAGGAGAGGGAAGAGTAGCCATAGTCACAATGAAGCTAAGCTAACTAAACTAGTGAGACCTTTCCACGCCAAGAAAAACCGTGTGAAACATAAGTAGTTCCCAAAACGTAAAGTACACCACCAGTTTTAGTGTTCTTGTGTGTTAAAATAACTTAGAAATGCCTTAGCACAGAGAAAACTAGATCAATTCAAGAGAGTCTCAACACCAAACAGCTCCACAGAGTGCAAAGGTGACAACAGGAAATGACGCAATACAGCTTACCCGATCAAAAAACATTACAGAAGTCCAAAGATAAAGGAGGTCTAGATCTCAACTCAAAATGATTAAAACATAGCTACCTAGATAGACGTAGAACAGTCAGCTTGGACCAAAACCTCTAGTCTCAGATATGTTTAAGTAAGAACCTTGAAAATAACTAAAAATCCCAATTTACAATTAATACAACACAAAATCCTTCATAGAGTACCCTATACAGATCAATGAATGTTCAGGATGGGTTTTACGTCGTTTAAACGTCGTTTTGACGTCGTGGGTCTAGGGTGGGCTTGGGAGCTCGGTGTTCTTGGGCGCTGTGCCCTGGCTGTGCCCTGGCTGTGGTCCTGGCTGGGGGTGTCTCTGTTGCCGGTGCTGGTGTGTGGGGTTCGTGGTCGTTTGGTGCCAATTTGATTAATTTTTTTCCCTTTTCTCATTGCCGATTCTTATTGCCGATTTCTGGATGCAGTCCTGCCTTGTTCACGTGTTGGTGTGTAGGGCTGGTGGTTGCGGTAGATGGATGCACTGCAGAGTCGGGCTCAATGGTGGACTTGGTCGTCCCTGGTCGGGTCCCTGCTTGGGGGTGGGGCGCCATCGGGTCGATGGCTCCTCACACCAGCTATTGAACACTCGTATGGAGAAACCTTATGTGCACCAGCATGCTCACACACACACACACCCACACACACACTCACGTGTACACACACACAAACAGGTGTGAGGATTCCGGTGTTTACAGATGCATTCTTGGGCTTGGGGTACTTTTACTAAATCTTATAATAATCGGTACCATGAGCTTTTCAGTGGCGCTGTTATTGTATTTATTGTGTTTATTGTTTTGTCATTGTTTTTTCCCCTCTCCCTGCCGTCGTGTGGAGGCGGACTGGGATGTTTTCTAGTGTTTTCTTTGTTCCCCTTTCTCTCTTGTATCTTCAACTTCAACTTGTATCTCTCCCTCTAAACTTTTTTCGTACCTCTCTTCATCTTCTTTCATTCTTGCCCTTAATTTTCCGTCTCCATGTCTATAATATCAGAAAAAAACCAAAGCAATTTCTAATAACAATTTCTTACACATATGTATCAAACGGAGTACTATAGCAAAAGCCGTAAAGCTCCACTTGTGAAAGTAAATCTGTTGGGTTTCTACTTAGTACTCAGACACTAATTCTAAGTGCCACACTGCCAGACAATACATGTTTTTAAAAAAAACATGTATTTTGGAAGATTTACTGCTGATTCCATCAATTACTGCTACCATTTTGTCAGAATGCAATGCAGGGTGATGTCTGGGACAAGTTTTCATTTACAAATATTCAGTCTTTATAAGATTTGTCTTATTAATATTATTATTCTTATTCTAAATTGTTTTATTTTTACAGAGACCATACTCAGGAATGCCAAGTCTGTTGATGTCCAGCAGGGGACAGAGTGTGATGTGGAAGACGTGTTTTACTTTGTGAAAAGGTAAGACTTTAATCTATTCATAATGACTCCATTATGAATAGGTATTTTTTAGGCATTTTTTTCCACCTAGTCCATGTTCATAAGTTTATTTTGTTGTCTTTTAGGTTTCCTTAACTTCTTCCATTTCATTGACCCAAAGATAATGAAAATCTTAGTGAGGAGTTCCTGGATTACCAACTCATGGATATCCCCTTGCCTCAAGACCCAGCCGCTCTTTACTTGAAAAGCCTTCAGGGGAAACCTTTCATCAATGAACAGAGTAAGATACATTTTCTACACACATACTGACACCATCAACTTAAAAACTACATATTCAGGAGAGTAATTACACATTCTTGATTCATTGTTTTCAAAGCTGACAGAAAAGGAGAGGTCTGGAAGACTGTCCAAGGTTGTGACGCTAGTTTTAGTTGTTCCACACTCAAATCCAGAAAGAGCTTTTTCTGTCGTTAGACCAAACTGTCTCTCTCTCTCTCTCTAAAGAGGAAAGCCTGGGAAACCACGTCTGCTGGGTAAACCTTTACTTTCTGTTTGATCGTTACTTTCTGGATCGTTACTTCCGACCAACTCAACTCAACTTTATTGTCCCAGAGGGAAATTTGGAATGCAGGACTGTACGGCATACAGAAACAACAATTCACAGACAAACAAACCCACACATCTGAAAGGCACCTCCAAGAAGCATCCCTGTCCTACTGGCACATTCTCATTTTTGTTTGTTAATTAAGACTGTTTAACCTTTTCTGGGTCATGGTTTCCATTTTGGTTCCAGAACATTCTAAGATCAATACACAAAACCTTAACCTCAAGAATATATTTTTAATTGGACAGATAATTCTCCATGCATGAGTTTAACAACTTTAAAAAAGACTAAAAGTCTAAGAGGCTCAAAATTCTGAAAGTTTTTTAAATCAAATATCGTGAAATGGAATTGGAAACTTATAGATAGACATTAAACAAACACCACCGTATGTAATGAAATCCATTCTGATTTAATTCATATTTCTATACAGGTAACATTTCATTCAAACTTTAAACCTTGCTCTTTAATGCATGCATACATTTTAAAAATAAGACTATTAGTCACATATCTAATTTAAAATAAACAGATGGGTGAAAACATTCAGCTATATTTTTTCACAAGCTTGAATGTATCCTTCCCCCTTCCAGTCTAAAAGGTCTGTACCCATCTGGTGCTGAAGTCTGAGCCCAAATGGCCAATGGTGACATGCTGCTGCACACTTCATGACTGCCAAAAATGCATCAATAGAACAAAGTAGGCAGACTACCATTAGCCTTTACTGACGATTTGAAGGCTTTTTCGAAGTACGGTTTTGTGATTTGTGTTTATGTAGTCAGTGTCTTCTCACAACTTCAGTTTGAGGGTTAGAGTTTAGTTGTAAATTCTGTACACGAGTTTGAAGGCCTTGAGATGACATCTATTATGAATCATTGACACCAAACTAAATTTAATTAACTTCCTGAAAGATCAGCTCTACCAAAATCAACCCAAAACAGTACAACCAAAACAAGAAATAATAATAATTTCATGCCAAGTCCAGAGGTAATGTGAGCCTCTTGGCGGCTTCATGAATTATTGCTTTCCATTTTTGGTCCATTAGTTTAGGTGTAGGAGCATGTCTTAGTAGCTTTGCAGTTAGTGCAGCCATACTCTTGCAATTTTGAGATGATGGATGGAAAAGTGCTCTTTAAGATATTCAAAGTTTGGGGTATTGTTTTATAACTTAACCCAGGTTTAACCTTCTTGACAACTTTATTCCTGATTTGTCAGGCATGTATTTTAATAATTTATCACATGCCCATCTTGACAAATTATCAGCTAACTCCAGTAGCAGTTGAGTCAGATTTGTTTCACATAATACTGCTGGGTACTGATGCCCAAACTTTAGCAATACAGTTATATTTGAGTTAATTTTCAGTCATTATGCATACATGGATGCAGAGCAAGAAGAAAATAGACGCATTACAGTTAGATGATGATAAGGGAGTAATTCTGTGGCTCTAAACTTATATGTTCAGGACCCTTTGAGATACTATTATTTGAGATTTTGCTGACTTACTTAAACTCTGGACCAACCTTTCAGCTTGAATTGATTAAGATCTGTATCTGTACTCAGGATCCGGAGACGTGTTTGATTCTATCAGCATCTTTGTTCTTTACATGGAATGTTCCAGGATTTTTCTTCATGGTCAGCATAGAGATATTTTATTGCGTAAGCCTTTGAGCTTTTTTCTGTATGCTTCCGCATCACCACAAACATCCATTCATAGTGTTAGCCAGCCTTGACGTTCTTAACGCTGAGCGTGCATGGAGTCTGTCCTTAGCTGAATAAATTAACACAATATGTTCAATAAATTTCACATAGGCAGGGCACATGCAGCTTCCACTGGTAATGTTTCTTTTATTTCCCTGTTAGCTCAAGAGTATAGTATTATGGTCCAATCTCTATACAGGTTTCCAACTTTTGCACAAATTCTTTCTTTCTAAGATAGCACATGGAGTTCAGAGAGAGCTGCTGACAAATCATAAACCAAGAGTAACATCCAGTGAAGATTACTAGAGTTGGCTATAAAGTTATTTTAAATTAATAGCAGAAAGAGAACCATGTAGGTTCCAAATGAATATTTATTATCTGATTTTGTTTCCTTGGATATTTAAAAGTCTGGCAGAAAATTTTTCAAGAGTTCCATCCACATTTGTGTTTTTTGTAATTTTAGGGATGGATGCACTGATGGGTGTTTATTTTAACTGACGAAAAAGGATTTTAAAACTATTCATCTCATAGTCATAATGGTTCATTTTAAACACAAAAACACCTCAAATTTGACATGCTTTTCTCTGTGTCTCTGAAGCTCTATGCTCAAAGTCACAGTGTCTCCTGTCTTGCTATGTATGTTGACATAAAAAATAAAAAAACAACATACGTTACCTGCGTTTAAACATTAGGAAACAAAGCAGATTTTGAGGAACACCATATTCTGTCATATCTTCGTGTTCACATTTCTAATTTGTATTAATAGTCTGAATTTTAATGTTGATTCCAACAAATCTTGAACCTGGGAATTATTCAAATATCTCATCTTTTATTTTATATGTGTTAGAGTAACTTAACAGCAATAAAAAGTACATTTGCTTAAGTTTTTGTGGATTCTGATTGAAAAACATGGCAACCTTAACCAAATTATATTAATTTCTCTACATGCTTTATTGTATAGAACATTTCCGCCTCTCTTAACCTAAATTATGCACTAATGGTCCCAGTCGGTTAGGCAAAGGCATTAAATGACAACTGTCTTTAGTTGACTGCTGAACTGTTAAAGGAAAGACTTCAATACCCAGCCAGTAATACTACGTTTTAGGCCCAGCAAGGCCTCTTTGAGCAGGTGTTTCAGCTTAAAGTCAGCAGACATGAACAATGGCAATAATGTTGAACACACGCAGAGGATCCCTCTGCTAGAGTGGCATTTCCTTTTTTTCCTTTTAAAGCTGGAAACAATTTTAGCCAACTGGGTTTGCCAATTTTCTCTTTCTCCCCACTAACTGGCATATCTTATATCGCAGCATACGCACATACAGCATATCTGTCCACACGTGAGTTACCCAGCACTCTACTTCTTTATGGCCTCTGTAGCTTTCAATATTGAAGTATTTTTTCATTGATGGGATTCTGTTTCCTAGACCCATCTGGGCCCTTTGATACTGAAAAGAAGGATAGAGGACAAAATGGTTTTTAAAATTGTTCCATGATAAGATAATGCTTTCAATTACAGTTGTTTTCTGTGTGTATGGATTTCATTTTTATTTTAAAGTTGGGTAATACCACAATGAAAGGTTGGTGCTTTGAATATTGTTTCCTGAGCTTTGTTTAAAAATCAAGACAACATGAATCTTATTATTTCTGACAAGATATCAAGCAATATGTGCACAAGGTACTCCTGATCCCAAGAGTACAACCACAATTCTGGTTTGAATCCCATGTATCTTGGCCATTCTTGCCACATATAGCTCCAATGGGCACAAGGTTTGATTTATTTATTTTTATTGGCCGAAAAATGGGTTACACTTAAGTAGGTGTAGACATTGTGAAAGGGTCCCACTGGTCTTAATTTAGAGGGGGAAACTATTAAACAGTTGTTTCTGCCTTTACATGGGACTGAGTAGACAAGCACGACAACAAAAAGAGCTGTTAAATCCTTAGGAACTTTTGTATTACAAATGAATCAGGGGACATGGACACACCAGCCCTTTGTTTTCCAATTTGATCTCATCTTTTAAATGTCTGAAAAATGATCAAATTCACACAAATTAGACCAACAACCGTCACCGATTAAGACTGTTGAACTACTAAAAAACCCACAGATGTTGAGTGATGTTTAGTTCACACGCTGCAATCTGTGGGAATGGGTGGAAAATTCCTAGCTGTGATTGGTTTGCATTGAGGTTTAGAAACATGACTGTCTAGGAACACTGTGTGACTGTCTCCTGAGTGTTAACAAACCACTTTGACATAGTGTCAAGACAATGTTTGCTTTGTGTGAGTTTCTGGTGGTGAGGGGGGGGGGGGGTTAGCAACTCTGCCCCTAGCTGTATGCTCTGCAACATAACTGGACTGCTCTTTGGTATATTCTTGAATTGAGCCTATAGGGGGTGTGCCATCGGAAGCTTGCCATCAAGATGTCCTGTAGAGATTGTGTCATGATATGTCTTCAGGGATGTGGTCACTCTAGCCCTTGAGATATGCTTTATTTAGTTTGAACGTTGCCTTGAACTTAGTGTGCTTGGCAGCAAATCCTAACAAGGCATTTATTATACTGCATGCCTTGTAAGATGGTATAGTAGGGAGAATATGTGAAGAATTTAACTCTGAATTAACAAGACGTATAAACCTATTGGAAGAAAAGGTTGTGAATAACATAAACTTTTTTCATTTGTGACACGTTACTATCTCAGAGGCAAGTATTAATCTTGTTACTCCACTTAATTTGTCTGTAAGGAACTTCCCATTTTACTTTCCCATGCATGGACTGGAATTTCCCAGACATACTATTACTAAAATTAAAGATGGGATGTGAAATCTTGAGGCCACCATACATCAGCAGTCAAGGAGGCACATCAAAAAGAAAACAAAGAAGAAAAATGAACCCCCTTATAATTTTCCTTTAAGCAACCCACAACGGCTGCGTCTTGTCGGCGGCTGATGCTCCAAGATGCAGCGTCCAAGATCCTTTCCAAACTCTGTCTATTAAGAAGCTAACATGTGTCTGTTGATTTTACACACTGTGGAGCTCCCAGTATGGGTAAACCTTTAACCAATTGACAGTTGCAGTAGAGTGGCATAATAGGGAAGACAATAAAAATGGGTCAACTGGAAGTAAAACGTGTTTATGTTCGATATTTCATCATGAAAACTGAACGGTGAGGATAGACTTTATTCCTCCCAATTTAAATGCCCTGAAACGTACAAGAAGTGTTACCCAGGTGAGCTAAATCTCTTTTTGGTAAAATTACTGAAAGCAAGAACTATTGTTTGGGGGGAAATACATTAGAGTTTAAAATATCTCACGTAATGTCTACCTTTTGTTAAATTAAATATGAAATGTTTAACATAATAAAAATAAAATAATTCTGCTTTGCATCAACAAGGTTCTAGACACAAGTCCCTATCAGGGTGTTTTATGCACGGTTATCATTTTCTATTCATGCATGCTTAGGTTCTTGATGGGTACTCTAGATTCCTCTCACTCTCCAAAAATGTTGCAAGGAACCTTAATTTGACACTCCAAATTGCATTTTAAGTGCGAGTTTGATTGATTTGTGGTAAATAAGGGTTGTTGCAATCAGGTTTGAAGATTGGACCAGCATCCTAAATACAGGCATTTTTAAATAGTCTGTATAGAAATTCCTGTAGCTGCCTGTGATTTCATGTCAGCCAGACCCCTAGTATTATCCAGGGATCTGTGCTGCTGCATCTTCCAGGGTTAATTTTAAAAACTCCTTTTAGTTTTTTGTGTGCACTTCTTGCAAAACTGTTCTCATCTATCCGTCCATCCGTCCATCCATCCATCCATCCATGCATCCATCCTTTTCGGCTTAATACAGGACTGAGTCGCGGGGGCAGGAGCCTAAGCAGAGAAGCCCAGATTTCCCTCTCTGGATAGATTGTACCTGCATTGAAATACGTCACCTGCCAATATGTCTTTGAGTCTGTCATGATCTACTAGTGTAGTTCTTCTTTTGTGTTTCCTTTCTGATTATTTTGTGGGTTCATTATTACCATTTAGATTTGTTGTATGCTGTTCATTATTGTCTACAAGGTGATACCATATTTGTTCATTCTTTTGTGCTTTTGCTTCTTAGATTTTTCTAAATTTAGTTTCCTTAGGTTAGTGTTGGTCTATTAGGTTTATTGTTTGTCTACAACATCTGTTATGTTAACTATTCTCCTTCCCGCAGTCTGTCTGTTTTGCTTTCTCTTATAACTGGACCCTTTTACAAATCAACCACGTGTTTCTTGTTCAGCAGTCACCCTTCCCAATACTGCTGGGTTCATCTGTTCCATGGCTCGTTACTTCAAATTCAAAAATAACTTATTGATCCCAGAGGGAAACTAAGTGTTGTTGTAGCTCATACTATTTAATTCTTCAATAAGTTGTTGTAGATCATGATGGCTTTGGGAAGGAAGGATTTCCTGTAGCTGTCTGTGTTGCAGCAAAACTGATGAAACCTTTGACTGATGACATTCTGATAACACTCTGTTGTTTTATGAAGAGGATGCTCAGGGTCGTCCATAATTTTCTTGATATTATGAAGAATCCTTCTTTGCACTATCATCTCAGAACCAGCCTTCTCTATCAGTTTGTTGAGCCTTTTTAAGTCCCTGGCTCTGATGCTGCTACCCCAACAGATGATGGCTGAAGAGATTACACTCTTCACAACAGACTTGTAGAAGATCTGCAGCATCTTGCTGCAAACCTTGAAGGACCTAAGCTTCCTCAAGAAGTACAGTCTGCTCTGTCCCTTCTTGTAGACAAGGGGAGGAGGACGTTGAGCTTGTTAGCTCATATCATTGACTGTTTCTTTGTGAGTTTATTTCCATCCTTCCATCCATTTTCTATACCCGTCCATCCTAATGCAGGGTTGCGGGGGTCTGGTGCCTATCTCCAGCGGTCAAGGGGCGAGAGGCAGGGTCCACCCTGGACAGGTCGCCAGTCCATCGCATCTCCCCCCATCTATATTACAACTATTACCTGAAACCTACAGTATGCCTTTTTCTGGCTGTCTGCATCTTGGTCCTGCTACAAACTGCATATTTACAGAGTCATATCAAAACAGGTTAAATATGCTCAAATTAGCCTTGCTCTTTAGGCAACTGCTTCACATGAAAACATTGTCTGAAGGAGCAAAACTAGTTTATAGAAGCCTGAAGCTATATGAGTTGACAAAGAAAAAGAAACAAAAAATATTTGAGTGTTTTAGGTGATGTGGTGATCATAACATGAGCGTAGCTATCTTAACCAAGCAAACCACATCTGTTTTTTTTGTTTTGTTTTTTGTTTTGTTTTTACTTGCCTTGCCTGAAATCATTCTGAATGCAGCCACAGCAACCTTGCCAGGATAAAAATAAAATTGCATTGTTTCAGATTTTTCTGAACAATAATGTAAAATCTCATTGTAAAAAGTCATCTGAAGTAATGAAAAATATGCTTTAATGAACTTTCTTCCTAAAGTGAGTGAATGTAAGTTAAAAATAAAGTAGCTAAAAAGAGACAAAAGAAAAATAATACTGAACACTTGGAGGTTTTGCCAGCTGATTTATTTTGTTTGTTTATTGAGTTCAACTCTTTCTCCATGTCCTTTTCTAATTAATTTTTTTTCTTTTAAGTTTATGTCTTTTGCACTTAAAACATTCATCCCTCATGATATTAATCAGTGGTGTTTAATGGGCCTTATCTAATTTAAAGGCTTGTTTCAGTAAGATACTCAACCCCTTTAAATCAGAAGTTGCCTGCTTGCAAGCTTTCACTACCATCTTTATTCAAGACACAGTACACTAAAGCTAAGAACGTGTTGGCAGAGGCTGAAAGTTTTTTTTCTCCATTATTGTAATTGCATTCAAGTTGAGATCAATATTTACGGCACATGGACCCCAAAGGGCTGAAGGACTAAGCATTTCTTCTTTTCTCAGGTCTTTTATTTGATTAAGGAAGACTGCAGGCAGAGCTAAAGTATGCCTGCTGATTAAAGCTCAAGGAAACCAGGGGTTATTCTTTCCCGGTAAAATAATGTGTCACCTCTTGACCTTCCACTTTATCTTTGAATTCAACATGGCTTTTAGGGGAAAAGTTTGAATCACACTTTCGTAACATGACTAAGTCTATGTAACTGCAAAAATATGACGCAGTATCAGAAAAAAAGGTGAAACTAAGGAGAGACTTTATTTTAAAAGAATGAAGTGGGTAAGTTGGATAATGAAAAAGAGGCAAAAACAGTTGGTGAAGGACAAGAAACACAGAGAAATGAAGTCTCCAGAGTGTGAAAGGCCAACGTCCCACACTGTGATTCCATCTGGCCTCCATCTCAGCATGTGTGTGTGTTTGGGCGAGTGGAGGAGCGCCAGAGCGAGAAATGACCCTGTGTGTGTTTGTGCATGTAAGTGCCAGGCTGCATTTGTGTGCTTTTGTGTGATGACATTCCTACATGTCTAAGCATGCAAGTGCTTTCATTTTAATTGTGTGTGTGTGCGTGTGCATGTGCATGTGTGTGAGTGCCCACAACCTCTTGCCTTGGCAGTGTGTGTCATTACCTGACCTGCTTACAGAAATTTAACTAAGCCAACAGGGAGCTATCTGTGACACAAACAGTACATGAGGCTACCAAGACAACTGGAGGTGATTACTGAAAACATCCATTAGAATATTTGAGGCCTGCTGTTTTGAAATTCCTAGCAAACATGTATGTGGTTGGTTGTGAATTGGCGCTATAGTTAGCTAAACTGAATTGAATTGACTTGAACTGATCAAATTTTTCATTATACCATTCCTTTGTTTTAAATACCTTTAATGGATGCCAGAAAAAGTTGAGTATAAGAAATGCAGGCCTGACTCTCCCCCCATAAAAAACTGTTTTACCCTGCCAGTCAGATGGCTGAAAAAAAGTACCTACAGATATTTCTTATTTAAAAGTGAAGAAAAATTACGTGTCAGAAAACACATTGTGTGAAAAATATTACAAGGCTAAAACTAATCACTGATAACTTCGTATTGTTGTAGGACTGTAGTTGTTAAGCGTCGACTGGAGAGCAAAACATAAAAAAGGATCATACTCTGCGCAAGAACCACTTGAAAACTGTTCAATTCAGTGTCATGATCCTGGGGTGTTTGATTCCCAATTTGTGCTTTGATCACTTCCATGCTATTTATCTTTGTGTTCCTTGTCATTACTTAATAAGTCTTGTCATTCTTACAGTAGTTTCATTATTATTACTTTGTTCCTTCCTTCCACAGCTGTTTTCCATCTCCTGATTTTCCTCTGCCTGCACTCTCCCTCAGCTGTTCCCTATTTGCCTCCCACTGTCATTTCCGACCCCTGCCTCTGTACTTTAGCTCCTGGGCCCTCATTTATCAAACGTTCAGAGAAACCGTCCTTTATTCTATCCTACGAATTAAATTTAGAATGTTCGTTGTACAAACAGTCAAAATCTGGATTCATCTAATGTGTGCCTCAATTACGGTCCTCAAAGGCCGGTCTCCTGCATGTTTTAGTTATTTCCCTGGTTCAGCACGCCTGAATCAAATTATGGCTCACTAGCAGGCCTCTGCAGAACTTTGACATGCTTAGGAGGTAGTTGGACCTCTCAGGAGATGTGCGGTGGAATGCATGGACCCAATTGCAGAAGCAGGTAAAGTGCAAAGGCTGTTTATTAAAGTGTTGCTGATGGAATGAGGATGACGATGATGATGGTTCTGATGGGGATGACAGGAAAGGAGAGACAGGACATTGAGCAGGAGGGAGACGGCAGGGAAACACACCATGGAGAGGTTGACATCAATATGACGTTGTCAATAATCCACCTCTGAGTAAGGGGAAGTGACGTGTTATAAAGGCGAGAGGTAAGGAGGATCAGGTGTGGATGATTGGAGACACAGGTGAGGACGATGATGAGGAGAGGGAGCGAACAGTGCAGCATGACAGGATCATCTGAATCAGCTGTGTTGGAGCAGAGACACATCTAAAACTTGCTGAAGGGGCCCGGAATTGGACACCCATGGTCTATGGTACCAAGGGGCTCGTGGCCGTTAACAGTCATTTGTATACAGAAACGCCCTTAATTAACCATATTTGGTCTCACCACATCCTCTGACATGTGAATTATATCCTTGCGTTCTTCCTGAAATGGCCTAGAGAGTGAAAAAAGGAATTTCAGTGACACCAAGATCGAGA